>JAYKYS010000216.1:0-55096 GCA_036924285.1 Asterella californica | reverse complement strand
ATGGATCTGCTTGTTCAGGTTCTTGGCAATGTGTTGCACCAATGCGCTCAAAGGGCAGTCCAGGACCAGGTAGCTGTCACCTGTAAGGCATGCAACTCATGCAAAGCATGCATGCAATCAAGGCGGCAAAGACAAAGCTTGCTATTGCAGGCATGTGAATTTTTGATTTGAGCCACTGTGTATGTTGGGAAGCAAGAGTAATGGAAACGGCAACAGAGGGAGGGAAGGGAAGGGAGAAGGAAATAAAGAATAGGAAGAACCACCATTCTGCACTCATTTTTCACGTCTGTCAGGCCTCGTGGGATTTAGTCAGGCATCTCAGGGGTCAAGTCACAGTGCCGCATAGCCATAGAAGGCAGCTCCACAGGCCGCTGAATTTGTGATGTAGTGATGTCAGAAATGAGCAGAAGGTCCAGAGAAATAGGCTGGCAGACACCTTGGCCACGGGCCTGCTCTCATCCCTTGATCAGGTTTTCCCGGTTTGACTTGTTGTCAAGATTATAGCTGGCCCAATGTCAGAGGGAAGCTGGAAACAGAACTCAATGCTGCAGCTATGCAGTCAGGGTTTGCTACTGTAAGGCCAGCTGTGTGGACTATGCTCAGCTAAGCACCACCTTGCATTGAGGTACTATGTCTTGGCATCACAGAAGACCATTACTAGGGGTTTTTAGACGTGTCTCACATCACAGCTGATATGGGTACAGCACAGGGAGGTCACACAGTAGGTAGCTGCCGGCCACGCCCTGCGCATGTGTATGCAGCTGGGGTGCAGCAAAGCTGGGCAGTACCTGAGTCCCACTTTCGGTTCTCGGTGATCATCTCCCTTAAGCCCAGCTGCTGCAAGCTGCATCCGAAGTCATTGGCATAGCAGGCATCTGCAATGGCCAGCACCTGATCATTGGCGCCTTTGTTGCGCAGCCACTGTTCGCCCGATATGTCTGTTTCTGGGTAGCTTTCGCTGCCCAACTCGGGAAAACAAGCGGTGCGAGGTGTCCACATCCGCATCCTGTAGCGTTGAGACTTGTTGTTGGTTGTGATCACTGGCTTTATGACTCCTTTACACAGAGTATGCACACACAGAGCCAGTCAGGCAAGGCCCTAGCTAGGCATGCCTTGCTATGGATTGAGCAACACTGTAATAGTGATAAGACTGACATTTTACAAAAGCTATTGCAGTACTAGATGCTTGGGTGCATAGCCACAGTATCTGATGTCCGCATGGGCTTGCAATGCTGGCCTGTGTGACAGAACTGCTGCAATAATAGACAATGAGTTGCACAGAACAGTTGTGCATGTGTTCACTGTTATGCTTCTTGTGATGTGACGTGGACTGCTCGTCTCAAACTAATGATAATACTCTTTGTCTTTGTGTACAGCTGAATGCTCATTGATTTGCCACTTGCCTGATGTGGGGCCTTGAGGAATCGACGCTTCTTTCCAAAGTACCACCAATCTGGCCAGTCATACTCCTTGACTCCACATTGCATTTCATCCAGCATTGTCTGCATGCATGCAGAAGTAATGTAAAGCACAGGTGTTGGCATTTGCCAAAAGCAAAAGTGTTTCTCACCCTCAAAGAGGCGTTGGCTCCATGCACAAACTGTGGTCCAGCTTCGATAGGCCAGGGAGCGATGCCGTGCACCTGATGACAGAATCGCTGTTTGATGGGAGTCAAGGACAGGCAGAAGCAACCCCTTGACACCTGCCTGTTTGACACGTCCTCCCGGCTGTTCAGTTGCTTCCAGGACAACAATGTCAGGAAAGCGTTGCTGTAATAGCTTTGCTGCATACAGCCCGGCAAGGCCGCCCCCAACAACCACCACGCTGTGATTGTCGGGTGCAGCTGAAGACATGCCGTCGAGCGAGGCGCGAGCTGTCAAACCATGCTTATGCAGTCCAATCACTAAACTACTGGCTAAACTACAATGCCCTATAGAGGGGCACAGTGCACTCTTCCGTGACAACACAGATACAGCTTTGCCTCAAGTCAAGGATCTCTGTGAAAACGCGCAATGATAGCGATGCCCCAAATGACTGCTGGGCCTGTAACGATCGATTCGCAGCCAGTCCAGGACCTCGATACAGATGCCGCGCCTTGCTTCAAGTGATTGCGCTGAGCTGGAGCAGTGGCACTCCTCTGCAAGCTGATTAGTCAATACGGCGGCACTTTGCAGACCAGCGTTGACTTCGAAGTGCTCATCGACCCCTACGCAGGCCCTGCTTCATATCAGCGGCTGTCGGGTTGCCAGATTTCGAATACGGATAGGCACCATCCACCATCACATAGTCTTTGTCAAATTTCAGAGGCTCACCATCCTGCGGGTGGTGGTCAAGATGCTGCTGCAGATACTCAGCCAACAGTTTGATGTCAGCCGCTTTCATCTTCGCCACTTCTGATTTGGACTTGATGGCTGCACTACCAAGCTCTCCAAGAGCAAAGTTGACCATCTGTAGTCCGATTCGGGTCTGGCGCTGAGCTTGTAGACCTTTCACACCAGCCACACTTGCAGAGCTGACATGGCTTCTTGAGTGAGCAGGATCTGACTGAGCAGACTCAGTGGCGAACTGATTAGAGGTGACATCACTCACCGTGTCATCGGACAATGCATCTCTACTGTACTTTTTAGTGACAGAAACATATGGCCTAACTGTCAAGCCAGTGTTGCTCCGTTGCTCACCTGATGTTAACAGCCCTTCAGTCAAATAGCGCAGAGTGATGCACACATCTGTCGCAATCTGATTGGGGTTGCCGCTTTTCAATTTGCCTGCTGTACTGCCCTTGCATCTGCAGCTACAACAAGCCCCTTCAAGGCATAGCTTTTGTCTAGAGTGGGGTCTGTCTTGCTGAGTGAGATCTTCAGCAGGTCAAAAACAGCAACAAGTTCTTTTTCAGATCGGTCTGCCATGATTAGCTCGCACTCGGTACTCCAAGACTACTGAGTTTGATATATCAATTTTGCATGACACAAAGGCAGAACAGCATACAAGTAGCTAACGCCGCTTGCATGGTGTCCAGCCCGCCTGTTGTCAAGCTGGCAAGAAGCCAGCTTGAACAACGACTCGGCTTTTGCTTGTCAACCGGAGGGTTGATTGGCAAAAACCCAAATGCATAGTAGGGTCATGTGTTCACAGGATTTCGATTTTGCAACATTTGTGTTGCTGAATCTAGATGAGACATAATCGCTGTTTGAGCTGAGCACGTCAGCAAATTCCCAAAAGACAAAATATGAAATTCGACGTAAATTGAACACTCTACTTCAATTTTATATAATTTGAGCCCGGCACCTAAGAATACTTCAAAAACATTTGCATTATCGACATTGCAAGGACCGATGCTACAGCTACATTTTGACATTTGTGTTAACTACACCAGTTACAGAATCACTCATTTGCAATTGGCAAATCAAAGTTGCCATGCAAACAAATTTGTAAAAGCAAATTCAGCATACATTCAAATTTGACAAATCATGCACCAAAAATGCAGCACACAAATTGGACCAAATAGAGATTTGCAATGCACAAACCCTATGAGAGACTCCAAGCAAAAACAAATTGCAGCTTTGCAACTTAAATTTACTGAGTTTGATTATGTGCAAGTCAAACAATTTGGCTGCATCATACAACTGCTTATCGAGGAAAAGGATTGCAAGTGAACAAAAGGAGGGACTGGGAGAAGATCTGCGAGATCTTCTCTCAAGTCCATGCAAGGGCCCCCAAAACAATCAATGGGCCACCTAGCCACAACCAAACCCAACAAGGCCTTGCAATGCATACTACAAGACCCTGCGTTGTCCAAAAGCTCCAAGCTTACCTATGCTCAGCGCCTCAAGGCAATGTCAGCCAAGCGAGGGCAATCAGTAACTGAGCTGGCCATGCAGCCCATGGTGAGTCTTCTGTGGATCAAACGGCAGTACCTGGCACTAGCAACGTAAAAAGAACCTGGTTACGGCAGTGTTGGCTGCTCTGAAACGTATGCCAGCAATGCACAGCCAATGCCGGCGAGCCCTAGCAATATGGCTACGAGCTTCCAAAGAGCTTGAAGCTCAGCAGCAGGCACGGCTAAAAGCAAATGAGCCTTCTGCCAGACAACAGCGGGCTATGTTGACTTCAGAGAGGTGATCAAGGTACGTACCGCTCTAGCCAACGGCTTACAGAAGCGTCTCCTACTAGCCTTTTACACCATGATTCCGCCCCTGCACTGCGATCTCAATAGGGTGGCCCTCCTGCAATGCCCTGCATCTGCAGCCACCATATCACAGGATGACGTGGAGGAAAACAACTTTCTTTGCTTGCCAGCAGACAGGAAGAAGCCTGCCATTTGGTGCTGAGAGAGTTCAAAACTGCAAACTCTGCCAGCATACGGCGGAGAACACTCCTGATGAACCTGACTCAAGAGCTGTGGACATCTCTGCAAGCTGAGCCGCACAGGACATGGTTATTCACCACGAAGTCAGGCATGCCCTATACCGCAAAGAACTTCAGTAAATGGTGCTGTTCAGTGCTGCAAAACCTGTTTGGGAAACCCCTTACCTTGACATTGTTAAGACACAGCTACCTGAATAGCATGGATTTGAACAAACTAACAATAGCAGCCAGAGAGGATCTGGCATCAGACATGTGTCACAGCACAGAAACTCAAGACACCTACAGGTGGATATCTGGAAAGCACCATACTGTACGGAAGCAAAGGTAAGAAATGGCTGTCTTTCAACTGAACAGAGAGTCATAGATGCAAGTCCACCAACAGCATGTACAGAGATCAAGGGCTTGTGTTCGGGTGCTTGGCAATAGATTCCAGTAAGTGCTGAGGGCGCCACAGATGTGTCACCTTTTGTCAGCAAGAGCTGTACGGATGCCTGGACATTTGCTGGGGTCAGAGCCTGTGAAGTATGCTCGTGCACTATCTCCTGGGCAAGCTGTTTTAACCAGGCATCAAGGGCTTCAGCCCACACCTGCATAGCTTCCTTGGTGATCTTCACATCTGGATGATTGTCTTGCAGAACTTTGTGCAAGTAAGAATCCCAAGCGTGGCTGCTGCTACCTGGAACCTTCTTGCGTTTGCTACCTGACAGCCTTGCATTAGGCACTGGTGTTGCCTCAGCCATCAGATCACAGCAAGAAAAGCTGTGTGGCACAGGTTTACTTGTAGTTGACAGCACTCCAAGATGGCTTTTCAAATTTGCAGCCTGAAGAGCTGTCACACCTATCGTGACCTATCGTGACTGCAGGCTTACAAAGTGCTGTGCTGTCTGCAAGTGTAAGCTGAAATTGGGCTGAGGACGTATTTCCAGCGTGATCCATTATGTTCAGTCCGCTTTGACCTGTAGAACTTGTTGCGACTGTTTTCAGTCATACTTCAAGTCCCGATGAGGTCAGAGTAAGATCGAGACGGAGTCAGGCTGCATTGCGATGCAGCTCTGATCAAAGCGCGACTACAGGACTACGAGTTCGGAGCGCTTATTCAGTCGCGAACCTAAAGAGGTCTTCGAGCAGTTTTGACCTCCAGAAAATTTGCGTTGACCTCCAGACACCTCCAATCCAAAAGACCCTGCTGATGGCATACTCTGCTGCGTATGCCTCTGTGTACTTGGTGTATCCAGAGTCCAAGCACTGCCGCTAACAAGAGTGTTGCTGTTTCTCTTTACCCCAGTGCTACCTTCACAGCCCCAGTGCGCCCCTGCGTGGGCAAGATTCACCAAGCTTTGCCGCTTGAACTGTGTTCTATGGCCGATTTGCGCACAGCTCCAGTTGGCGAGGCAAGACTTGGGCATTTGAGAAAGTTCTAAGTTGCTCTGATCCTTGGTTCCAACAGCTGGCTGGCTGTCACAGGTTGTCTTTCCTGGACAGTGCTTGGTGCAAACTTCCGGACACAGGGCAGTTACGAGTAGGGCCTGGTCTTGAAGCGTACAATGAGAATCTGTGCACAACTAAATCTGGCATCCTTCATAAGACTAAGGTTGGCAAGCTATGGGTTGAAGGCAGACAGAAGAGGTAGTGCCACCTCACCTGCACTAAGACTGTGAAGGCTCTCAGGGATAGGCAGAAAACACATCAATTCATGCTTGATGACAGTCACTGCTTTTGTTGTACAGGTACATTCCAGCGGTAGAGGAGTCTGTGATAGGAGTCATTACAGAAAAGTATGGTGAGAACTTTGCGGTTGATATTGGCGGGCCGTTCACTGCAAGTTTGCCAGTGCTAGCGTTTGAGGGTGCAACCAGACGCAATCGACCAAATCTTCAGGTATGGCTGCACATAGGCAGATTTGCATAGGCACAACGTCCATAACCAATGTTATTGCGGCACAAGCAATACACAATACGGTAGGTGCACTGTATATGCATTGTTGCCAGAATGCCTTGCTTGAGCATATAGCTGTTCTGAAGATCTCAGTTGCTCAGCACTTTCTAACTGACGGCATAAGCACTAACAAGCGCTGAACACATTGTTATGCTTGTAGGTTGGTGATCTTGTATATGCCCGTGTCACTGCCGCTGATAGAGACTTGGATCCGGTGCTTGCATGTGTAGATGCACAGGGCAAGGTCAGCTACCAGCACTTCACTTCAAACAGCTGAACTGACTGCAGTCTTGTGTGAGATTGTCAGCTTTGCTTGAAACCTGCCAGCCCATCAGCTGACGCCATCAGCGCTGCATGTAGCGCATGAGCTTCTGGCTGTGAACTTCTGACGTGGTGTTCTGCCACCATTCTTGTGTTTTGACAAAATTGGTGCAGCATCAGACCTAAGCTGGCTTCGGTCATTCTATTCTGACCTACCGCTGTGTTGCCCTGACCAACCATACTGCAGGTCCAGAAGCACCTGTAATTTCCAGCAAGTGCAATCACGCTTTGTTCAGACAGCTGATGAAGATGTTGTGTACAGGCATCAGGTTTTGGCCAGCTGAAGGAAGGTTACCTCATCACTTCAAACACACACTATGCCAGGAGGCTGCTGAGCGGCCTCCGTGCCCTGTTCTGGCTTCCTTGGAGAAGTATCTGAAACAGTTTGAGGTCGCAGTTGGTCTGAATGGCAAGATCTGGATCAACTCACCCAGCACAGCCCGGTCTGTGATTGCCTGCAATGCCATTCAACGAGCCGAGTTCATGAGCAGCGCCCAGACAGAGCTCCTTGTCAGCAAGCTGGTGGACGTTGCCAAGTCATAGCGCCTTGATGCATATTCCTGGCAGACTCCAGGAGTGAGCATGTGAAGCGACAAAGGCAACTGCGCAACTCAAGTGCACAGCAACAGGCTGTACTGCATGCTGCTGCCCTCATGGCTGCACATTGCAGCGACTCTGTTGAGCCACAGAGGGGGTTCTGGCTGCAAAAGTTGCAGCACTGCGGATTACACATGGGCTGCCATGTACGTGGACCAGCAGCAGCCTTTCCTACTGGGTAATTGCAGCAAGCATTGGTCCTGTGCAAATCAGACGTGAAAACTTCCCAGGCTGAGAGGATGAGCAGGGACCAAATGTCAGGCACGGTGGTCCCATCATTGCAAGTTGTGCGGTTTTCAGGGAGAGTCCAATGCACAATTGCAGCATGCACAAGTGACATCTTCACTGCCGCTTGTCCAGTTGTACCCAGTCACAGCACCTTTAGGTCTTGTTCCAAGCCGATAAACATATTTGCTCTGGACTAGTATATGCACACACCATTGAGTTCTATGTCCCAGCCCTGCTTCATGATCCTGGGAGCAATGGTCAGCGTTCACTGCAAGAATGCTGTACAACATTGGCATGAGGGGCCTACTGATGTAGACCAATATATACAGTATACCGTTTTCATTGCCATCGCTAGTGCAAAGCATCTTATCTCGTTTGTGGGGGGACCTGAACTACCTTGTTGTCAAATTTCCGTACACTTAAGGGGCCATCTGCAAGCATGCATTCTTAGTCGCATGCGCTGAGAACAGATGGATCATGGATTCTACTGATAGTAAAAGCAGGAAGGGCTCAGCATGGACAAGATCTTCATTTGAGGCCCGTGGCCTTTGACTAACCACGACCACACGATGCTCGCTCAAGATCAAACCGCTTTGCGGCTAGCGTGCCCAAAAGCAGGCATCCGAGCCCACCCTCGCTGCCTTCTTACTACCATCGTTATCTGTTGTGCACAAGTAGCAGACCTCTTCTCCGGTTCATTGCCCCTCGCACGTCTATTTTGAACGAAGCTTTCACACGATGGCAACTACTTTGATGCTGCGCTCGACTGCACCGCTCGTTGGCAAGTTTCAGTACGCATCAAGCGGCAGGCGCGCTCGTGCCCTCACCAGGCCAGTACTGGCTGCCAAAGGCGGAGACTCATACCAGGTGAGTGCTAAGATCGACGCACTGCACTGCGTCGTTTCGGCTGGGGACTTGGGTGTTACGGTCAGAACTGTCGCAGAAAACAGAGCAACCTGCCAGAAACCGCCAGGGCGTTGAGTCCTACGAGGAAAGAAAGAGCGAGACAGATGACTTCCTGACCTCGCCCGCGGCTAACAGAGATACAGAGGTTCTGGGCACAGAAGTTGGTGTGGCAGATGCGATGCGATTTCAGGGCGCAGCACCCGAGCTGATCAACAGCAGGTACACACCATTGTCGCTTACAAAGTATCAATTGGGATGACAACGGCTTTCAGCTGATAGGTAGAAAGGTCTGCATATGCTCTGCTGCTTGGGATCTGTCAAAAGGCTTGCCTGGGTGTTGTTGCAAGTAGTTGTAACCTATCAATGTTGCAGTTCACATATTGCACTGACTGCTCATTTTGACAGGGCTGCCATGATTGGCAACGTGCTGGCTTGGATTGCCTTTGCCAGACCCACAAGAACATTTACCAGCAGATTCAGGCTGGCCACAACCAGTCTTCGCTGTGTTTGCTCTGATTGCTGTTGGCACTTTGGTGCCCATTCTCAGGTGAGGATCACTCCATCACACCTTGCCATATACGTACTCAAGTTTTTTGCGTTAGCATGCCTTATTGAGGCATGCGGCTTATGTTGCCATGATGTCCTCTGGTGATCGTCATGATTTGGGTGTGGTCCAGGGGTTATGAGAGGAAGGATTTTGGACCTTTCAAAGCAGATGCTGAGGTCGTTCTGGGCCGTATTGCCATGATTGGCATTGTTGGTCTGTTCTGGCTTCCCTTTGTCAATGGCTTTTACTTGTACCCAGTCAACCCAGTTGTGTATTAGTTGAGTGCCCTGCATCAGCACCACAGCATGATGCTCAAGACTTGCTTGTCTTCAGCAGTCAAGTCATTAGCTTTTGTCAGGTGCACAGCCTGGTTTGAGACCCCAACTGGGAACAGTAGAAGCCAGCTGCACATGTTTACCTACAGTGGCAATGTAGCTGCTCCAAGATTGCAGGAATACCACAAGGGCGTGTGCCTAACATAGGGCAGCGTACAAGTGTATAAATCGAAATCTGTTTCATGTAATATAGCTGGTCACATTTGGACAATCGACAGATGAGTCGATTGTTGCTCCTCGTGGGTGTCGCATGGGTTTTAAGAACAAGTCAAGTACCCATGGTGTGCATGCTGCCAAAGCTCATGTGATGTGTTGTAGCTTCCTACTTCAAGAAATGTACACTTCGTTTCCATGTGCTTGACTTTAGTGGTGAGTCTGACACTCGCCTCGACTTACAGCTACTGCAGGGCGGTGGATAAATTTTAACCCATGTCAACATGCTTTACATATCATCATCACCCTGTAACAATCACCCCCTGTGAGCTCAACCCCTCGAGGTCACTGGTCATCAAAGTCGAACATAGTGCTGAGCACAAGTAGTATCATGCTCAACAGCAAAGACTGTAGCTTCACTGCTGCCAAATGCGGAAGCCCTGATTTGAGGTTATGACATCCAAACCAAAACTGATGACTGGGCTGTGCTGCACTGCCTTCATGCACTGATCAAGCTGGTGCGAGCAGCATGCGACATGCGAGGTGTACAAGGAACTCTGAGGAAACTGCATTATCCGATAGATGCCTATATATGCTTTGTTGTGAACCAAATCACACCTTGTACATGTCTGTTGGGTACAGTAGTATTCCATGCAGTTGCCATGACTGTGAGCAAGGTTAGCCATAGATCTTGGTACTGGCTATGATTGAAGAGCACTGGTAACAGTTTGCAAAGATGCCAAGGCTGTTGGCTTGTGAAACTTAAATGCTTCACTGATGCCAAGGTGCCAAACCCAACTCTAAACACCAACGAGCATATGAAGAGAAAACCACTAATAGCTGAAGCTACAGCCCAACCTCCAATGAACCTGCAAGTAGCACTCCCTCTCAATAAACTCATGAATGCAGGGTCTAGGCTTCCAGGACTGCGCATATATATTTCAGCTTTGTGGCTAAACAGCACATTGGTCATCAGGTTTCAGGTCTCCTAGAAGCGCAACGAACAGCAAAGTGCATGACGTTGCAGCTGACATGTCTACGAAGAAACATGCTTCAAGTTGGCAGTGTACAACGACACTGCAGCTTCACTGCCAAGTACTGCAAAAAACATCATTCACCTCGCCTGCTTAGGGCATTAGCTCTGTTTTCTGCCTTTCTGTAGACCCACAGGTAGAAGCCAGCCGGGAAGACAAAGGCAGTCAAGGAGTAGCCTATGGATCCTTGAATGGCATTGATGGTGTCAAAGAAGGCGAACAGCAAGGCTATCAGCCACACAAAGAACGCTGCGGCAGCAAGTGTATAGTCAACAGCTGTTTGGCTGATGCAGAACAGCATTAGACAGTCAAAATGGGTGTCCCAAGCAAATTCTGCGCGGCTGTGACCATTTGGTCTGTTGTGCACAGGCATGAGAGATTCTGCATAACAGCTGTGCGGCAGCATGTGACATTCTGCATAACAGGAAGGAAGCCTCTTGCTCCAAACTTCTGGGACCTGCATATCTGCTGTGGCACATCTGTCCAGCCACAAACATACTCACACAGGTATCAGACATCCCATGGACAGCTAGATCTTGCTCAGTTTGAGTAACCTCATAACCAAGTGTTGCTTTAGAGCTTTGAGAACATGGCTACTGAAAACAGCAGCACAGGACAGGACAGCACAACACAGCACAGCACAGCACAGCACAGCGCAGGGCATGGCAGCAGACCAAGCAGCGCAGCATAGCAGAACAGGCAGCCATAATTGTTTTCTATCATTATTAACATGACTGTGCCATGACCCAAACCTGAACCTTGCATGCAGATGGATGAATAGGTTTCAGTGGGAATATAAAACTGCACATGCATTTGAACAAAGAAGTCTCAGCAGGAAGCTGACCTACAGGGAGTCTGGCCGACAGTTGCAGCCATAGGGCCTTGTCATGTGTGCGGACCTGCTTCTCCCACATATAAAAGACAGGTGAAACATACAGTGCGTATGCCACACACTGGTGACTGATCATTAGGATGATGCAAGCATGCTTCCCGCCGTCCACAGGGACTGCCCCATTGGTATTGCCTGCACCCAGAACAGCCCCTGAAGAAGAGGAGAGAGAAAAAACCAGAAGCAGAAGCAGAACTAGAACTGAACAAGCCTCTGCCAGCCAACATGCCAGCCTGTGATGTAAAACCCTGCCTACATGCTGTCACGACAAGAGCGTGTAGAGGGGCTTTTTGTCAAGGGCCCAGCAGGCTCCTTGTCATGTCAGGCAACTGAACACCTCTGAAGCTAGAGACAAAGAGCTGGTTTGTGCTGGCTTTGCTGGTTGTGCCTCTGGAAACTTTTTAGAGACTTGAAAGGCTCTAAAGACAGCTCAGGAATTGGCAAAGCTGAGGGTCTGTCAGCACATGCATACATGCTTGCCGTCTAATACTCGGGCTGCAGTGCACTGCTGGCATTGCAGGGAACATGTCATAAATACTAGCATAGACTTGAGCCATTGACAGGGCTTTCAGACATGCAAGAGCACCACACCCAAGAACTGTCACAGTGCTGTGCTCTGCATTGAGAGTGCACAGGGGCAAATATGTAAAAGCACCACGCTAAATAGTCAGGATGGTGCTGATCTACATGTGGTTTAGACTGTGCAGGAGCAAAGTGAGCTTACTGTACTTAGCATTGCCAGATGGGAAAGCTAATAGGGTGAGGAAGGAATGGGGGACTGTCACAAAGTAGGTGTACATGTAGCTTTATGGGTAGACGACATCATATCTTGAGGGTTGAAACATGGCATCAATCACCTCACTGCACCAGAAGACAGCTTTCAGCATGTGCCACATGTGCTGCTACAGTCACAGTTACAATTACAGTTTGTTCAACGTCCTGGGGCCAACTGATCAGTGAGGGCCAACAGACGAAATGCTATTCATGCAATTTCAAAGTCCGAAGATTGCGATGAAATTGGCAATGTCTAGGCAGCTGCAACATGATTTTCGACACACGTACCACCAGATAAGCCAACTTTGCAGCCCTAAACTTTACATGTGTCTTATCTGGTGGTAAGCCAGTCCTGGGTATTGTGCTATGCATCAGATGTGTGCACGTATGTGCAAGGTACTAGTGTGACATGGGATGCGGGTTAGACCTTCAACAAATGTTGGTACTGCTCCGGCCTGGGCCTGACCATTTCGAGACAAATGCCTGAGGATAGTAAAGTGCGGAGACAATTAACATGTGATTCTGCGATGTGACTATGTCATAGTGGTGACTTGAGCCTTAATAGTCAACTGTGACTAAGCTCCAGCAGGGAGAGGCTCACAATGACATGGAAGGGCCCCCAAAGCCACTCATGAACACACTTTTCTCAAACTTGCTCAGACGGGCCTGATGCTGCCCGATGCATGCTCCCATGTATCAAACTTGCTCCCACAGATTCTGCATCTTTTTGAGCCCCTGGTAGAAGGCGTATCCATGAAGGTCGCCATGACCTGGAGGGCAAACAACAACCCTGGCTCTGTTTGCCAACACTCCCATGCAATCAAGCCTCTCAACAGCTCTTCCAGCATAGTGGCAGCAGCTTTGATTGTCCTGTGGTCTCCAATGCAAAAATGACGCTGCAACCGTTGGGAGAGATACACTAGCTAAGCAGCTGGTTGTGATTGGCGCACAGCATTGATGAGTCACTTTGTCATACCTATATTGGAGATCAATGCAAAGCTTGTGCTATGCTCTTCCCACAATATGGCGCTGGACACTCTGACAAGCACACTTCAGCAGCAGGCCCATGTGCAATTAGGTTTGTTGGACAACATGGCAGTGAGTAACATAGTATCATAGTATCAGGTAATTGCTGACCAGAATTGGCCATGAGGTAGACTGCTGTGTAGGCAGTGCCAGCCAGTGAACTGATGTTCAGTATTCGGAAATGGCAAAACATTGGTACAATGGTCATAGTGCAGGTCAGAATGGCTCCCCATACCAGAGCCCATACCCTAAAACACAGCAATGCACCTTCTCAACTGCACAACCTAAGATTCAGGAACAGGCTACCTGCAGTACTTGAGGAGTACGATCTGCAGTGTTGTAGCAAGCCATCTGACAGCACATCTCTTGCTGTTCGTCCAGAATTCTGCAAAAGCGCGCATGCAGACTGCATCTGCAGGTCGGAATGGGTTCTGTGACAATTACAGTGAGGCTTGCTGATGGGGTATGAGGTAAATTTGCTTAGTGAGCATACAGCGCGGGTAGCAGTTGTCATGGCTGGGAGGCTCACCTCTTCAAGATGGTGTCCTTGAGATAGTACGTACGCCAGTGGCAATGGCTATGATCTGGGCAATACTGGTGCACAGCAGTGATATGATCACAATGACCATGACAAGATATTTCAGTCTTGCTGCCGGTCAGCTAGCTTGTGCATGTCATTGACCTCAAAGTACTGAGTCACCCTCTTCTCGTACCCACTCTCCCAGGTTCCTGCTCTCACCTGCATCAGCAACGCATGGCAATGTACACTTGTGTATATGTCTTACATATGGGGAAGCACTGCCTGTATGCAGCGCCAAATTTGCACAGCTTGCATGTAGTGTTCATACGCATTTGCACTGTACATGATTGATTTACCAACAGGCCAAAAGTAATCAGTAAAAGTTACCAGAAGCCATTGAAAGCTTCAGGCTGAATGCCGTATGAATACCAGCGGTTGGACCTGGCCAGGTCCATGGCTCTGAGCAAGGGGGGAGGGGGTGAGGGGGGGGGGGGGAGGGGGGCTTCGGGAAGGAGGGGGTTATGCAGGAATGAGAGTACACAACCCTCCCCCTCCATGCTAGCATGCATAAGCGCCTAGCCTATTGTGCAGACACAAGATCTACAACGGCTGCAAAGGTACCTGATTTGTCATCTACTAGCTCAAGCCATGAAGCTTACGCGGTCTGTCAGTTTCAGGAATGTCCACCATGCACGCTTGCTTTGGAAGCTGTTTGGAGTCCAGCTTCAGCTTGCCAGCTTCCATCGTCAACAAAATAAGCAGGCCTGCAGAGAAATTTGAAACTGAGCACAAGACAGACAGGAATTTGGCTGGATTTGATGTTTAATAATCTTGGGCTTGGGCTCACATCTTGGTCGCTATGGGCACTGCGAAGCGACTGTTATGCTGAGCGAAATTTCCATTAGTTCATGCGATTTGTGGTGCAGCCGTTCGAGAGTCGCGGTTGCCACGATGAACCGGTCAACGCAGGACTTTCACGTGCAGCTGCGGACCCGGATATACCTGACCTTCGTCGGTATGGCCAAAGTGATTGCGCAAGCGTGTGGTGCCTGGTGAACAGTAGCGTTTAGACAGCTGACTTTGTACGTCGCGTCTTGATCAGTAGTGTTTACCAAATAACGCCACTATCATACAGCTGTTTTACGGCGTGATCCAGGAAAACATGAAAACGGTTCTGCTCCCTGCTCTCGCAATGCGGTTTCACAAGCTATAAAATGTCCTGTAAGGATTGCTGTCGTCTTCAAGGCCGAGTCGTTTGACTCACACATACTATCTCATGCTCCTTGGTGTACGTGCACACTTGTTTTAGCCATGTGTACCTCCAAAAGCAGTAATTGATAAGGTTACGTAGGGGAAGCGCGCACGAGGCTGCTCGCCTTTCTCCTTTCTGAAGTGATCGAAATCTGTACTGCTCCCTCAGAGCTAGCTAGTTTCGAAAGCCTGCGAAGTCAGCTCCATTTAGCTTAAATGACTTGTGGTGTTTAGACGAACGCGTAATCCTCGAGATCAGCTGTCACGCAACATGCCTCGCCAACTCACTTGACAGATTACGACAACAGTAAAGGCGAGATAGCTGAGCAGTTGTTACATGCTGCCTCGGACGCCGGTTTTCTCTGGGTCACCGGTCTTGGTATCTCACAGGCAAGCTCTTTTCAGCCTGAGTCAACTGCACATGGTTTTTCATTCCAACACAGCATGATATCGTGATCAACTTTTCAATTGACATAGTGACATACAAGAGACACACACAGTTGGGTATGACTGGAACAAGAAGGGCAAGCACACACAACCTGGTGAAAGTTGTTGATCAGGCTCAGTTGCCACTATTGCAAATGAAGTTGCGCTGCTGTTGCAGGAAGAGGTACAGATGCAATTTGCAAACGGAGACCGTTCCCTGAACCTGAAAGATTCGCAGAACACCCTTTGCTAAGTCGCCCAGAGCTGTTCATGGGTTGGCCAGGACTCAGCGATACAACATCAGCTGTAAGTGGATCCATGATTGTGTGATTGTAACATTACCAGGCTTGCACGAATTGCACAGGAGGCATCACTCCCATCCTTTGCTTGCTGCGCCAATATGTCTGCATACGATCCAAGGTCAGCCTTGATAGCTGCAATAGCTGCAATTGACCATAATTGCATAGCAGCAGTGGTGCCTATTTTTGTGAACAGCAAGTGGCACAAAAGGCGTAATGCAGCTACCGCATCTTGGAGCAGCTTCTGATTGCCTTCAATGACAATTACAGGCAGGGCATCTGGCCCGAAGAAGAAGACTTGCCGATTTCAGTGAGCTCTGCATGACTCAACAGTTTTGCCCTCAAGAGTACAGACTACAGTATGTTATGCACTGGACAGCGTCTGCAAGATATATGCATTCATGCACAGTTTGCTAGCTGTGCAAACATGTGCAAATGGGTTCAGCCATCTGACCTGCAGTCACCGTCGAGTTGCGCTGACAGGTATGATTTGATAGATCCTGCAAAGCAGGACTAAATTGGGAAAGCCTCTGACAGCATTACCACATGAATGAAACTGATGAAAGTGTGCTTTTCAGAGCCAGTGCGCCAGCATTTGCACGTAAGGCAGATGCAGTAGCCCTTCAGATCCTTTTGTGCTCTGAGCATGCCTTGCAACTTTCCAACAGTTACTTTGAGCATGTAAGTTGACAAAAGTCAGGAGCCTCATTAATGTATTGGAGTCCAATACAATACAATATTGTGTGCATGGTGCCCGGTACCGGTTGCATTGCAGATATATATATGCTATCATTACGCTGCCGTCTGCTGGCTGTCAGTGAGCATTACTTGCAGCTTTGCGCATAGTATATCTGCCACTGTACAGCTGTTGCAGGCGTTCGGACAAGCTTGAACTGTATTGCTTGACAGGATACAAAGTTTTGTTTCATACAATCGTTGAGAGTTGTATCCAGCATGCTTCTTTCATGCCTATGCACAGCGCTGCCAATGTCATTGCGATCATGAACGCCCACATCTTGTATGCTGGGCTTCACTGTAACATCACACTATGTTGCAAGCTCTTTAGTCTGCTGGGTGGCACCTTGACTTTCTCTTTGGCGTACATGCGCATACTGGCGCTGTCAATTAGTCACACAATGCATGTCTGTACTGATTATGCAATTATGTATCGCTTACAAACTTCATTAACATAATGCTTGTGTGATTAGCATGCTTATCAAAAAACTGGCCTGCAGCATCTGGACCCTCATGCTGAAGATAAGCTTGTGTGGCTGGAACTACTACCCTGACCCCACTTGAGAGCAGCACTTGCAACCTTCGGCCAGACCAACTGCGCCTGCTGCTGCATGCTGACGCGGATGTCATCACTCTCTTCTTTCAGAAGCCAGGTGACCATTTTGCAACGTCTTACACTTGGGCTTTGAGATGATTGTTGCTAGTCACGCTGCGGCCCTACAAGTACTTAGCCAATTAAGCTCGTAATATTTAAGTCAAAGGCCCTGCACCACAGCCTGACTGTTGCAAGCTGGCATACCCCTAAGGACAACCCCTAAAGGTCCCTCAATGCATAGTGCTTAATAATTGAGACCTGGCATGGTTGTGTTTCAAGTCACTCTGGTACCGGAGAGAGTGAGCGTGTCAACCAACTGTGAGGTGTACATGTGTCGACGTATGCATACAGCCAGTATTGTTTCACAGAAGACATGCCTGATAAGCGATCACAAAAGATGCCATCATATTGACAGGTGAGCCAGGCCTTGAGATCCTGCCAGGCAGATGCCGACTAGCATGCCGTCAATGGCCCCTCTGGTAAGGATAGCTATGGCCTAAATGGGGCTTGGACTCTGCGGGAGTTCCTCAGGGCAAATGGACAAAAATGGACCTTCCCATACCTGGTGCCACCACAGTCAACATAGGCAACATGCTTATGCGCCTCAGCGACAACAAGCTAAAGTCTACATACACCACAGAGTGCGCGCACTGGAGGAAGGAGAAGCGTCGGTACGCTTGCTTTGAGTGTAAACTTAGCGCATGAGGAGCGAGCACATGAATTCTTGGTGCACATTGTTTCTTTGCTTAGCAATGGTGCATGGTACAAGCATGTTGGCACAAGCACGTTGGCACAAGCATGTTGTGTATCTACAATAGAAAGCATGGTAATCAGACAACTATACAGCGTGTGAGCCCCGGTGCTGGGTGTGCTTGTGACTGCAGGCTGCAAGGCACAGTATGGTGCTGTTTGTACATGGCAGGGGTTCTGCCATCTTGAAAGGCCCCACAAAATACATATCTTGCTCAGACAGTGGCTGAAATGATAGCTATGAATGGCAAGGGGTATTTGAAGGTCATGGAAGACAAGGAACGGCAGCATCTGGTGATGCAGTGACAGCCACGTGACCAAGGGGCTGAGCCTGCTTTCATTGAGGTTGTCTGAGTATGATCTGTGTCTCGCCTGTATGAAAGTTGTTTGTGACTGAACATCCGCAGAGAGTTTGTCAGCAGTCACTGTGATTGCAAAGGACGCAGCAATCAACATTTTCAAAGGTCTAAGGGGCATAACAAACTGCGTCAAGAGCGGGTACCGGTTGGTTAGCACAGCTGCAGAGCCTGACCAAACAGTGAACAGCACGCTGGGACATGTGCAAGCGCCATTGATTCGTTGCAAGGGCAGAAGGTAGCAAACACAGAGCTGCATGCGATTCCATTCAATAAGCCGCCTGGTCCTTTGACAGTATACATTCATTATGTCTAATGAAGTCTATGGAAAGAATTTTTGAGTTGCAGTGGCGCACCCCGTGTCTTCGCTACAGATGTTTCGTTCAAAGTGTAGGACACGACCTGAAGTGAAGAACTCTGTAGCACCTTTTTGCTCAGTATATACAAGAACGGTTTGCTGAGGAGCGGCAAAACGCTCAGTCACCTTAAGTACTGCTTCAGAATTCCCGTTGTTTTCCCGCAGTGATATGCATTCGCGCGTTACGTTTGAAGGAACTCCCTGCTGTGATCGCTTGCCGCAGCAGCGTCTTGAAGCACCATCTTCTGCTACTCGTACGCTGCTGCTGGCTTTGCTGACCGGTATGCCTGGTTTGCTGCTAGACATTCCGAGTCAACTCAGCATGTCCCTTGACAGTATTGCGAGAAGCCAGCGCTCAGACGCAACAAGGTTTGACAAACGACCAGCGCATGACCGACGCCCTAGTGGATCACTTTTCAATCCGCCAAGAGGCGTTATCAAGCATCAGTACAGACATCCTCCTGCAGAGAGGTAGCTACACAGCTCGATGTGAAGCTTGTGCAAGCGCTTTGCTATTTCAAACTCGGTTCATTTGCTATCATACGGATTGCTTGGCCTGCTATTTCTTTATCTGATCAGTCGCGCACGCTGCCAGCCGTCGTCCTGCGTTGACTAGCTTCAAGCGGGCTTGCAACTCCGATCGCGGGAGCCTAGGCAGAAGAGCCAACGCACTGATGGCCTGCTTACATAGTAGAGTGTGGCTGCTTTACAGGCGACCAAGAGATGTTGCGACGCAGGAGTTCATCAAGGTGTCAGGCTAGCTGTGGTCTAGTCTGGTTGTTGACAGAGTATAAATCACCGCCTGCTTGCTGAAACTGTTGTGGTTGCCACAGGTTTCGCTCAACAGTGATCCCAAGGTTGTGGCAGGCAAGATTGCTCATTGTTCCAGATCAAGTCGGCCACCTACTGTGCTAGCTATTGGGCAAGGGTGTCTTAACCAGGCCATTAAGGTGAAATGCAAGAGGCAGCTTCAGAAACTTAGCGTATTACTACATGCTCTACCATGTTGGTATCTGCAATTTGCCATCGTGAATGCATGCTGCAGTCAGTAGCCATTGCCAGAAGATTCTGCATGCAGCCTCAGACGTCAAATGATGTGGCGTTTGACTTGTCTTGCCAGCCAGCCTTCCGTGAGAACTGCCAGCCACCAAGGTACATCACTCAGCTTTCCAAAATCTTGCAAGTTTTCTGCACAGGAGAGACACACCAGCCAAAACTTCAAGTCAAGAGGCCAAACTGACTCTTGTCTCCAACCTTATTCCATACAACTGTGCCAACCAAGCTTTTCGCCTACAGGCACACTTGAGTCTACAGACGCACACCATCTTTTATTTCATCTTCATCTTGCATCTCTAGCTTTCCTTCATTTCCGGCAATGCTTTGTAGCCAAGCCTTCCAAAATTGATACGCCACTTGTTGCAAACATGCAGCAGCAACAATGCTCCTCTGGCTGCTTTGACAGGGGCAACCCCGATATGCAGATAGAGCCCAAGCCCTCGCTTGCTCTGTATCTGGCTAAGCGCCACCCTGGCACCTACAAAACTGTCAAAGAGGTGCGACAAGGCCCTGGAAACATGGCCCTCTGCTGTCAGATCACTGTCTTAGTGTGCTACGTTGACTGCTGTTTTGCACTTGCAGAGAATGGAGATGCCTGTGGCAGGCTCAACTGAGCCTGCTGTTGTGGCTGGAGCACTAGCAGCAAGAGTGCGCGAGAATGTGGATGTATACCTGAGTGCCATTGGTGTAGATGCTGTGGGTAATGCCATGAGAGCAATTTGCTATGCAAGGATCTACTTGGAGGTAAAGCTGGAATGTACAACAGCACAAGTCATGTACCTTTTGCAACTTGCCCAAGCTCTGCCATTAAACATGGGTGTATCTCTGCTGCAGGACAATGGCCTGGACATCAAAGCCATGCCTGAGTTCATGCATTTGTCAAAGGATGGTGTGTCAATGAGTGGCCTTGTGTTCAACATCATTGTGGAGAATGCTTGATCTTCAAACAAGCAATAAAAGTGCAGCATGAATTGGGGCCCAGAACTGCCAGAAAATAAGATGCTGGCATAACGGGATGCAGCAAACAATAAACATTGCCATTTTGGGATTGGGCTATTGTGTTCTTTTGTGTACAGTGTGTGTGCAGGTGAATTACCTGTTTCCTCCTCTGAAGCTCTGATATGAATGATGTTTTGATGCTGTGTCATACAACAAATGAGTCCAACAGTGCTAGTTAGAATTATGTGTCAATCTTGCCAATAAACTGAGGAGTGCCATGCTAGGTTCTGTGTAGGTATTGGCCTTGACATGTTCGGCATTGGCAAACTGCTCACCCTTGACTCAGCAACTGACAACTGTGTACAATCCACAAACGAATCCGTCATAATGATGTCTGCCTGACCTGGCAACGTTTCTATGTGACATTTTCAGTATTGACATTAAATCAATAACAGCTGACTGCTGCAGCTCACTGTTGACTTTTTAAGGCAACTGGTGTAACATACCTTAGTATGAAATGCATTGATACTTGAGGATATTCTCAAGTTGGCTTGGCATCCTGTGCACCATTTGCGAAAACAGCCATGATGGCACGTCACACATAGAATGCGTGCAGATTTTGACAATTATGCGATGATTTTTTGCAGGTGGCAGCTCCGAGTCGACTGAAGACGTCACTGCTTTTTGGACAAATAAGGCTAATTGAGACAGTGCATGTCAGATTATGCAGTAGTTCTGGGCAATGCAGATGATCAGTACCTCGTGCATATATCCGTGCTGAGCCTCGCAAAAAAATATAACGAAACGTTGAATAGTACTACACTTACATTTGCTTGGATCAGTAGCTGGCTAGGGACAGTACAGGACCGTCCAGACTTTCTGCACATGCATATATAACTCCGTATGAGCCACGTACACTCCACGGAGTTATTGCCGTGGCCATACGTACTTGACTGCATATCCAATGCTTTGTCACACATGTACAGGTAAAGGGGTTTATCAAAAGCACTCAGAAATCAGGCTCGGAAGCTGTGACACCAGACCTGTAGCAAGGAAAAAGGCACATGCATGCGAATGAACCTTATTGGATGGGACGCTACCGAAGTTACCACCTTGACCATGACCGCCGTAACTTCAACTCCCTTGATCACCTAACATCTGACGGTATCTTTTGATATCAGTGGACTTCAGTGGAGCAAATAACATTACACAATGGTGGGCTTGATGGGCAACCTATGCATGTCTCCATTCATTCTGGCACACTTTCGAGCTGTTGATGATGGCCGTCCAAACCCCCGTGACCCGATGGATTGGAGTCCAAGCTTTGCAATTTAGGCTAGAGTTGACACGCGCATCGTACTGGTCAAGGCTGTCAAGGCTGTCCATGCTGCTGACTCGAAGCAGCTTCAGGAAGCCATTGAAGTCCAGGTCCTCCATGTCTGCACACATAGCCAACACATGAGAGAGCACACAGCACAGACATGATGTATGCAGAGCTCTTGACAGTGTACAGGCTTCGCGCATCAATGCTATCTTAGTTGGCAATTGACGCAGCACAGGTGTCCATTGTAAAGCAGCCTGCAGAGAACTCTGTGCATGATCAGTGTCAATGCAATGAGCCAGAATGGTGAGTTGGCGCACACAACATGAGGATGAACAGTACAAATATACACAAGGAAAGAAGATCCATCATACTCACAGCCATCATGTCTGCAGTCATACAAAACAACTACAGATAGATACTGCAAGTGGCATTGGCACGTGTTTACCCCAAAACAGCCTGCTACATGTGCCGAAGCTCTTTGAGCAGCCTACTGTAGAAGACCAAGCAGCATGCCATGTTGCAGCCAAGCCAGACAGTTGCAAACGCAACGTACGCATCTCGGAACACGTAGCGCAGCTGCTTCAGTTGCAAGCAGTATAATGGAGGTGCAGGGTGAGGTTTACTCACCTCCACAGCCAGCTTCCATGAGAGCATCCTCAACTGCATGCTCAACTTCCTCAGCAGGCAGCTTGGTACTCAGCAGGCTCACCAGTTGCGAGCTCTTGATGTGACCCTTGTCTCCTGAGTCCATGCTTGCAAAGGCAGCCCGGGCGCATTCTAGCCATTGATCCCTGCAACATTACCTCTTTTGCTTCTATTCGAAGAAAATACTGAACTGAAACTTCGTTGAAGTCGAAAACCAACATTTCTTGCTTTCAAACTGTTTGTCACCTGCCACAACATCTCCATAATGTGACATCACTCAAAGACAGCAATTGCTCGCTGCATTGTTGACAATGCAAAAGTCACCCGCTTGGTGTAGCGCAAAACCACTTTGTCGACGACCATGCCAGACATGATGAAAGTCCTGTGATGGATCCTGGCATATCACGCGAAAGTTGCATGGTTCACAGGTTTGAAGCATGACCACCATGAACCATGCAACTTTGCAGATGTGGCGGGCACCTATGGCTACAGGCACTTACAGACAGACAAGTAAGTGATGACAGGCAATAGAGTAGTGACAGGCAGCTGACTTCTGAAAGAAAGAAAAGCAAAGCTTACGCCGCTAGCGTCAAAACGGGAGCCTCTGTTTCCAGAAGCAGCCCGAGATTAGCTGACTCCCAACAGGCAACTGACCACTGACACACAACTGGTTACTGACAGGCAAGTATCGGCAAGCAATCCACAGCAGGCCAAGGCATTGCAGCAATGCTGCAGCTGTGGTAGTCTGCAGAAGTGCTGCAGATCTGCAGCGGGTGCTGCAAAGCTTACTGAAGTTCTGCTGGAAGTCTTGCCAGTCGACCTGGCTTGCCAGGAAGGCAGGCTTGGCCACATGGCCATGCCGCACCAGGGAAATCTGGTCCATGAGGACTCCGAGCTCACTGGGAGCCAGCTCAAAGCCGAGTCCCTGGAGGCCCTGGGCCAACTGGTTCACATCAATGCCTGACTTGTCCCTGCACAGAAGAAGAAGAGAAATGCTACATGCGTCCGCAAATCAACCACGCTGATCACATGCAGCAGGACACCAAAGTCTAAAGCAACTTGTGGCAAAGCACTGAATGCTTGTCAGTGAGGCCATAGCAAACTCGATGCACCACGCACGTGTTGATGAAATAGCTGCGGTCAGGGAGTGACATGCTTGCCCCTGCACCACTATGTATCACCTGGTAGTGAATGACGTCAACTGCATTATGACATGAGCTGCAGTCTTTGCAAGCCCCATTTACTCCAAGACAATCACTGCAATGCCTGGGAGGTTGGGGGCGGGGATCTGGCAGAAGCCATTTGGCACAACCAAAGCTGCTAGGGTTTCTTGTGTTTGCCCAAGGTGGGTGTTCATGAGCATCCAAATACATGTCTGTCACAAGACTGGACCTGTGAGCCTCAACTAAATAAAACAATAATATTCATAGTAATAATAATAATAACGCTCTCCAGCTCATGACGTGCGAGGCACCTTTTGCCGTAACTGCTTTGTGGCGCACATCTGGCCAGTTGTGTGGGACGACCTCAGAGGACTTTGCAAGCAGCAGCGGTGCTGTGACTGATCAGACAAGAATGTGGGTTTATTGACACTGGTACAAAGCTGATATTGTCACAGGAAACTCTGATTGCACTGATAAGCTCTGGGCACCAATCTCAACCCAATCAACGCTTTGAATGTTTCTTGCCATAAACATGTGTGTTGTACCAGTGTTAGGAGCTCCCATTCTCCGATTGACTGCCACAGGAAATCAGGAAGACAATGTGCCATGACAGCTATCTATGACTGGCACAATTGGTCTTGCCGTGCTTCACTGCAGATGTTGTGCTCATGAGAGAAAGAGAGGCTGATGTCCTCTCACTCCACCCTGCCTCCTATACATTGGCTTATGCTGAAGATAAGTTTGGATCAACCACGAATATCTTTTAGGTTTGGTCCTTTCTTTCTGTGTGTGTGCTTGCAGATCAACTCACCTTGGTAGGACTCACTGCTCAAAGCCAAGATGAGGCAGAGACGCAGTTAGTGCATGCTCAATGAGGCAGTGATGAAAATGGTGACCGACGCCAACAAGAATAGTTCAGCTGGTTACGTCACCTTGAGAAGCGCAGTTTCTGCATCATCTGGCGCAGCTCCTCCAGGGGCACAATGCTGCAAGAGCCCTGGGCATCATACAGGCGCAGGCCCCCTGGGGTCACTTGTGCCCTGCTGCTATGCTGACCCCTACCAGGGCTGACTGCACCACTTGCATCCTCACTATGCCCAGACATTGGTGCCTCAGACATGCCTGCATTACTGTCTGCACAGTACTGCAAGATCAGCATGATACCTTGGCATAAGGGAGAGCGGAGCGAGAGAAGCCGCGGGGGGGCGGGGGGGGGGGGGGGAGGGGGTTATGGTGGTCATGTCCCAATCAGAGAGGTGTCTAGTGGAAGGTGATGCGATGCTTGTCATAGAATCTGAATCAAACTGTTAGGATTCAGGGGATGCAGCCGGGTACCCTTTCCTCAAGAGCAGGGATTGTCATTTCATCACTGCCTTCAGGCGAGCTGGAGAAGCCTAGGTTAGAACTTGTGACCCCTTCACTGGAAAAGCAAATTGGTAACATGAGCCAGAATCTGACACCATATGCGAAAGGGCAATAGCAAAAGCTCAACGTCAAAACAGTCAATTAATCATTGAGTAACAGCTCAGATGCTTGGCTCGCAGTGAAACAAATTAAAAATATAGCTGAACAGCACATTCGCACGTCTGGTTGAACCCACCAAGCCCATACAGGCAGCACGTGCCTACCTGGAGCTGCATGCCATCTGGAAGGTACAGGACAGCGGTGAAGAGACACACTGCAGGATTCCTAACCTGAGTTGGACCTTTCTGCAGTGTTGACATCCGGCCTTACTTCTGAGCTGGCTGCGCTGTGAATGGGCTGTATTGCAGGAGCAATTCCATCAGGTTGAGGGGCAGAAATTGGGGCAGCAGTTCCATAGGACTGCTGACGCAGCATGTCCTGATAGGAGACCCGAGCCAGCTGGGGGCCTGCAGGGGGGTGCCCACTGGGTCATGCACATCCTCAGGAGTGGTCTGCAGCACACATAGGTGTCAGTGGTAGGGCAAGAGGTTCTTACCACAATCAATGCCTGCATGAGTTAGAGTATTGACCTAGGCAGCTTGTAAGTTGGTGCTGGCAATCCTGTGGTGTTGCTGTGTAATTGAGAGCCAAACATCAGCAGATCAAGGGCTTCTTTCAGATGTAGGCAGAAGCTCAAAATGCTTACTCAGGCGTCATCATCATGCCAATCACACAGGTCTCCAGGAAAGGGCTTGTTATTACAGTGGAGTCTGCAAGATTGCTGCTGGGCATACCTTGCCCTTTCAGAATGCTGGGCTCTGTTGCTGACATGCTGTCAATGTTTGCCAAGTCCTATTGACATGATGTCAGCCACACAAGCGCAGCATGCTGCGGGCTAAGGTGTTTCCAGCAAAAGATCAGCATGCTTCATCTTGCTCATCATCTGCTGTATGTATCAGCATATTGCTGCGCACTGTCAAGCTGCTAATGGCTTGCGTGGCTGTCAAAGCCGTTGATTGCAGAATGAGCAGGGGAACTAGCTTGCATTTAGCTAACTGTGGTGTCAAGGGCACTGCAATCTTACAAGCTCAAGCAAAAGCTGTGAACCCGCTTTGGGCAAAATGCAGTGCAAAGATTCAAGGGAGCCACACTGAATAGCTTTCATGGCTGTTGTCAAACCAATGAGTGCAGGTGTGGATGTCGGAAGACACATGCGGTACAGCCTCACACCAGCTTGCAAGCAGGCAATAATGCTTCAACAGGCAGGTGTACAGTATGTTGATGGGGGTGGTGCTATTGAGGCTTGAAGTGCAGTTTATACAGCGGCAACAAGGGGGGGGGGGGTGGGGGGGGGGGGTGGTTGAGGGATGCTTTAACAGTAGTCAGGACCAAGCATACTGGATGCAGCAATGCATGATTGGCAAGCATGCCAAAACAGGAGGATGTACAGAGATGCTACAGTCAGGCTGCTCTGGAAAGACACAAGTTGCCCTACACCGCGAGGCGCAAACATTAGTGACGAGTAAGTCAGTAATGATTAAGAGGTACCTGCTGACCAAGCTGCTGGCGCAGCATCTCCTGGAACGAGACATGAGAGCGCCTGTTGGAGGCAGGGGGGGTGGAGGCAGGGCTTGGCGGGTAGGTGCTCGGATCAGGGGTGGTCCCCTCCTCTGGACTGACATGATGTGAGTGGGCCTACATCATGCAACACAAGGACATGAATACCGGTGTGAAATCAAAACATTAGTTCACATTTCACAAGGGAAGTCTAAACATCTTGAGACCTTCACTTCTTTGATTTCACTTTGTACACATCACATCGGAAGCAGCCCAAAGATGCTGTCGTGACACATGCAACAGCCAAACAAAACACACAAACACCACAACCCAACAGCAAGGTGTACTCAGGCAACAAATACACATACACACAAACATGGTTCCAGCTTTGAACATATAAACTATCTGTATGGGCCAACACTGCTGGCTTCTGCCTCACATGTTTCTGCGCAGCCAACTGTAAGATGGGAGTTAACTATGAGGTGATTCTTCTAACATGTATGAGCACTCCCAAGCCTGTACCTCACCTTGTCATACCATTGCATACGTACACATTTTAGCTGACATACAGGTGCTGCCTACAATTTGAGCAATTACGAATCTAAGGAAGGCAGGCCAGCAATGATGCAAGAAAGAGAGTTCGAGACATACTATATGCTCGCCAAAGCTGCTAAAATTCACCTTAATTTGCTGCCGCAGCATCTCCTGGAACGTCAGCTGGCGGTCCAGCGATATCCGCTGCAGCTGAGGCCGTGCCTGGGGCTGGCAACCAGCCTCAGTAGCGCCTGCCATCTGCTCACGGTGACTTGCCGCCTCTTGCACATGGTCGGCAGAGTCACAGTCGCCGTCAGCTGACTGATGCGCCGGCACGAAGTGGACCCTGCTGGGCTGCCTTTCAGATTCAGTGCTGGAGCCACCGAGTCGGATTCAGCCGGCTCTCTGTCGCTGGCTGCTACCCAGCTCGAGCTGCGCCGCAGCAGTCGCTGATCATCCCGTCTTGACTCAAGGGCACTTCAATACTTGATCGGCGAAGGAACTGTGCATACTGAGACTGACCCCTCTTGCCTGCCTCTGCCTTGGAAGTAGGCTTGATCTGGGCCCCTGGTCTGTCAGCAGTGTTAAGCCTCACACCTGGAAGCAGGCTGCTTGCCAAGTTCTGCCGCTGCTCTTCTGTGTCGAGCTTGCCCAGGTGCTCAGAAGCTGCACTGGCAGCTGATGCAGAAGTTGAGTCAGATGTTGCTTGGGATCCTGAGCTGATGGGAATTTGATGTGGCCCTGTTGAGCCTCAGGTGATGCCATCCCATCATCCTGCAAGACACGACCTGTCACAATATCCAGTTTCTTTGCATCTCATTTGCGTATTCAACCGCAACACGGATGCTTTGGTTGACTCCATGTTACCTGGTCAAGATTACATTAGTCACACAGCAAGGTATGGTGATGTGAGAACAGCTCGTCAACTCACCAAATTGGTTCACACATAAAGTTGGGTTACTGTAGTGAGCTGATCAGTATTAGATGTTACTCAAGTCATGCATGAAGCGCTGGAATGCTGAGTTGCCATGGCTAAACGACGTCGACCTTGTGTACGAAGCACGCACGGGCTACCCTGTCAAGCCTGCCATGGCAACCAAGATGGCGCTGTGGTACAATACCCGGCACAAAAAACAAACAAAGAAAACATCTTTGCTATTAGGTGTCATCAAAGGAGCCCTCTCTACCCAGAAGCAGCCATGGGTTGCTGTGCTGGCACACAACCCTGCAATAAGCCCCAGCATGACCACACCTTGTTGTATGATCGCGCATGAAGTTGTGGTACTCTGAACCAGCATGGGCTGAGGTATCCAGAGCCAGGCGTGCGGCCTTCCTATGCTTCTCCCTCTCCAGTGCCCTGTCTTTGGCAGTAGGCCCGCATGTACTGGTGGCTGCCATGCATGGAGCCTGCATCACACTGGTGCTGTCAAGGGAGAAGGACACTGCCCCTGTCAGGACCAAGGCTTGCATGAACTTGGTGGCTGCAATCCATGCACAGCCTGCAGCACACTGGTATTGTCAGGCAACAGGACGCTGCCTCTACCAGATTGCTAGATGGAAAGCAAGGCTTGCCCTGATTATACATAGCTTGTTGTGACCTGGACACAGTTGTGACAAGTAAATCCATAGTTACTGCTGTGAGATTGGTTACCGGTGCTGTCGGCCATTGGCACTGTTGTCAGTATCACTTTCATTGCTGTTGCTGTTGGTGATGGTATGGTCGTCAACATGTCATTCCACATATTGCATGCAGTGACTCAATAGGGTCACTGGCCCTGGGCCCAATCCTACACACCTCAACCCAGATTTTGTAGCTGACACACTCTATGTTGGTTACAGATGCCTTACTTGCTCTGCGCTGCTTGGCTGCTTCCACTGCAGTCTTGAACCTACGCCAGTAGCCTGCCTCATGCGCTGATAGTGGCGCGCCATGTGACATAGACCCAAAGGCTCTGCACATCCACACATGCTCAAGGGTAAAGACCATGTCTTGATTGCTTACACACTCTGGATCTTAGAATCATCTTGTTGGCCAGTTGCCCAACTGTCCCTAAGAAAGCTGAACCTCATTCTTGTACAGACCCCAACAGCCTGTACTTATTGGGATGCCATTGCAGCAACGCATGACATGCACCACAGTGTGTGTGAAAATCACCCATATGAATCTGTACAGTAGATGTGTGTGCATCCAGAGTGCATTTGTGAAGATATGTAGGTGATGTTACATACACGAAGCATACATTTGCATGTCCATGTGTGTGTGCAGGTGCATGTGCATTTACCTGTGGTATTCAAGATCGCCATGCGCAGAAGTGCCCACTTGGCGAGGGATGTCCACCGCAGCAGACCCAGTGTCAGTCAGCTCTTGAGCCAAGCCGCGCTTGCGGCGCATACCGGACATGAAGGGGGCCCAAGATGGGTTGGGGGGGTCTATGGGGGACCCCTCAGGGGTTGCTTGAGGCAGGGACTCCTCAGGGGACAGTTGCCTGCAGCAGTGGCAGAGGTTGTGTGGGTTGTACAACACTAAAACAAAAACCTTGTGGTGCCATACACTTGCAAGCAAGGCCTACGAAAGCAATATATGACACAAGGAAGTTGAGTACAACAGCTCAGCGGAGGCCAAAACAAATGCACAGCAGCAGAGTGCAGTGCACATGACATGGTCAAGCTGTTTGTTGCTGCCATGTAGGCACATCAGTGTCAGTTTCTTGAAAGATTTGCACAAGCATGCCCACTGTTTCTTGCAACCCTAGCACGGATTGTTTCTTGCAAGATTGCATGTCATTAGCCATCTCATGTATCACAGCCAGGAGTAAGTAAAACACTCATAAGGCAGTCCCCCCTCCTTCCCTCACCGGAACACACAGGCCCCTCCCACACCTGTACCCTCCCTGCCACTCTCTACCCCCCCCATCCCACCCCGCTCGCCTTTGCGCCAGTGAAATGCATTCTTTAAGCCCAAAATAGCAGCCACAAATGTCCTGTCAGGGAACGCAAGCTTACCGAGACTCCTCAGACTCCTGATGGCAGTCCACATGGATGCTGGGATCTGGAGTGTGAGCCAGCTGATCAGTCATGGTCTTGATCAGCTCCTCAGCAATGAGCTCAAAGATGGTGCGCTTGAGAACATTTGTCTGTGCATATCTCTGCAATGCCAAGCACCAATTTTGGCTTTACATTCTTGAGTGCAAGTCAGACTTATGTACCATGCTCTGATTGACCAACGTGTACAGCATTCATCCAGCTGACCAATGACACACTGCACATGCTCAGCATGCAAAGCATGGTCAAAGTCTGCCCCCCTAATACCATTGAGATTGAAGTGTTTACAGACTGCACCCACAAATAGTGAATACATGACAGTTGTTATGTGAAAAGACATTCACTCTGCTGTGGCATGTTTATACTTGAATTTATCATACACTGCGGAACAACATCAGCAATGCAGAGATTATCAGAAGCAGCTGCACATGCTAGTGATACTTTTTGTGCACTTCAGCCAGCAGCACATTCAAAAGAAGGGTATCCACATCCTGCAATTGCTGATTGGTTATCTAGTTATGGGCACAGGTGCATGTCTGCAAAGCCACAAGTGAGCTTGCACACAGCAGCACACATCACATTTACTATGATACAAAACGGGCAAAGCAGTGTGAGAGTGTTGGCCCAGCAAATGTCAAGGACAGCACAAGCATGATTGTGTAGATATGGCAAGCAAGGGACGAAGGTGGGAGGGGCCAGAAAGGGGCAGGATGGATAGACCTGGATGCGCTGCACCACAGTAGCATCAAGGGGCCGGCCCTGGTTTCTCTCAAGGCTGTTGCCCTGCAGCCAGGGGTCTTGTAGGGCTTCCTTGGCTGCTGGCCTGCACTTGGGGTCCCTGCACCATCCAATGCATGTTGTACTGCCCAAGGTGATGCAAATGGTCATGCACAGGACAGGCAAATGCAAGCATTGATTGTATGTGTGCGTGCAGACTTTCCAAAACATTGAAAACAAGATGTTACCAAAAATCAAATTGCTGCAGCATTTGCGGGCTCCGGCAATACTGGACAAGGTATTTTGTCTGTCCCTTCCAATCATACTTTGGATATGAGTGTTGACGTTTGCATTCTGCCATATTTGTTGCTTAATTGCAGATGCAAGTGCCCCAGCCCTGATCTGGCACATTTTCACCCCTCCTCAAATTTGCGATTTCACGAGCAGCTAAAATCTAGGTTCAACGAGAATTTAATTACGACTAGACATTGAACAAACTTTTCTTGAGAGCATGAGAAGACAGGTGCTGTTCTCCCCTGCTGATCCACAACGTACTCGATGGCTGTGTAGATTGAGCAGCTGCAAAAAGACATCCAGCATCTCAATCACTAGCAACTGCAAAATGTGTTTTGATGCAGTCAAACTGCACAAGAGCTGTACCTTTTGGGAAGGGCACGCAGCATTGGCAAGAAGACGTTTAGCGGCAGCACATCAGGCCAGGTATGCCATGCAAATCAGCAAATCTGCTGGTGTATTCCTACAGATAGCTGACTTGACAATGCAATCATGTATTTTCCCGTGTGAGTCGATTGCGCTTGCTGTTGCAGGATAGCAACCTCGGGCCAGGTCTGTTTTGATGCCTGGCAGCATAGACTTTGTTTTTGTCTGTTTTGCTTTTGTTATCCGCTTTACAGGCAGTCTGAGCACGAAAACATACTTGTTGAGCAACCGCTTGACAAATGCCTTGGCTGGCTCTGAGATGTTTTCCCATGCTTTGCCAGTAAAGGAGGGCTCCTGGGTCAGAATGGCTTTCCTGCACTGAACACAGTGAGCCTCGCATACACCAATGGGCAGAACCAAGGATCAAGCCTGGTACAGATGGACATGCTTGAAAGCTGAGGTTGTCTAGAAGTTGTTTGCAGGCTTACTGAGCAGCTGGTAGCGCAATGGACAGCACCAATCGTACGACAACGTCAAGAACACTGACGCACCACGTCAAAGACTTCCAGACATCGGAAGAGCATGCGTTGACAAGATCAACTACACAATGCCCCACAGAGCTTGAAGAATTAAGCCTCAGGTAGAAAAGTTTGTTGCGAGTTCACGCTTTTGCAGCAACCGCTGCAGCAAGAGCTGTTCATGGTGCTTATGCTCTCTTTGCTCAAGAGTAGCACGGCAGACATATTGAAAATGCCTGGACACATCAGTGTCAACTGACATAGCTGAGTCCTGGTTTGCCAGGGCTCTGTCAAAGGTGACAAATCACGATTTGACTATGTCACTTGATCTTCTCTACCCAGGCATACTCATTAGATGAATGAACACAGTACACACCCTGCTGCGCAAGCAGTGCGAGTACTGTAGCACTCAAGTGCATCAACCCCAATGGACTGTGCATTCAAAGAGTGACATATGTACACGACCCAGAAGAAAGCAAAGTCCACGCCGTCAGGCGTCATAAGCGCAGTCCCTGTACCCAGAAGCAGCCCGGGGTGAAGAATCAGTGCTGTGGTCACTTGATTACCAAATAGCTGACAAGGCTGGGGAGTTGGGACGCCTGCGGTCATCAAAGGGCATCTGCCCAGTGAGCAGCTGGTAGGTCATGACTCCAGCAGCCCAAATGTCTGAGCTGGGGTACACCTCACTGCTCATCACCTCTGGTGCCATAAACCTGCAGCACATCATACGTTATTGTCCGGCAAATGCAGCTGGGAGTGCAAGCGGTAGCGTAGGTATGGTCCGGCTTGCTGCGGGAGCATTTCTTCAGGCGTCAGATTGAGAAGCTGCACCACTCATTGCCCTCATCCCTCCCTCCCCCCGCGCCCCTCCACGCTGCTGATTTCATGATGTTGTAGCATTTTGATCACACAATGCTTCTGTCGTGGGCATGTTGACAGATTACCGTTGCCATCATTGCTGCATGACTGCTGCTGTTACAGCGTCCTAGACCATGGACCGTGAAGTGTCTTAGCTTTGCAAAATGACTATGCTTCTGCAGTATCTGTCTGATGCACTGTTCACTGGCATGCTTGTGATGTGAGGTGAAATGTGTGCTGTGACTGCAAAGCACTATAAGCGTTACTATTGCTTCTGTCAAAATGGCGTTATACACTAGCATTGAAGAAGTTACCAAGGTGTGCCCTCTAAACCCAGATCTGTTCGAGGCAGCTCGGATGGCTCAAAGAAGACCGCTAGCCCAAAGTCTGCAAATTGACAACAGAAACTTTGGTGCCAAGTAGGCTGCTTAAAAATTGCAGCTCAGGTATCGACTGAAGCTTATACTTGCAAACATACTTGAGCATGAAGAAGACCTGTGAATAGGCTTACCAATTGCTTTTAAAGGCGCTCTGTACTCATTGTTCAGCAGCATGAAGTTGCCTGGTTTGATGTCCCTGTGCAGGATACGATGGGAATGACATTGGGAAAGCGTACGCAGTACAGCCCGCATGAAACTAGCAACCTGCGGCAGGAGTTATGGACTTCTGTGATTGCAGTTCGAGCTTGATGCCATGCCACTGCAGAACATACAGCCACACCGTTCTCTCAGTGTAGTGCTTGGTGCCAATTCTGTGCCATAGCTCTCCGCCTTGGCAGTATTCCATCACAATGTGTATGTCAGTGTCATCTTCGTATACTTGCTTGAATTGGGCCACGTTGAGAGTGCCCCTCAACCTCCGCAAAACTGCTATTTCCCGACGCACGTTTTCGATATGCCGTGTCTGCTTAATGCCTCCGATGCCCTGCTCTTCCAGCATTTTGCAGATAGTTTTGCATGCATACTCCTTCCCAGTTTCTTTTTCAGTGATGACTTTGACCGTGCCGAAGCCTCCTGACCCGAGAGTTGCCCCGACGTCATATTTGCTAAGAAATTCCCTAGCAGCACCGATGTGTACGATCTCGACTTGTGGTGACACTTGTTTGTCCCAAGCGTCGATACGAGGCATCTACGCCAAAGACCAGGTGCAAGCAAGGAGCTTTGTGAATGCCTACGACCTTCAAGCATAGCACCAGTCAAGCGCCCCCTTGGTCAACGAACAGTCAGCTTTGCTAGACTTGGAACAGACCGTATGCACGAAACCGTAACACGACGCAGGTGCCCTTTTCCCGCGAGCAGTGCGTTCTGCCTGGAAAATTAAATCCGTTAATTCCTCACCATCTCCAGTCAGCCTGCGTGTGAGAAACTCCAATACATCTTGTCGTCTGTGCTGTCTGGCTCGTCTGCAGTCTGTCTTGACCACGAATCCGCGACTATCGAAGTCCCCGCACTGGTCGATGGCTATTGATGCCGATGACGATGCTTTCCTCACTGAGTTCTTCGAAGGCTACCCAACCGACGATAGCGATCTGCACGAAGTGAGACAGCTCGTGCTGCTTTGCGAGGACCCTCAGTTGATCACTATAACTCGATGTCGACTTTGCAGGTACCGCTGCTGACATCTAAGAACTCCGACACGTTGGCGCATGGAACTGTGTGCCGTTACTATGGCATGGTATGATCGCCGCCTTGCCTCTCACCTGATGGCGCAACAGGCTTAGAAACATCACCAACAGCTGGTCCTCCTACAGGTTCAGAATCAGTTACAGCCAGACTATTTTGTCAGATCATTTACAAGTCCAGTGGGTGGTGTGCAAACCTTGACACTGGCAGACATAGTGTCTGGCCATAAGGAACTGGATTTTGCAGCTGCACAGCAAATGTCTGTGGTCAGACCTTACTTTTGCACAAGTCTTCCAGGGCAGTCAACGTGGCTGCAAACATCCACAGCTCAGGGCAGCGCACAGCCTTGTTCAGGTAGCATACAGCTGTCAGTCCATAACTTCTGTCATTGCTGATGTGTACAATGTTGATTTGCGACTTGCTTGACCTTTTGCTGATCCTATCATATTCACAATGCTGCTGTTGATCTGCAGCTGAGCAGGACTTGAGTGCAGGCGCAACCACCAGCAAAAGAGCCCGCACAGATGATGCTGATGCCAGCAATGCAACTGAGGGATTATGCACAATGTCAGAGGGCAGCAAACATCGGCGGGTGCCGATTCATGTGCAAAGCTCCCTTAAGCGGGCCACCGAGAACAAAGCTGGTCTTGGAGTGCACAGCCGCACTGAGAAAGGATGCAACATTAGTGTAGGCCTGCATCTACCTTGCATTATTGGGCTCAATTGCAGGATCAGCAACTTGCTCAAGAGCCAAGTGCGTCTTTGGCAATTTTGCAACATGCATCATGATTGCACCCGGCTTCTGCATCTAAATCAGCACAATAACCCTGCTGCTCTAAAGCTCCATGTGGACAAGCATTCACCAGGCTGGCTGTGACTTTCTGTATGGAGCGCTTGTAAACTGAAGACGCTGACACCCACACAAACCTGTGATTGTTGACAGTGCATGCCCTCAACCACTCATGCAGCGCATGCTGGCTGTGTCCTGATTTACTGAAGCTTATAACTTGTAATGGCGTACAGGTGTACCATCCAGATGTTGAACTCAAACTGAACGATCTGGTAGAGGTCATTGGGGTGTATGTTCTAAGGCCTGACCTCATCCTGAGTTTTGATGGCATGGATTTGGCAGCTAATACACCTGGGGCAATGACAACAGCAGACACCCTTGCAAAACATCCTCCATCCAGCTTGGTACGGCACTCCATATTGAGCTCTTCTCACAATGTTCAAAGCGCGTCCTGTACCTGCCTTTAGCCTAATGTACGATGGCCCCATGGCCTGAAGGCAGGATACCATGCTCTGATGACTTTCACAGTTTCACTCCTATCTTGCAGGTGTCAAATCTACACTGTCTGCGTGTGAGGAAAATTGCCCCTTTTCAGATTTGCCAAGCGCCTTTCCACTCAGGTATCTGACACAGTCACCCCACCTGGTGACAAAGGTAGTTCTGCAGCTTTAGCAGTTATGTCCCATTATGCAGGATAACAGTATGTGTGTCGTAACAGCAAGGCAACACTGCGCTACAGGTGCAGCAGAACTGTCGCCCAGGTGTGCAGCCTTGAGAGAACAAGCAATTGATGTCCTGGCTGCACCTCTGGGTGGTGACAGGCTAGCAGCAGAGTACTTGCTGCTTCAGCTGGTGTCCAGGTATATTTGTCATATGCAGCTGCAAACATGCCACCCCTGTGGTGCTGCCTCGTTTGGCTTGTTGGCCACCCCTTCCTCACAGACTCTGCTGCATGCATCAGTTCAGCTTCTGCTGTGGCGCTCAGTGTCTCCACTGTGTTGAGGTAGTACCCAATTCCTCCGACGTTGCGTAATGGTATCTGGTGGCTCTGTCAGTGAAAAGCAACAGCGTTGCTGCACAATGTAGGGTGCACACCCGAGCTGTGTCCAAGCCACTAGGGGTGCTGTCACTCAGCTTGCAAAATTGCCCTGAAGCAGCTGTACCATCTGATGCCGCGAGCAGTTCTGCGCCTGAGCACAATAGTGCTGAGGCAGGGCGGGACGCTGCCTTGTCAACACTGAGTAGCTTTGGAGCCGCTGTGAAGGAGGCTGTGGCTAGCTTGGTGCCTGCTTGTGTCGCTCTTCCTCTCACCGTGAACATGGTAAGAGAGGCAAGGCGCTCGTGTATATATCTAGTCAGTGAGGGGTTGTTTCAGGCTGGGTTATTAGGTTTCAGTTTCATTGTCAGGATTATAAATGTGTGTGCAGATGCTCGGCTTGAAAGTCTTCTGCAACTATTGATGATTTGGTCTGTGTTGACCTGGTGCATTGCATCAAAGGCATTGATCAGCTGCATACAAAATGATCTGGACAAGCTTCCAAGGAATGCATCCCAGAACTGTGTGACTGTCGTTGACTGAATTGTCTGTATGCATGCAGCTCAACAGCGGAACCTTGAAACCTCAAATGGACAGCAACGACTGCTTGGTGACAGCTCCTTTGCAGATGGCTGCCCATACACAGCTGTTGCTTGATGCAACGTTGATGCAGGCAGACCAGCTGAACACAGTTGGATGTGCCAACTATGAGGTGAGAGCACAGCCATGCAGTGACTGGATCAGCAACCTGTATGCAGCCTTGATATGTTTATCTCCCCAGGAAGACTGGATACACTCTAAGCCTCTCTTCATACAGCACATAGGCGGCGTGTTCTCTTTCTTTCTGTCTGTGTTAATTTCATTGTTTCTAGCTGAGAAACATCAGACAACCAATGCTGTGCATGGGACTGTGTAGGGCCCCACCGTGTAAACACCATCGTGCAATGCTGTCTTTGCATGCTTAAACACCAGAAGCAGTAAAACCAAAACATAACATCATCTAAATCGAATGGATCTTCAGTTGTACTGCTGGCCAAAAGACAAATGTGCAGCATGTGCCAGCAGAGTGATGTATGCAACAGCTAAAATAGCCTACGACAAGGCAAGACCTGTGCAGGCTGTGACAAGCTATGTGCTATGCAGCATACTCAGATGTGCAAGGGTGATGGGTATGCTGAACTCATGGGGAGCTCCCACAATTATGGTTTACTTCAGTGGCCACTGCATCATGAAGTGGATTGAGCTAGATTGCTGACTGCAGCATTTTTCACCAGATCCTGCCTTGCCAAGCCATCTGGATAACGCTTTGTACCTGTGCAGGCCCTGAACACACTGATGCTGCAGCAGCAAGTGCTGTATGACTTTGCTGTGTACAGCCTTCCCATGCCAGCTGACGTGCCAGTCACCATCCTTACAGTGGGCAGAAGCTTGTTGCATGCTGCTGTGGACGTCGAGTTGCCTTTAAACACTGCAGGTAAGCATGGACTGCAAGCAGGGTCATGTATCTATGGTGAAATGCTTGTAAAGCTTGTGACAAACAATGGGCTCGTCTTGATGCTCAGACTGCAGACTGTCTTCGTGTGTGCATAGTGTAGCCTGACTGAAGCAGACTGAGGCTGTCAGTGTCTCATACAACTTGATTGAATGGACGTTGCCCGAATCTGTGGTCGTTGCAGCAAGACCTCAGAGTCTACTGTGGGTGAAGATAGCTTGCCTGCCATCCGTGCATACCTCCATCAGGCAAGCCTTCCGGTGTCTCTTGTTATGCTGAGCCTTTTCGGGATTTAATCCAGGATCAACATGCGCAATGCCAGAGCATCCTCAAACCAGAATATTTCTTGCACATTTGCTGGCTGGCTTACTCACTTCACTCGCTCACACACTCCACTCTCTCGCTCGCTCATTCACACTCACTCACAGACTCACTCATTGCCTTGCTATATGTGACTCATTCCAAGCCACAGCCAGCTTCACATCACTGGTGCCATGGCTCTCCTCTATTGCCTCACAGGCACAGCAGCAAGAGTTCCACATAGACAAGAACAATTGCTTCATGGCTCCAAGAAGAACTTCTTGATGCAGGCAAGAGCAGGGCAATGATGCAAACAGCTTCCACAGGCAACTCACGGTACAATATATATCCAACCTGGTGCAGTTGGAGATCTCAGAGTGTGTTTACACAAGGCGCAGATACAAAGTATGAGTAATGTCAGATCAAGTCCATGTATTTCTATTGACGTGTGGACACCGCAACAACACAAAATGTGTGCCTGGATCTAGATACAGTGGCAAGTATTGTGTGATGAGGACCTTGCATCACATAGGTTGATGTGGCCTAGCAATAATTTTCGATGTAAACTGGCAGACGCTTGACTGCAAGTGTTGCTTGCAGTTGGGTCGGCTCATGGCAGTCAGTTGGGGTGAAACTTCCCTGACAAAGGAGAGGTGGCATCAGATGAAAGCTATGGAGCATGCAAGGCTAAGTCGAGTCAATGGCATCAGACCTGCACCAAGGCCAGATGCAGAGAAAGTGGTAGCAGCTTACTGTGGATAAATTCAGAAAGTGATGCAGAAGCTGCAGTAGCTCAGAACTGAACCCTGAGCTGAACCCTGCACATCATCTATCATCTTGATACGTTGGTAAACTGTGAACTGTTAAACTTGCCACTGCCTGCAGCTCAAGTTCTTGGTCTAAAAAGCAGAATTGTGGGCATGTGAGCAAGCTGTTTCTAGTATCAGAGAACCGGTTCAGCAAGTCCCAAGACACTTTTGCAGGTAAATCTACCCAATAGACAAGTTCAGCATCAGATGGCAAGACATTCACATTGCCTTGATCTACAAATAGAAGCTTCTGGTATGCATGCGTGGTTTATATGTTTCGATTTTAGCCAGGTTCAATCTTCTACTGTAGAAACAGACACCCGGTCACCTGGCTGCACCAGCAGCAGCAGTTACTGGTGTGCAAAGAGACAAAAGTAAAAGCTAAACCTTGATCTCGGATAACGGTTGAAAGCTAAAACGTAGGCACTTCACATCCACCCACCCCTCAAGTCAGCATTGCAGCCCAGCCAGAGGATTCCTACACTCATTCACAGCCTCACCAGGCAGCACAGAGACACAGACAGACTGCTCCAGTACTGAAGCATATGTACAGGTGAAATGCTATAGCTCTGAAGCACACAGCCTAATTTAGACAAAGAGACATAACTGGTGCCAAATTCTTCTTTTGTTATGATAGAAACTGCCTGGATCTCTCAACTTTAAGCCTGCCAGGCCTTGCAGAGCAGTCAAATTGTGTCATCCATTCCACAAACACCGTCCTTGCGCTGACCTATTAGTGCCTGAGGCATGGTGCTGGACCCTCAACCAGCTGCACACCGCTGCTGTTTGGGTACATCACACGTGAAATACTGACGCTATCAGGGCAGCAGCTCAAGGAGTCAGCACAAGTCAGACAGGGGCAATGATGAGGACCACAGAGGCAAACATGAGGACCAGATTGACTGAAATGTATGATAGCCGTGTACAATATTTATTTGGTTGAAGACAGATGTAGAAGGATGTGCATGGCAATACCATCTTCAATCCGAAATTGATTTTCTTGCTTGCTATTGAACACAGTAGGCCAGATAAGTGCACACGTCTACTGGCCTAGAGATTAACAGAAGAACAAGAAGGATTTCACAGCTAGGTCAGCTAGTTTGCAGCTCCGGTAATACCTATGATGAATGCACGATGAACAGCATTCAAATGAGAAATCGCACAAAGGAATTGATCAAGGCCTTCATGACAATGGACGATAAGGCTCCATCGATTGACAATGAGTGATGGCTACTAAGTTTGTGAGCCAAAATTTCTGCCCTTTAGACGTGCAACGTCTGTTCAGCTCGTGTCACGCAGCTTAAAGTCAGATCAGTGGCTCAAGCCTGTGAACCTTGACGTTTGGTGATGGCAGCGGTGCTGGTACAGGTTGCCACTGCAGTTGGTTCACGTATCATAAAGCTCGGTTGATACAAGGCTTTGCATGTTTTCACACATCTTCCCTCAACACCAGAGGAAGACGCACCAGCACGTTCTAAGTCATCATCAACGTGTGCGCCCCAGCTGACAGCATGTTACAACCCTTCTCCCCCAACACATCTCAAGCTAGACCTTGGTTACCTGCAACATTACAACATGTATTAGCGACATTGACCCTGAGCCATGCATCTCCACCAGCACATTCTGCAGCTTGCATACACAATCATAAGATAAGCCTCTTGTCAAATCGTTTTGCAGAATATAATTACAACGTCTGTTTTATGTAGCCAGCGCGAACAAAGCTAATCTTGACTTCAGTTGGTTTGGCTCCATGTTCTACGCTAGATCAGATCTGAGGTTTTGTTCTTTCTGTCGCGGATTCTTCTGAAGTTTGCCCTGTTGCATCTGGGGCGGGGCTAGTTCTCCTTTTCAAGACCATGTATGGACAACAGGCCATAGTGACCAGTAGTCACGCCTGCTCAGCCAGCTCCTTAGGCAGGTTCAGTGGCTTTGCTGAAGACAAGTCAATACCAACCTCTCACATAGCTTCCCATGACCACGGGGTGGACGCTTTCAGCTGGTTCAGTACCAGCTGACGGACCAGTTACAAAGGAAGAGCTGCAGAGCGCTTTGACTCACGCGGCTGGCACTTGTGACCTGCCGGCATCATGCACAAGCGATTCAAAGACTTGCATGCTGTCTACCAGCCCAGCGGCCGCACAAAACGCGCAGTGAGTGTATTGCTTGTTTAATGCTTGCACGCAAAGAAGCTCCGAAACCAGCGCGTCTAGGGATCATTGCGGCCCAGCATTCGTTGTCGGGATGGGGCGGTGCATACACTCGATCGTGGCTGCTACCTAGAGCCGTGATAGCTGTCGAATACTTTCGACCATTTAGCGAGGTCAAGTCTTTTGACAAGTTTTGTTGAGAAACAACAGGTTTTGCCCTGAGATCACATACATACATGTCTCAATGGGGCAATACTGGTTATGGCCAAGGGTACAGTCAACAGCAGGGCCAATATAGCACAGACGCTCAACAGGTGAGCCAGCGTTCGAAACATCCTTCTCAGACACTTACCGTCCTCTGTTGTACAAGTACAGCACCTCGTTGCCTGTCCAGGGTCAATACGGATACGGAGGCAGCTCAGGCGCAACCCAACAGGTGAATATTGCCAACAACTTTTGCCTCAAGCCGCAACTTACATCGAGCACAGACGTCTGTTCTCTCGAGATGTTGTTGAAGTCTTACGAGCTGTTTTGGTGAACTCTCTGCAGTCTGGAAGTTCGTATGGTACTGGATACCAGGGCGCTTCCACTCCATCTACTCAGCAGCCTCAGGGGTATGACACCAGCAACTCAAGCTACCCTGCTGCTGACCAGCAGCAAGCGTACAGTGCTGGCCAAACAGACTACATTTCTTCACAGCAGGTACTTCCTCAATCTGCACACTCATGGCAGTCAACGTACATGAGATCAGCTCACGTCATGACATATGCTGCACATTAGACAAGAAGTGGGGTGCAGCCACTTTGGCAAGCAAAGTACTAGTGCTTGTCTGTGCTGATCGGCAGTCCAACATGCTGCTACATGAACCAATTAGCGACCAAACTTTCTTAATTGCGCCAGCTAGTGTCAACATTTGAGTTTGCTGGGGCATGTCCACTTCACCCACATTTCGTGAAATCCTGCTTCATTCCCACTGCAACTATGACTGAAGAGGCCTGCAAGCAATGCCTCAAGCTGCAGCCCACAGTGGGTTGTGCAGTCAACAGCAAGCAAAAAGTGTAAAGATCATTCAGCACGTACAGTGGTCAGGGCTGCCATGCGACTCTTTATTTGCTCATGGTGTTGCAATGCAGGGCAACTATGGAGGGTATGATCAAAGCTACAGCGCGTATGGGTCTGGCTCTCAGGGCAGTGTGCCCGCTGCTGTAGCTGATGCAGCCCAGTCCTTGCCGGCTGAGTCTCAGCAGAAGCTGGCCAACATTGTTGCAAAGGTCAGAGCTCTGACTGTCTCTCCGTGTCCAGGTTGAGCTACAGAGCATGTTGGTGCAATGCAAACTTCAAGTCAAACCCTTGTTGTAGAAGTTTTGTTGCTCAAATCCAATCGCGCTTGTGTGGAAGCCAAGTGGAAGCTCTACCTGCAGGAAGTATATCTCAGCAATATATCTCATCATGCATGCAGCAAGCACTTTGCATTACCCATAAGCTGCAGCATTCGACACAGTTCCAGAGCAGGATTACGCGCTTTATTCTGTCATGAAACCCAAGTCTCCAGTACAAATATCATGACAGCACACTATGCTCATAAGCTGTCCTGCTGCAGCATAGCCCAAGGAGACAAGCAGCTGTGTCTCAGTCAGGGCTCCCTGGCCTCACCCTGTCTTTCTGTTCTCTTTTAGGTTCAGGGCTCGGGCACATCCCAGACCTATGGCAGTGGGTCATACACCCCAACAGCCACCTCCAGCGCCTTCACACCTGCAGCAGCGTCAAACTCGTACACTCCAACAGGAGGGTATGGCCAACAGACCGCCACTGCTGCAGCCCCCAGCACCTACTCCTCACAGCAGAACGCCACAGGCGCTTACAATAGTCAGCAGAGCAACACCACGTATGGGTCCCAGAGCAGTGACGCCTACAGGCAGGGCTCTGGCAGTGGATCATACGGCACACAACAGGTGGCTTCAGGTTATGGTGCTGCGCAGTCAGCAGGCAGTACTCACGCTGGTTCAGCTGCGAACCCCTCAACTGGATCTGGGTATGGGACTCAAACAGGTTACAGCGCCCAAACCACACCTGGCACCTCATCAGCCTATGGCACAACCGGATCTGCCCAGACAGGATATGGCACAACCGGTTCTGCCCAGACAGGGTACGGTGCCAGCCAGACAGTGTACGGTGCATCGGGTAGCGGTCAGGCAGGGTATGGCACAACCGGTTCTGCCCAGACAGGGTATGGTACCGGCACTGGGGCTGCAGCCCGGACAGGGTATGGCACGAGTGGATCTGCCCAGACAGGGTATGGGTCAACAGGGGCTGCAGCATCAGGGTACGGCACCACCACTCCAGCGCAGACAGGCTATGGCACAACCCCTGCGGCCCAAACCAGTTATGGAACTCAGTCGACGCCAGTCACGGCATCTGCCTACGGAGGTTCCACCAATGCTGCTTCCACTGCGTATGGAACCAGCAACACTGGCAGCGCCACATCAGGAGGATATGCCTCAGGCTATGGCGCCCAAACATCATCAGCAGCCCCTGCTGCCTCCACTGGGTATGGGTCACAGGGGTCATACCCCCAAGCCAGCACAGGGCATAGTGGGAGTGGTGGCTATGGCCAAGCAGGGCAGGCACAGGGTAGTTATGGAGGGCAGTCCTATGCAGCACCACCTGGAGGTGGTGCTGCTGCTGCTGCAGCTAAGCCTGCTGCTTATGGCGCAAGTCAGGGTTCCTCATTTGGCACGGGCAGCTATGGGGGTTCCTCACAACAGGTACCAATCAAGACTCCGCCCATGTTTGTTAAATAGTGCCCAGGCTGTGTCTTTGGATATGTACCAGTTGCAAACAAAATGCTGAAGCTCATCTCTACAGTGCATACTTTGGCATCTAGTTTTTGGCATGCACTGCAATCACAGGTGCAATTGCAGTGCCTGAGCCTGATTCATAGTGTATTTGTGCTCAGGACACAGTATCCAGCGCTGTACGGGCTGCATATTCTAGTCTGCAAGCTTGCTTCAAGGTGCATTACTGCTCAAATATTGTATGTCATGCAGCACAACCAAGGCAGCACAGTCTGCAAATTTGCAGAGGCTGCAAACTCAGTGTCCAAGCCTGAGTGCATGATGCATTGAGTGCTGACCATGACATGACATGCAGTACAACCAAAGCAGCTCAGGTGGCGGCTACTCTCAGGCTGGCGCATCTGGCTATGGCGGCACTTCGTACAAGCCCAGTGGCAGTTACCCACCTGCCAAGCCCTCACCTACATACTCAGGTGGCCGAGGCTCCGGCAGCTTCAGTGCTCCTATCCCTCCTGCTGCTGCTGCATATGGGTGCGCTAACCCCTCCCCGTTGCATTTCTGTCTCCTTACCCTCCTTTCTCCTTCACATTTCACCCTGTCACATCTCCCACTGCATTCCCTGCTTCCCTTACCTCTTGCCCGAGTCTTTCCCCTTTCCCCTGTTTTTCAGGGAGAAGGGAGGTTCAAGCCAAATGTAATTTAGCAATGATCAGGAGCTGCTCTTGAATCTTATGTTGATGGAAGTAGCCTTTCCTTCCTTCTTTACCACAAGCGTCTGGGACTCGTCTCTCCTATGCATGTGCTGCACAGTCCTGTGTGTATTGTCCACTTGAAGCATCTCAGGGTATTTAATGTGAACGCAAGAGTTTTGACAGCAAGAATTTCCTCAGCCAGACATGGGTGTTCATGGTGTGCTGTGCGTTGCTAACAACTTTCCTATGTATGGGGACCAAGCAACGAGTGCTGTGTCAAGCCATGGTTGTGGACAACCCAAAGGCACATGCTGCGCAATAGCCAGTCTTCTGGGGTTTCTGTTGGGTTACCACGCTAGGGTACACTTCGTGCCTTGCGGGCTCATGCACAAGCACTGTGGTCATAAACCCTCATACAGCAACTGCTGGTGGGCAAGGCTGTGGCTATGGCAACGCCAAACACTGCCAGAAGCTGTTCTGTGTTTGTTTCAGCCTCTGGCATTGCTTGATGTTGCTACTGCCATAGCCATGCCCATCAGCAGTTGGTGTAGGACAGTTTAGCCCAGGACTCAATGGGATTGGCTTTTGTGTCTCCTGTTTCATCAGCACAGCTCGTGTGGCTTGTGTGAATTTTCTGTACAGCTTTCTGACTACTGTGGTGTGCCTTGCAGCGGTGGAAGGGGTGCTGGTAGGGGTGGAATGGGACCCTCCATGGGTGCAGGAGGTTTTGGAAAGCCCGGTGGCGCTCCTGCTGCCAATGCACGACCAATGGGTGTGCCTGCACGGGGCAGAGGTGCACCTTTTGCTGAGCTGACCCCCCTTCCCCTTAATCCCCCTCACCCAATCTCTCAATCCCTCTTCCCCCACTCCCCGTGGCCTGCACAACTACTTCAACTTGCTCCTTTATTGTCTCACATTGCGGTTCTATGTGAACATTGAGCAGCATGCTTTCCATTGTCATGTTGTGCATGCTTGTGACAGCAAAGCTTACTTTGATTGTATGGGGTAAGTCAGTTTGTTGCATTGCTTATTGTTTCATTGCGTAACTTGCTTAAGCAGTGCTGTTGATCCATCAGTATCAACTTGGTCTGCATATTGCTGAGATGTATAGGGTGCTGCTAGATCAGCCACTGGATGTCAATGCTTGACTGGTTTGTTGATAACATTTGCAGGGGCTGCCACAGCTCAGTACAATTGTTTTGAGGTAGCTTGAGGAAGCCTCCTCAGACTGCTGTGTGCACACTGTGCTGCTCCTGTTCTGGCCTGCTCTGTTGCAGTGTCCTAATTTCCACTGTTGATGTGATCTAGGTGGATTTGGAGGTGGGGGGCGCTATGGCATGGGCAGGGGGGGTCCCTCCATGCCCCCACCCATGAATACCGGCAGGGGCAGCTTTGGAGACGGGGGTCGGGGTGGGTATGGAGGTCGCAGCAGTGGCTTCAGTGGCGGCCGTGCTTCCGGTGAGTCTGCACATGCTACCGTGCTGTGGTGTCCTGCCTGCAATTTACAATATAATTCATGCTTTTGGGTTTTTTGTCTCGACTGTCCTTCAGATGGCCTCGCTGCTCAACAGTGAAAGGTCTCACGGCAGTGACTGTGGCTTCGGGGCTGGTGGGAACACAGCCCTGTGGTCTTGAGTTGCATAGCAGTGTTGAGAGTTCTGTGTATGAGCGCTTGGGCCGTTCAGCACATGTCATGCTCATCGGCCTGTTATGGTGCCTTCATGTTCCATCCTGTTGCTTGAGTGTACAGTCAAGCCTGAACAGTAAAGCAAGCGTCCTTCCCTTGCCCCTCAAAGTTGCATTCTGATTACATGCAACATTTATCACAGCAAACCATGGGTTGCTTTTCCAGTTGCTTGCTGATGCCAACCTGAACTACATCAGCAACACATGGTTTTCTTTCAGCCCTGTTACATGAAACCAAATGTGCATCTTTTGTGGTGAGGGGGAGAGGGTTGTCCCAGACTGGGGTTGGGGCTGCATGCTTCCCTGCACAATACACAGCACACAGTAGAGTGTGGAGGCGGTCAAAAAGGTGCAAATCAGTTCTGCGTTGATTGACGGTTGATGGATGCCTTGTTGTATGTGCAAGCAGGTGGTAGATCAGCGGGGCCAGCTCATATGAACTCTGCCAGCAGTGCCAAGGAGGCCATCAGGCTGATGGAGGCGGACAAGGAGAGGGACAGGGACAGGGACAGGGATGCCTCCATGCGCTCTGCTAGCAGAGACAGGGACGGCCGCCCCAGGGAGAGGGGGTCTGACCGCGGCAGGTGAGACAACAGGAACACCAACAAATGAGATAACAGCAATGTCAAGCATCAGCGGCAACAGTGAGCAGCAACAAAAAGCAGAAATGCACTGGTTGTTTTGAATATCGTGTTGCCCCATGGGGAAGACGTCTGGCTGTGGCAGGTCCGACATTGGGAACACCAACCAACACTCGCGGCAACACAGTGACACAGATGTGTAGGCATGTATGAATGACAGAGGAAAGAGAGTTTGGGTGGGTTGGTGAGTGATTGAATGAGGATTGAATGAGTGATAGTGTGCAGGGAGCGTGAGAGGGAGCGGCCTGCAGAAAGCAGGGAGAGGCACCGAAGCCCTGCCAGGAGGGCAAGCCCCTCCCCCCAGCGCAAAGGCCCTTCCCATGACCACAAGTAAGATGCATCCCTCTGTGTTTCTCTGTAGCTTAGCAGACACCTGCTGCAATGGAATCTGTTATTTTACCCACCACACATGTGCAGCATATATTTGGCATTGGTGGGGCACAAATGGGACTTGCGGCATGAACGGGGCATGATTGGGGCAGAAATGGGGCTGCTAGCACAGCTGACCCCAAAGGGCCCTGCATAGCCTGAATGGCTACACAACGTATCCTTAATCATTTTAGTAGCGCTGTTACGTGAGCACACAAGTTGGGTTACCAGTGCTTTGATTGCAATGCATAAGGATCGCTCACTAGGGTGCATTTGCCAGCTTGTTGACAACGTTCAGGAAAAAGGATGCTGCAGCTGAACAAACCTATGTAGACTTGAGGTGAGTTTCAACTTTTATGCTGGTCTATTGGGCAAGCATCTATGTGGTCTGCTGTCCAGCTGCCCTTCATCAAGTGTGTCATGAAACAGATTGAGGAAGTCTTCAGTAACAATCTATGGAAGGTGTCAAAGCCCTTACAGTGTTTGACTACCTGGATAAGACATTGGTTCTACCAATATAGTCAAACATTGGATTTGTTCTGACACCAGCAATAGGTTGTCAGTGAGGCTTTCGTCAACTTGTTCAGAGACAGTTTGATGCTGAGTGTTCAGAGACATTCTGATGCTGAGTTGAAGCATATGCTGCAGCAGCCCCTGTCTTGCTGCTTCCAGGAATAAGATGTGCGTACTTCTGCTCTGCAGCAATGTAATGCACAAATGGTACAATCTGTTGCATCGAGGTACAGTTGCAGTGTCTACTTCAATTTGTCATGGACATTATCAGCAGTATGTTCATGACCATAGTCAGACAATGACATGTTGTTGTCATTGTCTGATGTTGAGGAGATGAACACCCAGCCATGCTGCTGAGCCAATACCCCACTGGGTACCCTCTACCCAAGCCAATACCTTAAATGGCAATACAGCTCTTAACTCTCAATCGCATGCTGACTGGTCTCAGAGCTGCACAACGGGTCTAGACTTGTCAAGGTGTACGGTGCTCAACAACCCTTTGTCGCTATGTGTCATACCCCCTTCGCATGCCCATCCTACACTGTCTTTTCAGCTCTGCTTCCTGGTCCAGACTGGGTACAAAGCAGGCGTGGCCAGTCACGTCACCTTGAGATGCAAAGCTTGATGGGATCGCTGACTCCATGCCGGGAGCCCATCAAGTTGTGAAGCTCAAGGCAATGAGACTGGCTACTCATGCTATGAACCAAGTTGCTACCCAGGATTGTTGGAAGGCAATCTGGCCAGTTGCGTCAGCTTGGCATTTCAAGGCGCCCTGGTGCTTTTACAAAGTGTTACAGCACACCTGCAACCATGCATTTTACACAGCTGAAGCAGTGCTGTGGTACTCTGAAAGACCCCAGGGTGTCATGAAATATAAGCTGACGTCACAAAAACATCAGCTTAGTCAGCACATCACGCATCCAGATGCGCTTTTGGTACTTTGTGTGAGAGCTGTCTCCAACAAGTGATCAGTCACTTGCTGTCTCCAGCAATATGACAGCTCAGCTTGAGCTGTGCAGCCACCTGGGCACATAGGCTCTCACCCCTGATGCTAGCGTTGCAAAGTTTGTGTAATCTTCAATTTTGGATATGATTGACAGTCATCATCCTCAGGAGCTGTAGCCTACATGTACTCAGCTCACTATGAGCTGGGAAAGTTTTGTGTATGATTGCAGTAGATGCTGATGACAATTGAACCTGTACGCATTGCTTTGCAGGCCTGAACCCAAGTATGAGGTCCATGTACCGTCCCACTCCTTTGTGCTCCCCGAGCGCACCTACAATGACATTGTGCGCTCATACAGCCGCTTGTACATTGCCTCAGACTTCTCTCACCTCATTGCCAACTGGACTCAGGTAGAATTAAATCTCATCACACTGGCTCACTGCCCAGTTTTGGGTGCAAGGTCGTTCTGTTTCTTCCCAAAGGATGCATCATGGTTTGCTGGTGACAGACAGAAACAGACCTGCATGGTCTGTTGCCTGAGTTTGTGATGAAGCTTGCTTGAAGCCTGTGCCTTGACTGTGGCCACTGCATTGCATTGTGTGTGCTTGTCCTATATGTACTGGTTGCTTACATGAATTTGCCTAATTTTGCGGACGTCATGGTACTCGCTGGCAAGACTTTACCTGGCAACTGATCAGCACTGTGTTATGAGTTGTTTCCAGAAGCAGACAGTTGAAAGCCGATGGTAACAAGCAGAGACCGTGCATCATAAGTTCTTACTTATACTTGACAGTTACCTTCAGTACTGTACATGAGTCATTTCTCAGTCACTTACTCACAGCTACCAGGTGCATGTGCTGCTGAGGTTGTGACTCACTCTATTTCCGCTGCTGCAGGACAAGGGACCAGGCAAGGGCAGCTTGGGCTGCAAGCTGTGGCCCCTTGACAAGCATGTCGACTTTGACCATCAGCATACTGGGACAAGTCTGAAGCACCTTCTGCACCAACTCTCAAGCCCAAAGATGTCAAGTACAATGTCAAGGTGGGCTGTCAGACCTGGTAGATGCTACACTGCAGGGATCACCTCACGCATGAGTACCCCATGGCTTCACATCCATGCACAGGACCATGCTCGCTTGTGCTACCCAGCGCTGTACCAGTCTCAGCAATGCTCATCAAGGCCTTGATGGGTCTGATGCATGTTGCTGGTACTAGTCACGTGCTGGGTTAAATGAGTGAGCGCGGTCATGTATGTAGTCTTGAGACAGGGGTTGCTGGCGCGGATGGTGCTTCCTACAACGGGCTGGTGAGCCTCTGTGTCAAAAAGCCCCTTGCTTCCCTGGCCGCATTGGTTCTTGACTGCTCATCCCCTACAGCGTGTTTTACCGCCTGTGCCTTCCTCCATTGCCTGTCTGCCCCCTTCACTGCTCGTTTGCTCCTTTCCCAACCACAGCATGGTTCCCCACCTACACCCCCACCCCTCCTCTCCCTACCCCCTCTCACTGCTGGGACCCCCTCCCCCTCCCCCCCCGCTCCTTGCTTGAAGCTATGCAGCAGCTGCCTGCCTGCCAGCAAGGCTGCCTGCACCCCAGCTGCCTGCTTGGGGTGCAGGCAGCCTTGCTGCACTCCTGCAGCATTTTGTTATTGCCACCCCCCCCCCCCCCTCCCTTTTCCCATCGTGCTTGAGAATTCACAGCAACTGCTGCTCTTCAATGCAGATAGCCTTGCTGTCAGGGCTGGACGCAGATGGGCAGAAGAAGCTGAACAGCAGCAAGGACAGTGATCACCACCTGAACAAGCTGCTGAGGCTGCTGACTGTACGCAGTGAATCAGGCAGGGACCGGTCCGGCATAGCCCTTTTGGGTGGCCCTCACGACCCCAAGCTGGATGGTTCTGCCACTCAGAGGTACCCTCTTGCAGCTGCCCTTGCAGCAGCTTGACCCAGAGTGTGCATTGAGTGTTCATGCAGGGCAACAGACATGTTCAGGCGCTATGCAGCAGTCAAAGACCATGCGGCTGTACATAAGCAACATGCTGTGCACAGGTTCTGTGGATCACTGTTGGTGCATTGTCAGCTGTGTTTGGGCTTGGACCTTGTGTGTATCTCGGTAGCACAACAAAGCTGTACAAGTTCTGCTGCAAGGTTAGGGTGCAGTGAGTGAGAGGCTGTGTTGAAGCTGGTAAGATTGATTTCACAGCCTGTTTCTCATGGCGGCGTCAGTCACAGCAGAGCAAGCAGCAACACTACCTGATGTGTTAATTTGCAGTCACATCCAAGCCATGTTAACCTGCAAGACCCAGGTTTGATGCTGTGCCTAGTCTCCACATTTCTGTGTCTTGTGTGATCAAAGTGCGCCTTTCATCGTGTGTTACCAGCTGCCATGGGGCATTCCCGCAAGCTTCCACAACTGAGCAGGCTTGTCTTGCATCACTCATCATAGCTCTCCAGCCATCCTAGCCTGTCACCAGACTGATTTCTGTCAACCATTGTTGTTCAGTCCTTGGACAGTGTGTCTCGGAAGACCATGGTAAGTCTGTAGCAATAGGTCGTGACAACAGCACCATCATGACAGGGGAAACAAGGGGTTGATCAATGCTGGCACCCGCCATGCAAAGGACCAGTTGGACCTGGATTTGAGCCCCTGCTCCTCCTGGTTGAGATTTGTTGAAGTGCACTATGCCAGACCACACTCTAACAGCTTGGGTGGTGTGGATGAGACAATGAGTGAGGTATGGGCTTTCTGAGAATCCCCAAAACTCCCACAACACCCAGAACAACAGATCTGCACAACTACACAATCATTACCAATTACCTGCCCTCATTATAGCTGTGGCTGCATGTGGTTATGGCCGGCAATCAGCATAATTGGATGTCTACTTGAAGGCATGAAGCAAATATTTGCAGCACACGTAACTTCAAGGGAGATGATGATTTGCAGAACCTCCCCACAAGCGCTGTCACCTCCCATCCTTGTCATGCAAATGTGCTTCGCATGAACACCCTTCTTGATGCCATGCAGGTCACGGTCATATTCCTCGTGGATGTTGACAAGTGCCTTCCTGACCAGAAGCAGTGGCCAGAAGTATGGGCAAAGCAGCAAGCATGGAAGCAGGCCAAGAAAGATCACGAAGACAGTTTGGTAAGCTGCCTCACCTGTTTGGAGAACTTGGGCGTTGCACTCTGTGCATGTGCATTGTTGTGTCTGCCAATGAAGCATTGCTGGTCAGTACTGCAGCAGTCACAAAGCATCTGTTTGCTGCGACTGTCCTCAGTCACAACTGTGAGGTATGGCATCAAGGCAGCATTTGCAGGGCCCCATTGATAGAAGATGATTTGGCGCTGTGATGTGTGGCGACTGTGTGCCAAACCAGTGTCAGAATTACTGATGATTGGCTTTTAGAGACAAAGGACACATATGGCAACTCTAGCATCTTGTCTGCTTGTATGGTGTGCTGCTGCTGTAGTGAGCCTACAGCATTGCTCCTGCATGATCTGTGCTGTAGCGTTGTGATGGCTTGACCATCTGCTGCCTGCCGTTGAGGCTACAGCGCTACTCAGACATGAGCTCAACATCATCAGTCCAAATGCAACAGCACCCAGGAGTGTCTGCTGTTAAAGCACATGAGGGCTCCAGCTACACACGCCAAGTGCTTTGCAACAGCGACGCAGCTGTGAAATCACATCATGTAGTACAATGCTGTTGAACCACTGGAGTGATACCGACTGGCTGCTGTGTTCTGGCAAATTACTGGGCGGGCGTAGCTGGGGCCCGCATGCGTCATCAGGGATGCATCAGGGGCTGCCATTATAGCTGCGCAAAGATGTTGCTCGTAGTAGAGTCGTCGGTGCTACCCCATGCATCTCAGCTATTGCAGGAGGTTAGCTTTGAAATTACAGGGCCATTGCAGGACAGGGCTCTTCAGTGGGTCCCGACATGTCAAAGATGACGCGACGCTTGCAGCACTTTGCAGTACCACACACTGTGGTGCTGCATCATTACTGCTCAGCTTTATTGCATCTGGAAGCTGCTGCCAAATAATGCTAGGCATGTTTTCACCAGAATTTGAAACGTTTATGACCTGTTTATATGTGATACCCAGTCACTGTGCCCTTGATGATCATGTAATTCATTGCTGCTGAGTGTGCTTTGCAGGTGGCTCCGAAAGCTGCTGAGAAGGCAAGAAAGGATACTGCAGAGCAGGAACCAGTCAACGCCAAGAAGGAACCAGAAGCAAACAAGGTAAGACCTGTTCAACTGACAACACAGAAGTCTTGACCTTTGTTAGGCAAAAGCCATGAGAGGCGGCAATGAGAGGCTGCAAAGAAGTTATGCGCGAATGCCCCCCTTTAAATTTACCCACCTGTAGATCCCCAATTAAAACTTGTAAATTAGCCATACAGCTTCATTTTCCAGGCAGTCAGGCAGCTCCTTCTCAGAAAAGTAACATTGTATGCGCAGTAAATGAGTTTAGTGGTAGTCAAAGGTGCGTGCACACCACATGTCCTTGATGGCTGCATACATGGACGCTTTGGATGATGTTCAGTCCATCATGATCATTCATGCAAATGTGCGTCCACGATTATGTATGTTCTGTGTGGCATTCAGATTGTCTGCGGTGCATAGAGTGTGATGCAAGGTAATGAATCTTGGTGAAGTGTTGGCCATCTCTGGCTGTGCATGTACAGGGACACTACCTAGCATGATGGACTGGTCAAAAGAAACAGGTCAAAAGAAAACGCCTTTCACGGATGCAAGTTATAAGTGTACCAAATGAGTGACTCCTGCATAGTGGTTGAGCTCAGTCTTCAGTGACAATTTTTGTCCAGGTGTCATGGTGTTGCAGTTTACTGAATGTTATGTGGACTTTGCAGAGTGACAAGGAAGCGGGAAATGCGAAGGCATCTGAAGACATGGTGAAAGCTGAAGATGGCGTCAAAGGCGATGGTGACATTAAGGAAGGTGAAACAGAGCCAGCACATAGCAACACTAAGCTTGTTTCCGAGCCCAAGCAGAATGGCAGCACAGAGTTGGACAAGCCAGACCAGGATGGACAGGAGGAGGAGGCAATGACAGATGCGGAGGACAAACAGAAGGGAAAGGAGGAGGTCAAAACAGAAGAGGGAAAGAAGATGGAGATAAAGAAAGAGCCAAAAGAGCAGCTGCCTGAGAAGCCAACACTGCAGCTGCACGGCAAGCACTCATTGACAGGCAAGTACTTCAATTGAAGTTGTGTCTGAGGTCTGTTTTGCTAGATATGTATTGTACTTTGCACAGCCACTCAAAGGAGTTTCCCCCTTGTTTTGCTGGACATACTTGAGATTTCTATCTGGGCACTTGCTTGGCGAGTGTACAGTTTGCTTGTGAGAACTGTGAACATGCTGGCTGCCCAATGCAGAGGTGACACTGGTGTCGATGCAGTGGCAAGGGGGGTTGGGTGGGGGGGGGGAGGTTTAATCTTTCAAGACATGGCTCAGTATTCTGTTGTGTTGTCCCCTACATTGTATTGTATTCACACATCCACAAGCCTCATGATCGATGTAGCAGATGAAAAAGGGAACAACAGAAGCGGCATTGGCAGTTGGAACCGTGACATATGTGTCAAGGTTCTTCTATTGTGGTCACCACTGAGTGTTCCTGCAACTGCTTTCAGGTGACAGAATCAGAACTGCCACTCTGTCGCTAGATGGGCTACTGGACTATGACGAGTCAGACAAGGACGAGGCCACCTTTGAGCTGTCCCTGTTTGCTGAGTCCTTCCAGGATATGCTGATGAGAGACTATGGGCAGATCATTTTTGAAGCTCTGCAAGCTTTCAGGTCTGTCCTGTGCATGTACAGAACTACACTCGTGCTGTACAAGCTTACTTCTTGTATTGCACCCCTTTGAAGTTTGCCAGAACTGCCTGGGCTGCATTTGGCCCTATTGTACCACTTGCTATCTAGACTAGTGGCGCATTGTGTATGTTTCTTTCTGTAGCAGAGGCATCTTCAGTGTGTCTCAGTGATGTCATCCTGAAATGATTCGCGTTATTTTTGCACATGCACCTTCGTCAGGGCAACAAGAGTGTTGCACTAGTAAACTGGTCCGGGTGTGTGGTAAAGGTGTATGTCAGACGCCCTTCCCTCTGTGAGCATCAAAGTGGTCACATGTATAGGCAATAAGTTAACACACATTGAGCAGCTGCCTGAGACTCATCCTCTCTGTGTGAGGATCAAGCATACCAGGCTGCTCTATGTGTGCTGCCATCACAAGCTCTCAGCACTAGACTTAGATGTGTAGACGGAGCAACCAAAGTGGTAGCTACACTGTAAGCATAATCAAAGGAAATGAAGCAGTCATAGGTGATCCATGTAGTCTAGGTTCAGCAGCAGCTGGCGGGTTTGTGTGACATGATGCTCAATCAAATATAAATATACACTGATCCGCATGCGCTTGCAAG
>JAYKYS010000215.1:47500-55098 GCA_036924285.1 Asterella californica | reverse complement strand
ATAAAGATGAACTTCAGTACATATGGTTAAAGTCAATAGGAAAAGCCAAGAGAGTAGAGAAAATATTAGTGGAAGAGATATAGAGATCATATTTTATTTAAACTTTGAATCAACATTTATATGAGTTAATGGAAAGGGAAGATGTAATGACGAGTACGAAGTATCAGTACTTTAACATAATACAATACATCCAATAATAAATTGGATTAAAGTTTAAAAAGCATGATGTTAAATGCTATTGTAAGATAAATAAATCAAGAATGAAGAAAATTATCAGTTGAGGGTTGTTGACGTTAAGAGAAGAGAAAATCATGAATCATGATACTACTTGGATATAATAAGATTAAATTGATATAATGGGTATTATTTGACGAAACATCAGAATATATAAAGAAATTAAAGTTTGATACTATAGAGTTTTAACAACACGAGAACACAAAAGTTGAAGTTCAAACTTAACTTTATTATCGTCTAGGACTTCCCATGAGTAATTGAACCGTAATATTATTGTCATCTAAGTCAAGTTGATGTGAATTTCTTGTGATTTTTTTTCTATTGAGAGAACAAGTAAAGTTACTCACTAGAATCTAACTTATACCAAATTCTTTTGTATATATTAGACTAGTGAAGTTATTAAAATATTCAAGACATAGATTAAAGACAACAACAAAAAACCAAGGGAGTACAGAAAATATTAGTGGTTGTTCGCTTGAGTAAAGTTTAAAAAACATAGGTGTTCAATGCTACTGCAAGATAAATGAATCAAGAATGGAGAACATTATCAGTTGAGGGTTAAGGGTTGTTGACGTTAACAGCTGAGATGTTAGTCATGAATCCTCGTACTGCTCAACATAATAAGATGAAATGAATATAATGCTATTATTTGACGAAAGTCAGATCAGATGCATAAACCATTTGATATATAAAGAAAATTAAAGTGTTACACGTAAATAAAAATGACACTATATGTGCATTTTAGTTATATAGGGTTAGAAATGAACAGATATTATGAGTAGCTTAAGGTTTAAAGACATAAATTCGTGTAAGAATATCATAAGTCACTTTGAGAAGTATCTTCTTGTATCTGTTAGGAGAAGTATGGTTAATCAATTAAAACCAAATGTATATCAAACTATATGTATAAACTATGAATATAAACACATATAGTAATTATATTCAGATTAATACATATTTAGATTCACCTACACATATAGTATGTAGTAGTCAAGCTGGACTTTATAACTCAACATGATTAATATTCAATCTGTTCTGGACACTGAAAAAACTCACGTATGGAGGATAAATGATTGATAGAATAAATCAGGTTGAGCATTGAAACGGAGCGTGTTCGAATTATTTGAATCATGTAATACTTTATCAAGTTGGACTCCTTTAAACTCTTCATAAAGTTATACATATGATCAAATGGAAAAGAAAGATGCAATGTGACATATGAGAAGTCAGTACCTCGAGTATTATAAGAAGGGAATACATGGAAGGATATACTCAAGTATAGTCTACAAAACAATTCATATTAAATGGTACATAGGAAAACCGAACATGGAGACAGTATACAAATAGATTGATTTTATATTGGAACTAAATTCAAATATAAAGCACGTTCAACTTGGTTATCTTGACCATATGCAAGATATCAGAACGATAGCACATGTCCATTTTAGTTTGAGGGTTAGACATGAACATGAAATATCATATGCAAATAGCGTAGGGTTTAAACTCATGTAATTCTGAGGAATCTTTAAGATACATGTTAATCTTTAATACTTGAAAAGACAGAGAAGGATGTCAATAATCCATAGTGAAAAATTGAGTGATTTAATTGAAAAGCATAGATGAGTTCCATGAATTAAAATAGTACTTTGGCAAAAGTATGAGTAAATGTTGTAAGATCTTGTTAATAGAGGCTCATTGTATGAAGAAATCCTAATAAATGCATAAATGATATAAAGTTCAAGTTTTAATTCACAGAAAAATTTAGTTTAATGTTGCAGAAATTAAATGTTGGCAGAAACTGATATTGGTTTCTGAATTATTTTAATTGTTAATTGACATAGTTAGTTGATTAGTAAATATGTCCAACTGTCTCTAGTAACTTAGATATGAAAAACCCAGAGTGTATAAACAAGAGTGAAAGACCTTGTTTGAAGTATATAATCCTAAATAGGCAAGTATAGTACTTCGGTAAACATGAAAGATCTGATTGATAAGTTGTGATTCGATGGAAAATCACAAAACTCAGATAAGCGATCTAAAATAATGATTTTAATTCATAGAGATGTTACAGTTGAAACTTTACAGTATTAGATTAATTTATGTCTGAAACTGACTTTGGCTTCTGAATTATTTTAGTGATAGTAGATATAGTTACTTGACAGTGTGAATCTGCTCAACTCTCACTTGTAATTCATATTTGAAAAACCGAGGGTGTATAAGAATGTGACATTTGGCTATATATGAAGTCTTGATCCTAAAAGTTTAGGATACTAATACAAACGTCAGAGTAATATGTGTAAGATGGAGTTTACAGAGTATTGTTAGAGAAAATCATAATATATATACCGATGACATGGAATATAAATTTTTATTCAGAAGACACTTTATTTTAGAGGTTCAGAGTCTTAGATTAATTTTCATAAGAAAGTGATATTGGCTTCTGAATTATTTTAGTGATAATAGATATAGTTAGTTCATCATGTGAATGTGTTCAACTCAGAATCAACTGTAATCACTTTTTAGAGGTTCAGAGTCTTAGATCAGTTTTCATCTGAAACTGACTTTGGCTTCTAAATTATTTTAATTGCAGTTGAATAAACAATGGATAGTACAGTATGTTGTTAAGCTGTCACTTGGATTCTATATTTGATCAACTGAGGAACCCTAAACAAAAGAGGGAGAGCTGTGCGCACAGTCCTGATCAAAACTAATCGCTATAGAGGATGATCGAGTAATCCAAAACTATATGATCACGATAATCATTTATTAAGTACATATGATTCATGACATAGTGAGTGTGAAGTGTCCATATGATGGGATATTACAAATGAGTATCCATGAAAATAGTTTCTATAAAATAAATGAGCTCCAAACTGTATATATGTGATATTGATTGAAATAAACTGAAGGTGAGAAATTCAGATATGGATCCTTGAAGGGTCTAACAACTACGTGTGCTAACCACATGCAAAGTATAGAAATGATACAACCGGCAGATTTACATATACGCGGAAAGAAGCAAAGAAGGACCAAGTTTGTTCTTAAGAAAAGTTAAACCCTCCACCATCAATTTTTTGCTCACACTTTTTATGAAGGGGTGTTAAGTGACATTTGAAACGTAATAGGCAAACATGATAAACTCTTTGACAATTGCGGATACATGTATTTTAAGTACACAAGTAGTAAATAGGTGTAAATAGAACAAAGAAAAGTTTAAATACAACAACTTACATGGAGTAATGGAAAAAGTGTCCAATATTTGGGTTTATTATGTATATCTAATGGGTTGCTATGAAAGACTAATGGGTTAAAGAGATCGAAGTTACATAGAGTAATGAAAGAAGTACTACGGTATTTGGATGTATTATGAATAAGTAATGGGTTACTTAGATCGAAATGATATAGGGTAATGGAAGAAGTATTACGGTATTTGGATGTATTATGAATAAGTAATGGGTGACATAGATCAACGTCACATAGAGTAACGAAAGAAGTACTACGGTATTTGGATTTATTATGATAAACTAATGGGTTCCATATTCAAGGTTATTCAAGGTTACTGGACCAGCCAGTCCAATATTTGGGTTTATTATGTATATCTAATGGGTTGCTATGAAAGACTAATGGGTTAAAAGTGACATAGAGTAATGAAAGAAGTACTACGGTATTTGGATGTATTATGAATATGTAATGGGTTCTTAGATCGAAGTGATATAGAGTAATGGAAGAAGTACTACGGTATTTGGATGTATTATGAATAAGTAATGGGTTCTTAGATCGAAGTGATATAGAGTAATGGAAGAAGTACTACGGTATTTGGATGTATTATGAATAAGTAAGGGGTGACATAGATCAACGTCACATAGAGTAATGAAATATGTACTACGGTATTTGGATTTATTATGATAAACTAATGGGTTCCGTATTCAAGGTTATTTTATGCTGGAAGAAAGAAAAACAGACATACATACGAGCAATTAATTTATTCAGTACCAAAGAATCAATTCACGTCCAAAAATGAAAAGAACATTAGTCCACGAGTAATTAATTAGTTTAGTGCCTGGCAGCGTAATATATTTGTTCGATTGCCAAAGAATTAATTCGTAAAAAAAAGGAAAAAAGAATTGGATGCAGCACCGGGACTTCCCGGGAGGTCACCCATCCCAGTACTATTCCGGCCCAAGGGCATTTAACTGCAGAGTTCTGATGGGATCTGGTGGCGTGGCCCTGGTATGACCGCATCACGCTGCAAATGGTGGTATCCAAGTTTATAATAGCCAGTTGTTGAGGCATGAACATGGTTTAGGTAAAAGTTCGAGGGAGGAATAATGTTTATCGATGATGGAGAATTTCATAGAAAAAATCAACTCCGCGAGACAATAAACCACCGGGGAAAAGTAAACCATCGCTACATTATCGCTACATTATCGTAAACCATCGCTACATTATCAAATACACGGGAATAGTTACATCGAGTCTAAAATTTAGCTTAAAGGCCCTGAATAAAATCATACTTTGCGTTGAAGTAGTCGGAATAAGATATCGGGAGCCGTCGCAACATTAATGAATCGGGAGGAGGAGGAAAACCATCGGCACCGGAATAGTTACCATCGGGTAAAAAATGTAGGCTTAAAGGCCTCTGAATTAAATCATACTTTGCGTTGAAGTCATCGGAATGGAATATCGGGAGAGCCTCCGCAACATTAATGAATCGGGAGGAGGAGGAAAACCATCGGCACCGGAATAGTTACGTCGAGTAAAAAAATTCGGCCTAAAGGCACTGAATTAATCGTTATTTACGTTGAAGTCAACGGAATTGAATTTCGGGATCCTGTCACAAAATTAAAGCAACCCCAAACATCGGGAGGAGAAGGAAACCATCGGGTCCACGGAAATAGTTACGGCCGAGTAAGAAATTAATGCTTGAAGCCCCTGAATTAAATCGTACTTTTGCGTTGAAGCGTATGGAATTTAATTTCATGAGCCCGTCGCGACACTAAACCATCGCTAATATTCGGGAGGAGGGGGAATTTCAAAAGGGACTTGACTTGATCCCTCTGAGTAATTTGTTTCGGGAGTAAAAACGGGCCTAAATTATGAATCAAGTTCAGTGGAAAGGGAAATATTTTGAATTAAAAGGGATGGGATTAAACCGGAGAAGTTCGTTAAAGGGAAATATTTAAAGTTAAAGGTATAGTAATAAAGTGAAGCAAACGGTTTGATTGATTGTTCCGAAAATAGCGTAGAAAGAAATAATAAATAAGCAATAGCAATAATTTATTCACCCTAAGTTGTAGGCAATTAATTAATAGGGTTAGTTAAATTAGGGTCCCTCTGAAAAGCAAGGGGAAAAATCAACTTAATTAATATCGGGAGGAGGAAGAAACCATCATGGAAAATTAAACCATCGGCCTCCAGGAAAAATAGTTATAATTAAATCGTACTTTGCGTTGAAATCAAAGGAATTTAATATCGGGAGCCGTCGCAGCATGAAAGCATCGCTCTATCGGGAGCCGTAGGACACAATCGGGAAAGAATATTCCATCGGGCTCCACGAAAATAGTTACATGGGGTCTTTAAATTAAGGCTTAAAGGCCCCTGGGCCAAATCATTATTTGCGTTTTCGTCAAAGGAATGGAATATCAAGAGCCGCAGCAACATTAACAAATCATAAATATCGAGAGGAGGAGGATGAACAATTGCTCGACCCCCTCGAAGCTAATTGTTTCGCGAGTAAGTGCGAGCCTAGTTCGTATAAGGAAATATTAAAAGGAGATGTTTTAACAAAGATAAAGTTATAGCAACCTAAAAAGTGAAGAAGACTGTTCAATTTATTTTTCTGAGAAAGCGTAGAAGGAAATACTGAAAAGGTATTAGCAACAAATAGTTGAAATTATTCCTCTGGAATTTGAGAAATTCGTAGAAGGAAATAGTACAAAGTTATAGCAATAACAAAGTCGATGCAATAATAAAAGCAAAGCAGTAGATTGAATAAAGCATTAAGTTCGTAATAAAGAAATATTTAAAAGTAGAAGCAATAGTAATAATTTGTTCCTCTAATGTAGCGGAAATGTTTAAGAAGGAAACAAGAAGAAGGGAATATGTAAAAAAAAGCATGGGAAAAATCAAATATAACACATAATACATGATACAAGGAACAAATAAATTAAGAGAGCAGAAGGAAACAAAGGAGAAACACGGGATTGAAAAGATACAAGCTGAAAGGGGGTGTGTTGTATTTATTTCTCACTAGAAATCGCAAGTATTTTACTTAGCCTTACCCTGGAATGATTAACGAGGCGGTTCGTACCCAAAATGGAGGAGTAAGGGTACTCTTTTATCCTTTTGTAATGCCTAAATGGCTTCAGAATCGCTTTCCGAGAACTTGGGCCAAAGATAGTCATGACTAACGGTAGTTGGCCCGTAGCTAAAGGTCAAATGGGGTATCTCTCGCATCGGGAGCCTTTGTCGGACACCGGGCCAGTACAGTTAAGCACTGTCTTTATCGGGACCATAACTTCGTTACCCTTCCGGAAACTTGGGCTAAAGATAGTCATGACTAAGGCTAGTTGGCCCGTAGTTAAAAGTAATCCGGGTCCCATCGCTGATCGAGATCTGTCGCACCGGGACCATTTGTCGGACCACGCACAGGGCAACCGAGACCATTCTCTCCTTGTCGGAACCCTTCCGGGAACTTGGGCCAAAGAGATAGTTAGCGACTAAACTAGTCGCTAAAGCAGTTAGGCGAGCCGGTGATGACCATCGGGACCATTTTCTGGAGCCAGCAACCCGAGCAGCCTAGAGATGCTTTGTACATCGAGTGTGTCGAGGGACCACGGGCATGAGAAGCCTGGAGTATTGGAACCAATTCTGGGACCATCGAACCGGCCGTGGATCAATTTTGGTCGGGGCGAGGGTTTAGGGAAGGATCAGAGATGGGACCATTTTGGGCATTTTCTGGAGTTAAGAGTCAATACCTTTTTGGGGTTGATCTGGGCGGGGCGGGGCGGGGCGGGGCGGGGTTGGAGTAAAGTAGGGTCTCTGATGGATCAGCGAGCAGATCAGATCTGGGACCACGTAACCCACAACCCTCCCTCCGGGTGGATGGGTTGGGGTAGTGGAGGGTGTAAGGGTGGTCTCCCAACCAAAGGGCGGGCGGTCTGGCTGGTCCCGCGGATGATCCAGAGAAACACAACCCGAGACAGTGTGGTCTCCACAACCACAACCCATCCGACCGTGGTTGCCTCTGTACGTACGAGGTTGCGAGCGGTACTAACTAGGTTAGAGCCCGCCTTCGTACGTGTGGCGTGGCCCAATGAGAGAGAAGAACCAGGTAAATTTGAATTAATTGAGTAAATAGATAA
>JAYKYS010000215.1:22500-37500 GCA_036924285.1 Asterella californica | reverse complement strand
TCACAAGACATTCGGAGGTTTCGGGTGGTACGGCAAAGTTCACGAGTTATCGGCAACGGAGCTCCGTCCCGCTTCCAACCGTCTAAATGCCCGTCGGCGTTACAACCTTCCTGTATCGATACAAGCCCCGCGAGGAGACGAGAAGGCGGTCGCCCGCAATCTCACACTCCCTTTGAGAACCATCGACACGGTGCGGCGCCCTTCCCCTTGGGTCGCCAGGAGACCGACCACGACATGAATCGAGCCTGATGTGCAAAGGGTGGTTCCGGCGAGGTTAACCCCACCGTGAAGAACTCCCATTTCAACCGAAGAGAAATATCGGGATGCGTCACGACGCATGGCACAAGCTCCACATCGCACTGTCGGTACCCTTTGGGGAGTCGCACCGCAACTTGCGTCGCTGGCACTACCACTCAACTTCCGCCTGCACCATAGAATGGACAGTCCACCGAACAGCGGTGACCCCGTGGAGTCCCTTACCGTGGTATTCTGCCAGATGTGTGACTTCGGTCTCGTGGTACCCCGAGGAGGAGCACCCCCTCATATATACTTCTGGGGAACGGCGGCCCCGCCCTCCTCTTTGGTCCGCGAAAATTATACCACAACCCGATTTTTCTACAAAAACGGCTAAGTAAATGAACCACAGAGGAACATTCCGAAGAAAACCCAGACGCGTCAGACCCTGGGAACACGCATACTCGGGAAAAGGAGACCGTGACAGACTCCCAGAACACGCATACTCGGGAAAAGGAGACCGCGAAAGACTCCCAGAACATTGCGCGAATCATTGCATACTCGGGAAACGAGACCACGGCAGACTCCCGAGGCATGGGAGTTGACCGCATGGTCAACCCCAAGGCCATCGAGGACTCACCCCTTGCAACTCATGGAACCGTGCGGGTCTGACAGTCCTTCTTGTCAGGCTCCCCCGGATCTCACGTAGAGACACGAGCCTAGACAGGGTACAGCCTTCAATGCATCTCCCGCGGGTTACGGGGCACGCGACAGCCGCACCCGCCGGGGGTGGCTCGCCGACGGAACCCCCTTCCCTTATATATACTTCTGGGGAACGGCGGCCCCGCCCTCCTCTTTGGTCCGCGAAAATTATACCACAACCCGATTCATTCTAGCGGCTAAGTCCTCAAGGGTGCGGCACCAAAAATGCGATAACTCGGCCATTTAGATTCAGAATGCATTAATTCTTTTTTCACAAGGACTGTTTTCAGTTGGGGCACGTGCATGGTGAATTTCAGGGTCATTGGCTTATGGATTAAATTCTCGCTCACGAATAAGTGACCCAGATTCACTAAAACAGTCTCCACTGCCTACACGTGGGTACAGATCACTCCAGATCTCGAAGGTGGCTCGATGAAATTGGCTCAAATAAATTTTAGGTGTGAGGACTACTCTCGAGCTACCCGAGGGGAAAATTTCAGGTCAAATGGGGACGGTTTAATCAGCCGAATATAATTTCAACTGATAATTAGACAGAAAATCCTGGAAAAATATAAAACGATGGGTTAAGAATGATATTACATCACCAAGAAATCTATTAATTTTATACTTCGAACCATAATTATTTTCGGGGCGAGAGAACTTATAAATTTATTTATCTGCATTTTAATCTATATATGTGCTAAAATGTACAGTAAAGATCAGAACCATTCATTTAGTGGTAAATATGGGTATAAATATGCTGCATGCATAATAACGAGATGATCTAATGAGTAGTTTTAATTTTAGTTTATCTTCATAAACATATCTTATTCATTTAGTAAAAATATATATTTTGATAATTGTATTCATACATATTTCTTACAGCGATGTCTACAAAGTAATGACGAATAAGTAAGATATTATATCACCAAAAGATCTGCTAATTGTATACCGTGATTATTCTCGAGGAAAGAGAACTTATAAGTTGAATTCTTGAATAAGGATAGAAGAAATTCACGAGAATGTATTGCGCTATTTACCTGTAGGTGGTATTATTGGACTTATTTTTTTGTTGGAAATCTTTTTAATGGTAGATAATGATTACATTCCAATATTACCAACGAAATTAAGTGCAACCTATCTAACATATACAGTTTATGCTGGAAAGATACATAGTTGGACTAATTTGGAGACATTAGGCAATTTACTTATTTTAATTATCTATCATCTTATCAATGATATACCTAAGATCGGATAAAGGGTGGATAAACGAAATTGGTGGTGAATACGAGTTTGGGTATATTTTCTAACAGCGAGATCTTCAATGTAATTAGTGATGGATTTTCTTCTTGATAACCAGATTACATAAAGATCCATGCACATTATCTTCTAAGTTATACTTAAGGTCGCTTATGTTAGGAGGTGCTAAATAATATATTTTTATTATTTTAGTGAATTCAATATTATCTTACAGGTGGAAATCGCAAACGATCTGATATATGCATATTAGTTCACACATAACTCAAGTTTGATATTATAGAGTCTAACATCAAGAGAATACAAAGAGGAGGATGAGAACTAAATTTACTATTGCTGCAAACAAGACCATCATATGATTGTCATCTAAGTGTCATATTTTGGTGATATAATATCAGAATAAGTAAGATATTATATCACCAAAAGTTTAACCAATTTTACATCGTTATTATTCTCAAGGAGAGAGAATTTATAAGTTGACTTGTCTTTATTTTAATTCTCTAATATTAATAGAATATGTAGATGTTCTAACGGGTTGTTTTATCTCAAACTTGTCTTTTAGAAATATGTTATCTTCATTTAGTACTAAACCCATTTGGATAATTCTTTCCATATAGACAACACTGTTTTTCTAACAGCTATTTCTACAAAGTAATTAATTTTCTTCTTGACGCAGAGATCCATGCACATTATCTTCTAAGTTATATGATAGTAGGTGGAAAAAATAGATATTGTATTATTTTAGCACCTAGTTATTTTGAAAGTACTGCGTATATAAGATAGTGAGATACCCGTTTAGTTTTAATGATCATCCGTACTTATACTGTCAATAAGACCGTTTCATTATTTGTAGTCGTAGTAGTGAAGCTAGACTTGATATTTCGACTTAATTAAAACCTTGAATCAAGCTAATATCTAATATGCTAGAATGAAACATGAAAGTTGTTATGTGGAATATATGTATATGATAATATCCCCGCATCTAGACATTTGGATTGGTTATATTATTTTAACGTTGAGATGCACGAACTTGTTTAGACTGATCATATGCAAAACATCAAAACGTTATTGGGCTTGTGTATTTTAGGGTTAGAACGAAATATTACCTTATAAACTCATGAATATACTTGTGAGTTTACCAGTTATTGCAAATAGGTCTTGAGTGATATTTGATGAGTAGAATTTCTTGTATTTGATGAAATAGTTGGGAGGATAATTCAAACTCAATTTAACTCATTGTTGGTAAATCTGCCACTAAAATGTTGATAAACAAGATAATGTGTTTTATGTATTCTACTATGCAGATCAGAAAAGTACTTAGTACTTAGAGATGTACATGGTTGTTAATGTTCTCGAAGAGAAGAGATGCAAGTCATGAGTTAAGATAGTACTTTGGTAGTAAATTGGTACTAAGTCTGAATAAAACTTCTAATACAAAGATGAAGATGAGAACTATAACATAGTTGCAAACAAGACCATCATATTATTGTCGTCTAAGTTTCATCTAAGTTTCTTGAATAGATAGAATAAAGGATATTTCAACCTAAGATATACAAACCTCTCGTAATATATATAATCTACTACTACACATAGTATTTAGTATTTAGTTGTCAATGTAGACTCAATAATTCAGCCTAAATCTACCTTCTATTTGTTCTAGTCAAACACGAAAAAGAAAGATATAATGTTGCATAGAAAGTTCATGACGAGTATATCCTTTGATGTATCGTAAAACAATACACCAAGAGTATATTGGAGTAAAGTTTCTAAAATATATATCATTGATAGTAAATGCTACACAAAGAATACACAGTATTATTACTACATGCAAAGCATGACAAGTATTACGTATTATTTTCATAATGGAGAGTATATCTTTGGATGAATCGTGAAACAATACATCCAAGAGTATATTGGAGTAAAGTTTCTAAAATATATATCATTGATAGTAAATGCTACATAAAAAAATACAGTATCAAATTACTACATGCAGAGCATGACAAGTTTTAAGTATCAGTGCCATAATGGAATGGATATCTTCGAGTAGAGTTTCTAATTTAAAAAACATCTGGGTATTAAACCGTACATGAAACACTGAACCATGGAAAACAGAATACAACTTATATTCAGGTTGATTTTATTATTCAAATCTTTACTCTGTATATATCTTGAATTGGTGTATATATGATAACATCCAAAAAGAACATTACCAGTTATTACAAAAGGGTCCTAAGTGATATTCATGACGAGTATATTCTTTGATATATCGTAAAACAATACATCCAAGAGTATATTGGAATAAAGTTTCTAAAATATATATCATTGATAGTAAATGCTACATCAAAAACTTACAGTATTAGTTACTACATGCAGAGCATGACAAGTTTTAAGTATTAGTGTCATAATGGAATGGATATTTTCGAGTAGAGTTTCTAATTTAAAATACATCTGGGTATTAAATGTACATGAAACAGTGAACCATGGAAAACAGAATACAACTTTTATTCAGATTGATTTTATTATTCAAATCTTTATATGTTACCCTATGTATATCTTGAACTGGTGTATATATGATAATATCCAAAAAGAATATTATCAGTTATTAGGAAAGGTTCTTAATCAAGAACCAATGTATATCAGATTATAGTACTTTGGTACTAAGGCTGAATTAAACTCTAAGAACAAATTAAGATGGTCTTATTGATGAAAAGTCATAAACTATCTTACATATAATATTAATTCACAAACAACTAAAGTTTGATACTATAGAGAGTCAGTCTTAAATCAAGAGAATTCAAAGATGAAGTTGAGAATTAAATATACTGTAGTTGCAAACAGTAACATCGCATTACTATCCTCTAAGTGATATTGGTGCGATTTTCTTGAGTCGATAGAATAAGTACTGCTTGTCATTAAAACCTAAGATATACCTAACTCTCGTGATGTAAATAATCTACTACTATACTTAATATGTAGTTGTCAAGTTGGACTTGATAATTCAACCTAAATACCTTTCATTTGTTTTAGTCAAGTATGAGAAAGAAAGATATAACCTTATACACATATATAAAAGTCATGACAAGTATATCTTCTTATCAATGTATTTTAAAAGGATACATTCAAGGGTATATTGGAGTAAAGTTTCTCAAACATCTATCATTGATAGTAAATCTACATAGAAAGACATATAGTATGAACTACTACATGCAAAGAATGAAAAGTAAGAAGTATCTGTGTAATAATGGTATCTATATCTTGGAGTAAAGTTTCAAAAACATCTCGGTATTAAATGGAACAATAAAACATGGAAAACAGAATACAACTTATGTTCAAGTTGATTTCCTTATTGAAATCCTTATATGTTACCAGATGTATAAATATATAGCTTTAATTGGTGTATAGATGACCATATCCAAAATATTAAACCTACATTACATGTGTCTTTAAGATCTAGCCTGAAGGTATATGAAGTATATATGATGGACTACATGTGATATTCAGTTAAGTGAATATAAAATATATTTAGAATAATTGTCAAGTTATTTAAATTTAGAAATTGAACCATGTGTAGATTGACCATATGCACATATCAGAACGCTATTGGGATTATGTATTTAAGTTTTAGGGTCAGAAAAGCTTAATAAGTAAATTTTCCCGGAGAGAGGTTATCAGTTGAGGGTTATATTCGTGAAGTGAAGATGAATGTCATGAATTAAGGTAGAACTTCGGTAAACAGTCTAAGTAATAGTTAAAACCTTTAAGATGTAAATTAATATAATGGTATTATTTGATGAAACCTAAGACACGATTTAGTATATAAATGGAATTTTAGTTTGATTATCTAGAGTCTTACGAACAAGAAAATACAAAAGATAAAGGTGAGGCCTAACTATTTATTGTTGTAAACTTCTCATTAGTGAAATATCATCTTATTGTTATCCAAGAGATTTATGGTGAGATTTATGAATCAAGTCCAGCTTAACTACTATACATACGTGCCACGTAAATAAAAATGACACTACATGTGTATTTAAGTTATATAGGGTTAGAAATGAACAGATATTATGAGTAGCTTAAGGTTTAAAGACATAAATTCGTGTAAGAATATCATAAGTCACTTTGAGAAGTACCTTCTTGGGTTTGTTAGGAGAAGTATGGTTAATCAATTAAAACCAAATGTATATCAACTATATGTATAAACTATGAATATAAACACATATAGTAATTATATTCAGATTAATACATATTTAGATTCACCTACACATATAGTATGTAGTAGTCAAGCTGGACTTTATAACTCAACATGATTAATATTCAATCTGTTTTGGACACTGAAAAACTCACGGATGAAGGATAAATGATTGATAGAATAAATCATGTTTAGCATTGAAACGGAGCGTGTTCTAATTATTTGAATCATGTAATACTTAATCAACTAATTCTACTTATATTTGTTAAATATTTTGAAACCAAGTTCTACATGATAAACCAAAAAGAGAAAGATGTAGGGTTACAATATGGTACCACAAGTTTCAAAAACATCTGATATTAAATTGATACTACATGTGTATGAATAGGGTTCTAGGGTTAGAAATGAACACTATGAATATCTACGGTTTATACTTCAGAGGAATGTTTCCAGTGTAAAAGGGTCAGAAACCATCTAAATGACATTTCTAATGACATCTGAGTGAGACCAGTCTTGATCTTTAAGTTGTTGTATTTGATAGGATAAGCGACTCATTAAAAGTGAATATATATCAAACTCTTTTGTATATAGTAGTTAAGCTGGACTTGATTTTCAAACCTATATCAAGATCTTGCTTGTTTTTAACAATGAGTAAACTACTATACGAGAAAAGAGAAAATTGTAATGATACGTATAAAGATGAACTTCAGTACATATGGTTAAAGTCAATAGGAAAAGCCAAGAGAGTAGAGAAAATATTAGTGGCTGTTCGCTTGATAGAGATATAGAGATCATATTTTATTTAAACTTTGAATCAACATTTATATGAGTTAATGGAAAGGGAAGATGTAATGACGAGTATGAAGTATCAGTACTGTAACATAATACAATACATCCAATAATAAATTGGATTAAAGTTTAAAAAGCATGATGTTAAATGCTATTGTAAGATAAGTAAATCAAGAATGAAGAAAATGATCAGTTGAGGGTTGTTGACGTTAAGAGAAGAGAAAATCATGAATCATGATACTACTTCGATATAATAAGATTAAATTGATATAATGGGTATTATTTGACGAAACATCAGAATATATGAAGAAATTAAAGTTTGATACTATAGAGTTTTAACAACACGAGAACACAAAAGTTGAAGTTCAAACTTAACTTTATTATCGTCTAGGACTTCCCATGAGTAATTGAACCGTCATATTATTGTCATCTAAGTCAAGTTGATGTGAATTTCTTGTGCTTTTTCTTCTATTGAGAGGACAAGTAAAGTTGCTCACTAGAATCTAACTTATACCAAATTCTTTTGTATATATTAGACTAGTGAAGTTGTAAAAATATTAAAGACAACAACAAAAAACCAAGGGAGTACAGAAAATATTAGTGGTTGTTCGCTTGAGTAAAGTTTAAAAAACATAGGTGTTCAATGCTACTGCAAGATAAATGAATCAAGAATGGAGAACATTATCAGTTGAGGGTTAAGGGTTGTTGACGTTAACAGCTGAGATGTAAGTCATGAATCCTCGTACTGCTCAACATAATAAGATGAAATGAATATAATGCTATTATTTGACGAAAGCCAGATCAGATGCATAAACCATTTGATATATAAAGAAAATTAAAGTGTGACACGTAAATAAAAATGACACTACATGTGTATTTAAGTTATATAAGGTTAGAAATGAACAGATATTATGAGTAGCTTAAGGTTTAAAGACATAAATTCGTGTAAGAATATCATAAGTCACTTTGAGAAGTATCTTCTTGTATCTGTTAGGGTTTAGGGTTAAACCCTAAATCAATTAAAACCAAATGTATATCAAACTATATGTATAAACTATGAATATAAACACATATAGTAATTATATTCAGATTAATACATATTTAGAATCACCTACACATATAGTATGTAGTAGTCAAGCTGGACTTTATAACTCAACATGATTAATATTCAATCTGTTCTGAACACTGAAAAAACTCACGTATGGAGGATAAATGATTGATAGAATAAATCATGTTGAGCATTGAAACGGAGCGTGCTCGAATTATTTGAATCATGTAATACTTAATCAAGTTGGACTCCTTTAAACTCTTCATAAAGTTATACATATGATCAAATGGAAAAGAAAGATGCAATGTGACATATGAAAAGTCAGTACCTCGAGTATTATAAGAAGGGAATACATGGAAGGATATACTCAAGTATAGTCTACAAAACAATTCATATTAAATGGTACATAGAAAAACCGAACATGGAGACAGTATACAGATAGATTGATTTTATATTGGAACTAAATTCAAATATAAAGCACGTTCAACTTGGTTATCTTTACCATATGCAAGATATCAGAACGATAGCACATGTCCATTTAAGTTTGAGGGTTAGACATGAACATGAAATATCATATGCAAATAGCGTAGGGTTTAAACTCATGTAATTCTGAGGAATCTTTAAGATACATGTTAATCTTTAATACTTGAAAAGACAGAGAAGGATGTCAATAATCCATAGTGAAAAATTGAGTGATTTAATTGAAAAGCATAGATGAGTTTCATGAATTAAAATAGTACTTTGGCAAAAGTATGAGTAAATGTTGTAAGATCTTGTTAATAGAGCCTCATTGTATGAAGAAATCCTAATAAATGCATAAATGATATAAAGTTTAAGTTTTAATTCACAGAAAAATTTAGTTTAATGTTGCAGAAATTAAATGTTGGCAGAAACTGATATTGGTTTCTGAATTATTTTAATTGTTAATTGACATAGTTAGTTGATTAGTAAATATGTCCAACTGTCTCTAGTAACTTAGATATGAAAAACCCAGAGTGTATAAACAAGAGTGAAAGACCTTGTGTGAAGTATATAATCCTAAATAGGCAAGTATTGTACTTCGGTAAACATGAAAGATCTGATTGATAAGTTGTGATTCGATGAAAAATCACAAAACTCAGATAAGCGATCTAAAATAATGATTCGTATTCATAGAGATGTTACAGTTGAAACTTTACAGTATTAGATTAATTTGTGTCTGAAACTGACTTTGGCTTCTGAATTATTTTAGTGATAGTAGATATAGTTACTTGACAGTGTGAATCTGCTAAACTCTCACTTGTAATTCATATTTGAAAAACCGAGGGTGTATAAGAATGTGACATTTGGCTATTATATGAAGTCTTGATCCTAAAAGTTTAGGATACTAATACAAACGTCAGAGTAATATGTGTAAGATGGAGTTTACAGAGTATTGTTAGAGAAAATCATAATATATATATCGATGACATGGAATATAAATTTTTAGCAACAAGACACTTTATTTTAGAGGTTCAGAGTCTTAGATTAATTTTCATAAGAAAGTGATATTGGCTTCTGAATTATTTTAGTGATAATAGATATAGTTAGTTCATCATGTGAATGTGTTCAACTGAGAATCAACTGTAACCACTTTTTAGAGGTTCAGAGTCTTAGATCAGTTTTCATCAGAAACTGACTTTGGCTTCTAAATTATTTTAATTGCAGCTGAATAAACAATGGATAGTACAGTATATTGTTAAGCTGTCACTTGGATTCTATATTTGATCAACTGAGGAACCCTAAACAAAAGAGGGAGAGCTGTCCACAAAGTCCTGATCAAAACTAATCGCTATAGAGGATGATCGAGTTTATCACGAGAATCATTTATTAAGTACATATGATTCATGACATAGTGAGTGTGAAGTGTCCATATGATGGGATATTACAAATGAGTATCCATGAAAATAGTTTCTATAAAATAAATGAGCTCCAAACTGTATATATGTGATATTCATTGAAATAAACTGAAGGTGAGAAATTCAGATATGGATCCTTGAAGGGTCTAACAACTACGTGTGCTAACCACATGCAAAGTATAGAAATGTACAACCGGCAGATTTACATATACGCGGAAAGAAGCAAAGCAGGACCAAGTTTGTTCTTAAGAAAAGTTAAACCCTCCACCATCAATTTTTTGCTCACACTTTTTATGAAGGGGTGTTAAGTGACATTTGAAACGTAATATGCAAACATGATAAACTCTTTGACAATTGAGGATACATGTATTTTAAGTACACAAGTAGTAAATAGTGTAAATAGAACAAAGAAAAGATTAAATACAACAACTTACATGGAGTAATGGAAAAAGTGTCCAATATTTGGGTTTATTATGTATATCTAATGGGTTGCTATGAAAGACTAATGGGTTAAAGAGATCGAAGTTACATAGAGTAATGAAAGAAGTACTACGGTATTTGGATGTATTATGAATAAGTAATGGGTTACTTAGATCGAAATGATATAGGGTAATGGAAGAAGTATTACGGTATTTGGATGTATTATGAATAAGTAATGGGTGACATAGATCAACGTCACATAGAGTAACGAAAGAAGTACTAGGGTATTTGGATTTATTATGATAAACTAATGGGTTCCATATTCAAGGTTATTTCATGGGGGAAGAAAGAAAAGCAGACAACAATTAATTTATTCGGTGCCAAAGAATCAATTCACGTCCAAAAAAGAAAAGAACATACGAGTAATTAATCAGTTTAGTGCCTGGTAGCGTAATATATTTGTTCGATTGCCAAAGAATTAATTCGTAAAAAAAGGAAAAAAGAATTGGATGCAGCACCAGGACTTCCCGGGAGGTCACCCATCCCAGTACTATTCCGGCCCAAGGGCATTTAACTGCAGAGTTCTGATGGGATCTGGTGGCGTGGCCCTGGTATGACCGCATCACGCTTCAAATGGTGGTATCCAAGTTTATAATAGCCGGTTGTTGAGGCATGAACATGGTTTAGGGTAAAAGTTCGAGGGAGGAATAATGTTTATCGATGATGGAGAATTTCATAGAAAAAATCAACTCCGCGAGGCAATAAACCACCGGGGAAAAGTAAACCATCGGATATTTATCAAATATCCATCGCTACATTATCAAATACACGGGAATAGTTACATCGAGTCTAAAATTTAGCTTAAAGGCCCTGAATAAAATCATGCTTTGCGTGAAGTAGTCGGAATAAGATATCGGGAGCCGTCGGAACATTAAACCATCGCTACATCAACGGTGGAGGAAGCCATCGAGAAAGATTAAACCATCGGGTAAGAGATGTAGGCTTAAAGGCCTCTGAATTAAATCATACTTTGCGTTGAAGTCATCGGAATGGAATATCGGGAGAGCCTCCGCGACATTAATGAATCGGGAGGAGGAGGAAAACCATCGGCACCGGAATAGTTACGTCGAGTAAAAAATTTCGGCCTAAAGGCACTGAATTAATCGTTATTTACGTTGAAGTCAACGGAATTGAATTTCGGGATCCTGTCACAAAATTAAAGCAACCCCAAACATCGGGAGGAGAAGGAAACCATCGGGTCCACGGAAATAGTTACGGCCGAGTAAGAAATTAATGCTTGAAGCCCCTGAATTAAATCGTACTTTTGCGTTGAAGCGTATGGAATTTAATTTCATGAGCCCGTCGCAACACTAAACCATCGCTAATATTCGGGAGGAGGAGGAATTTCAAAAGGGACTTGACTTGATCCCTCTGAGTAATTTGTTTCGGGAGTAAAAACGGGCCTAAATTATGAATCAAGTTCAGTGGAAAGGGAAATATTTTGAATTAAAAGGGATGGGATTAAACCGGAGAAGTTCGTTAAAGGGAAATATTTAAAGTTAAAGGTATAGTAATAAAGATAAAAGTGAAGCAAACGGTTTGATTGATTGTTCCTCAAATAGCGTAGAAGGAAATAATGAATAAGCAATAGCAATAATTTATTCACCCTAAGTTGTAGGCAATTAATTAATACGGTTAGTTTAATTAGGGTCCCTCTGAAAAGCAAGGGGAAAAATCAACTTAATTAATATCGGGAGGAGGAAGAAACCATCATGGAAAATTAAACCAGGAAAAATAGTTATAATTAAATCGTACTTTGCGTTGAAATATCAAAGGAATTTAATATCGGGAGCCGTCGCAGCATGAAAGCATCGCTCTATCGGGAGCCGTAGGACACAATCGGGAAAGAATATTCCATCGGGCTCCACAAAAATAGTTACATGGGGTCTTTAAATTAAGGCTTAAAGGCCCTTGGGCCAAATCATTATTTGAGTTTTCGTCAAAGGAATGGGATATCAAGAGCCGTAGCAACATTAACAAATCATAAATATCGGGAGGAGGAGGATGAACAATTGCTCGACCCCCTCGAAGTTAATTGTTTCGCGAGTAAGTGCGAGCCTAGTTCGTATAAGGAAAATATTAAAAGGAGATGTTTTAACAAAGATAAAGTAATAGCAACCTAAAAAGTGAAGAAGACTGTTCAATTTATTTTTCTGAGAAAGCGTAGAAGGAAATACTGAAAAGATATTAGCAACAAGTAGTTGAAATTATTCCTCTGGAATTTGAGAAATTCGTAGAAGGAAATAGTAGAAAGTTATAGCAATAACAAAGTCTTCGCAATAATAAAAGCAAAGCAGTAGATTGAATAAAGCATTAAGTTCGTAATAAGGAAATATTACAAAGTAGAAGCAATAGTAATAATTTGTTCCTCTAATGTAGCGGAAATGTTTAAGAAGGAAACAAGAAGAAGGGAATATGTAAAAAAAGCATGGGAAAGATCAAATATAACACATAATACATGATACAAGGAACAAATAAATTAAGAGAGCAGAAGGAAACAAAGGAGAAACACGGGATTGAAAAGATTAAAGCTGAAAGGGGGTGTGTTGTATTTATTTCCCACTAGAAATCGCAAGTATTTTACTTAGCCTTACCCTGGAATGATTAACGAGGCGGTTCGTACCCAAAATGGAGGAGTAAGGGTACTCTTTTATCCTTTTGTAATGCCTAAATGGCTTCAGAATCGCTTTCCGAGAACTTGGGCCAAAGATAGTCATGACTAACGGTAGTTGGCCCGTAGCTAAAGGTCAAATGGAGTATCTCTCGCATCGGGAGCCTTTGTCGGACACCGGGCCAGTACAGTTAAGCACTGTCTTTATCGGGAGCATAACTTCGTTACCCTTCCGGAAACTTGGGCTAAAGATAGTCATGACTAAGGCTAGTTGGCCCGTAGTTAAAAGTAATCCGGGTCCCATCGCTGATCGAGATCGAGCCATCGTCTGTCGCACCGGGACCATTTGTCGGACCACGCACAGGGCAACTGGGACCATTCTCTCCTTGTCGGAACCCTTCCGAGAACTTGGGCTAAAGATAGTCAAGACTAACTAGTCGCTAAAGCAGTTAGGCGAGCCGGTGATGACCATCGGGACCATTTTCTGGAGCCAGCAACCCGAGCAGCCTAGAGAGTCTTTGTACATCGAGTGTCGGACCACGGGCATGAGAAGCCTGGAGTATTGGGACCAATTCTGGGACCATCGAACCGGCCGTGGATCAATTTTGGTCGGGGCGAGGGTTTAGAGAAGGATCAGAGATGGGACCATTTTGGGCATTTTCAGGAGTTAAGAGTCAATACCTTTTTGGGGTTGACCCGGGCGGGGTTGGAGTAAAGTAGGGTCTCTGATGGATCAGCGGGCAGATCAGATCTGGGACCACGTAACCCACAACCCGCCCTCCGGGTGGATGGGTTGGGGTAGTGGAGGGTGTAAGGGTGGTCTCCCAACCAAAGGGCGGGCGGTCTGGCTGGTCCCGCGGATGATCCAGAGAAACACAACCCGAGCCAGTGTGGTCTCCACAACCACAACCCATCCGACCGTGGTTACCTCTGTATGTACGAGGTTGCCAGCGGTACTAACTAGGTTAGAGCCCGCCTTCGTACGTGTGGCGTGGCCCAATGAGAGAGAAGAACCAGGTAAATTTGAATTAATTGAGTAAATAGATAAATAAATAGATAAAAATTAAGAATAAATAGATAAAAATTAAAGAATGACTAAATGAATAAGAGATAAATAAATAAAATTAGAAATAATAAAAAAGAATAATATTTAAATAATTGAATTTGGTGTTCCTTTTTACCTTGGCCATTTTCTGTGTTCAGACACACCTGCGGGCTAATCCACGTGGCAAGTTGGCATTTTGTCCATTCCAGGTTTGGATCTGAGTGGCAGAACACCTGCCACGTGTCAAAAGAATATTAGATATTGAGTGGGACTCCGCAAGTAAGTCCACGTGGCATCCAACCCAACATTTAGACGGAAATCATACTTCCGCATAAATTTCGAGTATTCTGGCGATATAAGGGCACCCTCACGTGTTGACACGTGGCAACATCCATACTTCCAACATTCAGGGAAAGGGATTTTCTGAGTACATAAGAGGTACTCATTTCCATCTCAAAAAAATGAACGAGCACTGCGAATGAGAGAGTGCCACGTGGTAGATTATTACGGTTCACATTTCTTGAAAACCTGTCCACACGTATGGCCACGTGGCATTGGAATTCCACACGAGAAGAAAAATCCGTATAGATGGCCGTTTTCGAGGTCTAGGTTTTCCCTCACACGTGCGTCCACGTGGCACACTTCCAACACTTGGTCAAAAGGAAGAAGAAAAGAAAAAGCCTCGTTCTCACGTGCGGGTTAGAATTTTAGAGTTCAGACAGAGTAGTAATAATAATAATAATAATAATAATAATAATATTATTATTA
>JAYKYS010000215.1:0-12500 GCA_036924285.1 Asterella californica | reverse complement strand
CTCCCAGAACATTGCGCGAATCATTGCATACTCGGGAAACGAGACCACGGCAGACTCCCGAGGCATGGGAGTTTACCGCATGGTCAACCCCAAGGCCATCGAGGACTCACCCCTTGCAACTCATGGAACCGTGCGGGTCTGACAGTCCTTCTTGTCAGGCTCCCCCGGGTCTCACGTAGAGACACGAGCCTAGACAGGGTACAGCCTTCAATGCATCTCCCGCGGGTTACGGGGCACGCGACAGCCGCACCCGCCGGGGGTGGCTCGCCGACGGAACCCCCTTCCCTTATATATACTTCTGGGGAACGGCGGCCCCGCCCTCCTCTTTGGTCCGCGAAAATTATACCACAACCCGATTCATTCTAGCGGCTAAGTCCTCAAGGGTGCGGCACCAAAAATGCGATAACTCGGCCATTTAGATTCAGAATGCATTAATTCTTTTTTCACAAGGACTGTTTTCAGTTGGGGCACGTGCATGGTGAATTTCAGGGTCATTGGCTTATGGATTAAATTCTCGCTCACGAATAAGTGACCCAGATTCACTAAAACAGTCTCCACTGCCTACACGTGGGTACAGATCACTCCAGATCTCGAAGGTGGCTCGATGAAATTGGCTCAAATAAATTTTAGGTGTGAGGACTACTCTCGAGGTACCCGAGGGGAAAATTTCAGGTCAAATGGGGACGGTTTAATCAGCCGAATATAATTTCAACTGATAATTAGACAGAAAATCCTGGAAAAATATAAAACGATGGGTTAAGAATGATATTACATCACCAAAAAATCTATTAATTTTATACTTCGAACCATAATTATTTTCCGGGCGAGAGAACTTATAAATTTATTTATCTGCATTTATATTCTCCATGATTTTATCAATAATCTATATATGTGCTAAAATGTACAGTAAAGATCAGAACCATTCATTTAGTGGTAAATATGGGTATAAATATGCTGCATGCATAATAACGAGATGATCTAATGAGTAGTTTTAATTTTAGTTTATCTTTCATAAACATATCTTATTCATTTAGTAAAAATATATATTTTGATAATTGTATTCATACATATTTTCTTACAGCGATGTCTACAAAGTAATGACGAATAAGTAAGATATTATATCACCAAAAGATCTGCTAATTGTATACCGTGATTATTCTCGAGGAAAGAGAACTTATAAGTTGAATTCTTGAATAAGGATAGAAGAAATTCACGAGAATGTATTGCGCTATTTACCTGTAGGTGGTATTATTGGACTTATTTTTTTGTTGGAAATCTTTTTAATGGTAGATAATGATTACATTCCAATATTACCAACGAAATTAAGTGCAACCTATCTAACATATACAGTTTATGCTGGAAAGATACATAGTTGGACTAATTTGGAGACATTAGGCAATTTACTTATTTTAATTATCTATCATCTTATCAATGATATACCTAAGATCGGATAAAGGGTGGATAAACGAAATTGGTGGTGAATACGAGTTTGGGTATATTTTCTAACAGCGAGATCTTCAATGTAATTAGTGATGGATTTTCTTCTTGATAACCAGATTACATAAAGATCCATGCACATTATCTTCTAAGTTATACTTAAGGTCGCTTATGTTAGGAGGTGCTAAATAATATATTTTATTATTTTAGTGAATTCAATATTATCTTACAGGTGGAAATCGCAAACGATCTGATATATGCATATTAGTTCACACATAACTCAAGTTTGATATTATAGAGTCTAACATCAAGAGAATACAAAGAGGAGGATGAGAACTAAATATACTATTGCTGCAAACAAGACCATCATATGATTGTCATCTAAGTGTCATATTTTGGTGATATAATATCAGAATAAGTAAGATATTATATCACCAAAAGTTTAACCAATTTTACATCGTTATTATTCTCAAGGAGAGAGAATTTATAAGTTGACTTGTCTTTATTTTAATTCTCTAATATTAATAGAATATGTAGATGTTCTAACGGGTTGTTTTATCTCAAACTTGTCTTTTAGAAATATGTTATCTTCATTTAGTACTAAACCCATTTGGATAATTCTTTCCATATAGACAACACTGTTTTTCTAACAGCTATTTCTACAAAGTAATTAATTTTCTTCTTGACGCAGAGATCCATGCACATTATCTTCTAAGTTATATGATAGTAGGTGGAAAAAATAGATATTGTATTATTTTAGCACCTAGTTATTTTGAAAGTACTGCGTATATAAGATAGTGAGATACCCGTTTAGTTTTAATGATCATCCGTACTTATACTGTCAATAAGACCGTTTCATTATTTGTAGTCGTAGTAGTGAAGCTAGACTTGATATTTCGACTTAATTAAAACCTTGAATCAAGCTAATATCTAATATGCTAGAATGAAACATGAAAGTTGTTATGTGGAATATATGTATATGATAATATCCCCGCATCTAGACATTTGGATTGGTTATATTATTTTAACGTTGAGATGCACGAACTTGTTTAGACTGATCATATGCAAAACATCAAAACGTTATTGGGCTTGTGTATTTTAGGGTTAGAACGAAATATTACCTTATAAACTCATGAATATACTTGTGAGTTTACCAGTTATTGCAAATAGGTCTTGAGTGATATTTGATGAGTAGAATTTCTTGTATTTGATGAAATAGTTGGGAGGATAATTCAAACTCAATTTAACTCATTGTTGGTAAATCTGCCACTAAAATGTTGATAAACAAGATAATGTGTTTTATGTATTCTACTATGCAGATCAGAAAAGTACTTAGTACTTAGAGATGTACATGGTTGTTAATGTTCTCGAAGAGAAGAGATGCAAGTCATGAGTTAAGATAGTACTTTGGTAGTAAATTGGTACTAAGTCTGAATAAAACTTCTAATACAAAGATGAAGATGAGAACTATAACATAGTTGCAAACAAGACCATCATATTATTGTCGTCTAAGTTTCATCTAAGTTTCTTGAATAGATAGAATAAAGGATATTTCAACCTAAGATATACAAACCTCTCGTAATATATATAATCTACTACTACACATAGTATTTAGTATTTAGTTGTCAATGTAGACTCAATAATTCAGCCTAAATCTACCTTCTATTTGTTCTAGTCAAACACGAAAAAGAAAGATATAATGTTGCATAGAAAGTTCATGACGAGTATATCCTTTGATGTATCGTAAAACAATACACCAAGAGTATATTGGAGTAAAGTTTCTAAAATATATATCATTGATAGTAAATGCTACACAAAGAATACACAGTATTAATTACTACATGCAAAGCATGACAAGTATTACGTATTATTTTCATAATGGAGAGTATATCTTTGGATGAATCGTGAAACAATACATCCAAGAGTATATTGGAGTAAAGTTTCTAAAATATATATCATTGATAGTAAATGCTACATAAAAAAATACAGTATCAAATTACTACATGCAGAGCATGACAAGTTTTAAGTATCAGTGCCATAATGGAATGGATATCTTCGAGTAGAGTTTCTAATTTAAAAAACATCTGGGTATTAAACCGTACATGAAACACTGAACCATGGAAAACAGAATACAACTTATATTCAGGTTGATTTTATTATTCAAATCTTTACTCTGTATATATCTTGAATTGGTGTATATATGATAACATCCAAAAAGAACATTACCAGTTATTACAAAAGGGTCCTAAGTGATATTCATGACGAGTATATTCTTTGATATATCGTAAAACAATACATCCAAGAGTATATTGGAATAAAGTTTCTAAAATATATATCATTGATAGTAAATGCTACATCAAAAACTTACAGTATTAGTTACTACATGCAGAGCATGACAAGTTTTAAGTATTAGTGTCATAATGGAATGGATATTTTCGAGTAGAGTTTCTAATTTAAAATACATCTGGGTATTAAATGTACATGAAACAGTGAACCATGGAAAACAGAATACAACTTTTATTCAGATTGATTTTATTATTCAAATCTTTATATGTTACCCTATGTATATCTTGAACTGGTGTATATATGATAATATCCAAAAAGAATATTATCAGTTATTAGGAAAGGTTCTTAATCAAGAACCAATGTATATCAGATTATAGTACTTTGGTACTAAGGCTGAATTAAACTCTAAGAACAAATTAAGATGGTCTTATTGATGAAAAGTCATAAACTATCTTACATATAATATTAATTCACAAACAACTAAAGTTTGATACTATAGAGAGTCAGTCTTAAATCAAGAGAATTCAAAGATGAAGTTGAGAATTAAATATACTGTAGTTGCAAACAGTAACATCGCATTACTATCCTCTAAGTGATATTGGTGCGATTTTCTTGAGTCGATAGAATAAGTACTGCTTGTCATTAAAACCTAAGATATACCTAACTCTCGTGATGTAAATAATCTACTACTATACTTAATATGTAGTTGTCAAGTTGGACTTGATAATTCAACCTAAATACCTTTCATTTGTTTTAGTCAAGTATGAGAAAGAAAGATATAACCTTATACACATATATAAAAGTCATGACAAGTATATCTTCTTATCAATGTATTTTAAAAGGATACATTCAAGGGTATATTGGAGTAAAGTTTCTCAAACATCTATCATTGATAGTAAATCTACATAGAAAGACATATAGTATGAACTACTACATGCAAAGAATGAAAAGTAAGAAGTATCTGTGTAATAATGGTATCTATATCTTGGAGTAAAGTTTCAAAAACATCTCGGTATTAAATGGAACAATAAAACATGGAAAACAGAATACAACTTATGTTCAAGTTGATTTCCTTATTGAAATCCTTATATGTTACCAGATGTATAAATATATAGCTTTAATTGGTGTATAGATGACCATATCCAAAATATTAAACCTACATTACATGTGTCTTTAAGATCTAGCCTGAAGGTATATGAAGTATATATGATGGACTACATGTGATATTCAGTTAAGTGAATATAAAATATATTTAGAATAATTGTCAAGTTATTTAAATTTAGAAATTGAACCATGTGTAGATTGACCATATGCACATATCAGAACGCTATTGGGATTATGTATTTAAGTTTTAGGGTCAGAAAAGCTTAATAAGTAAATTTTCCCGGAGAGAGGTTATCAGTTGAGGGTTATATTCGTGAAGTGAAGATGAATGTCATGAATTAAGGTAGAACTTCGGTAAACAGTCTAAGTAATAGTTAAAACCTTTAAGATGTAAATTAATATAATGGTATTATTTGATGAAACCTAAGACACGATTTAGTATATAAATGGAATTTTAGTTGATTATCTAGAGTCTTACGAACAAGAAAATACAAAAGATAAAGGTGAGGCCTAACTATTTATTGTTGTAAACTTCTCATTAGTGAAATATCATCTTATTGTTATCCAAGAGATTTATGGTGAGATTTATGAATCAAGTCCAGCTTAACTACTATACATACGTGCCACGTAAATAAAAATGACACTACATGTGTATTTAAGTTATATAGGGTTAGAAATGAACAGATATTATGAGTAGCTTAAGGTTTAAAGACATAAATTCGTGTAAGAATATCATAAGTCACTTTGAGAAGTACCTTCTTGGGTTTGTTAGGAGAAGTATGGTTAATCAATTAAAACCAAATGTATATCAACTATATGTATAAACTATGAATATAAACACATATAGTAATTATATTCAGATTAATACATATTTAGATTCACCTACACATATAGTATGTAGTAGTCAAGCTGGACTTTATAACTCAACATGATTAATATTCAATCTGTTTTGGACACTGAAAAACTCACGGATGAAGGATAAATGATTGATAGAATAAATCATGTTTAGCATTGAAACGGAGCGTGTTCTAATTATTTGAATCATGTAATACTTAATCAACTAATTCTACTTATATTTGTTAAATATTTTGAAACCAAGTTCTACATGATAAACCAAAAAGAGAAAGATGTAGGGTTACAATATGGTACCACAAGTTTCAAAAACATCTGATATTAAATTGATACTACATGTGTATGAATAGGGTTCTAGGGTTAGAAATGAACACTATGAATATCTACGGTTTATACTTCAGAGGAATGTTTCCAGTGTAAAAGGGTCAGAAACCATCTAAATGACATTTCTAATGACATCTGAGTGAGACCAGTCTTGATCTTTAAGTTGTTGTATTTGATAGGATAAGCGACTCATTAAAAGTGAATATATATCAAACTCTTTTGTATATAGTAGTTAAGCTGGACTTGATTTTCAAACCTATATCAAGATCTTGCTTGTTTTTAACAATGAGTAAACTACTATACGAGAAAAGAGAAAATTGTAATGATACGTATAAAGATGAACTTCAGTACATATGGTTAAAGTCAATAGGAAAAGCCAAGAGAGTAGAGAAAATATTAGTGGCTGTTCGCTTGATAGAGATATAGAGATCATATTTTATTTAAACTTTGAATCAACATTTATATGAGTTAATGGAAAGGGAAGATGTAATGACGAGTATGAAGTATCAGTACTGTAACATAATACAATACATCCAATAATAAATTGGATTAAAGTTTAAAAAGCATGATGTTAAATGCTATTGTAAGATAAGTAAATCAAGAATGAAGAAAATGATCAGTTGAGGGTTGTTGACGTTAAGAGAAGAGAAAATCATGAATCATGATACTACTTCGATATAATAAGATTAAATTGATATAATGGGTATTATTTGACGAAACATCAGAATATATGAAGAAATTAAAGTTTGATACTATAGAGTTTTAACAACACGAGAACACAAAAGTTGAAGTTCAAACTTAACTTTATTATCGTCTAGGACTTCCCATGAGTAATTGAACCGTCATATTATTGTCATCTAAGTCAAGTTGATGTGAATTTCTTGTGCTTTTTCTTCTATTGAGAGGACAAGTAAAGTTGCTCACTAGAATCTAACTTATACCAAATTCTTTTGTATATATTAGACTAGTGAAGTTGTAAAAATATTAAAGACAACAACAAAAAACCAAGGGAGTACAGAAAATATTAGTGGTTGTTCGCTTGAGTAAAGTTTAAAAAACATAGGTGTTCAATGCTACTGCAAGATAAATGAATCAAGAATGGAGAACATTATCAGTTGAGGGTTAAGGGTTGTTGACGTTAACAGCTGAGATGTAAGTCATGAATCCTCGTACTGCTCAACATAATAAGATGAAATGAATATAATGCTATTATTTGACGAAAGCCAGATCAGATGCATAAACCATTTGATATATAAAGAAAATTAAAGTGTGACACGTAAATAAAAATGACACTACATGTGTATTTAAGTTATATAAGGTTAGAAATGAACAGATATTATGAGTAGCTTAAGGTTTAAAGACATAAATTCGTGTAAGAATATCATAAGTCACTTTGAGAAGTATCTTCTTGTATCTGTTAGGGTTTAGGGTTAAACCCTAAATCAATTAAAACCAAATGTATATCAAACTATATGTATAAACTATGAATATAAACACATATAGTAATTATATTCAGATTAATACATATTTAGAATCACCTACACATATAGTATGTAGTAGTCAAGCTGGACTTTATAACTCAACATGATTAATATTCAATCTGTTCTGAACACTGAAAAAACTCACGTATGGAGGATAAATGATTGATAGAATAAATCATGTTGAGCATTGAAACGGAGCGTGCTCGAATTATTTGAATCATGTAATACTTAATCAAGTTGGACTCCTTTAAACTCTTCATAAAGTTATACATATGATCAAATGGAAAAGAAAGATGCAATGTGACATATGAAAAGTCAGTACCTCGAGTATTATAAGAAGGGAATACATGGAAGGATATACTCAAGTATAGTCTACAAAACAATTCATATTAAATGGTACATAGAAAAACCGAACATGGAGACAGTATACAGATAGATTGATTTTATATTGGAACTAAATTCAAATATAAAGCACGTTCAACTTGGTTATCTTTACCATATGCAAGATATCAGAACGATAGCACATGTCCATTTAAGTTTGAGGGTTAGACATGAACATGAAATATCATATGCAAATAGCGTAGGGTTTAAACTCATGTAATTCTGAGGAATCTTTAAGATACATGTTAATCTTTAATACTTGAAAAGACAGAGAAGGATGTCAATAATCCATAGTGAAAAATTGAGTGATTTAATTGAAAAGCATAGATGAGTTTCATGAATTAAAATAGTACTTTGGCAAAAGTATGAGTAAATGTTGTAAGATCTTGTTAATAGAGCCTCATTGTATGAAGAAATCCTAATAAATGCATAAATGATATAAAGTTTAAGTTTTAATTCACAGAAAAATTTAGTTTAATGTTGCAGAAATTAAATGTTGGCAGAAACTGATATTGGTTTCTGAATTATTTTAATTGTTAATTGACATAGTTAGTTGATTAGTAAATATGTCCCACTGTCTCTAGTAACTTAGATATGAAAAACCCAGAGTGTATAAACAAGAGTGAAAGACCTTGTGTGAAGTATATAATCCTAAATAGGCAAGTATTGTACTTCGGTAAACATGAAAGATCTGATTGATAAGTTGTGATTCGATGAAAAATCACAAAACTCAGATAAGCGATCTAAAATAATGATTCGTATTCATAGAGATGTTACAGTTGAAACTTTACAGTATTAGATTAATTTGTGTCTGAAACTGACTTTGGCTTCTGAATTATTTTAGTGATAGTAGATATAGTTACTTGACAGTGTGAATCTGCTAAACTCTCACTTGTAATTCATATTTGAAAAACCGAGGGTGTATAAGAATGTGACATTTGGCTATTATATGAAGTCTTGATCCTAAAAGTTTAGGATACTAATACAAACGTCAGAGTAATATGTGTAAGATGGAGTTTACAGAGTATTGTTAGAGAAAATCATAATATATATATCGATGACATGGAATATAAATTTTTAGCAACAAGACACTTTATTTTAGAGGTTCAGAGTCTTAGATTAATTTTCATAAGAAAGTGATATTGGCTTCTGAATTATTTTAGTGATAATAGATATAGTTAGTTCATCATGTGAATGTGTTCAACTGAGAATCAACTGTAACCACTTTTTAGAGGTTCAGAGTCTTAGATCAGTTTTCATCAGAAACTGACTTTGGCTTCTAAATTATTTTAATTGCAGCTGAATAAACAATGGATAGTACAGTATATTGTTAAGCTGTCACTTGGATTCTATATTTGATCAACTGAGGAACCCTAAACAAAAGAGGGAGAGCTGTCCACAAAGTCCTGATCAAAACTAATCGCTATAGAGGATGATCGAGTTTATCACGAGAATCATTTATTAAGTACATATGATTCATGACATAGTGAGTGTGAAGTGTCCATATGATGGGATATTACAAATGAGTATCCATGAAAATAGTTTCTATAAAATAAATGAGCTCCAAACTGTATATATGTGATATTCATTGAAATAAACTGAAGGTGAGAAATTCAGATATGGATCCTTGAAGGGTCTAACAACTACGTGTGCTAACCACATGCAAAGTATAGAAATGTACAACCGGCAGATTTACATATACGCGGAAAGAAGCAAAGCAGGACCAAGTTTGTTCTTAAGAAAAGTTAAACCCTCCACCATCAATTTTTTGCTCACACTTTTTATGAAGGGGTGTTAAGTGACATTTGAAACGTAATATGCAAACATGATAAACTCTTTGACAATTGAGGATACATGTATTTTAAGTACACAAGTAGTAAATAGGTGTAAATAGAACAAAGAAAAGATTAAATACAACAACTTACATGGAGTAATGGAAAAAGTGTCCAATATTTGGGTTTATTATGTATATCTAATGGGTTGCTATGAAAGACTAATGGGTTAAAGAGATCGAAGTTACATAGAGTAATGAAAGAAGTACTACGGTATTTGGATGTATTATGAATAAGTAATGGGTTACTTAGATCGAAATGATATAGGGTAATGGAAGAAGTATTACGGTATTTGGATGTATTATGAATAAGTAATGGGTGACATAGATCAACGTCACATAGAGTAACGAAAGAAGTACTAGGGTATTTGGATTTATTATGATAAACTAATGGGTTCCATATTCAAGGTTATTTCATGGGGGAAGAAAGAAAAGCAGACAACAATTAATTTATTCGGTGCCAAAGAATCAATTCACGTCCAAAAAAGAAAAGAACATACGAGTAATTAATCAGTTTAGTGCCTGGTAGCGTAATATATTTGTTCGATTGCCAAAGAATTAATTCGTAAAAAAAGGAAAAAAGAATTGGATGCAGCACCAGGACTTCCCGGGAGGTCACCCATCCCAGTACTATTCCGGCCCAAGGGCATTTAACTGCAGAGTTCTGATGGGATCTGGTGGCGTGGCCCTGGTATGACCGCATCACGCTTCAAATGGTGGTATCCAAGTTTATAATAGCCGGTTGTTGAGGCATGAACATGGTTTAGGGTAAAAGTTCGAGGGAGGAATAATGTTTATCGATGATGGAGAATTTCATAGAAAAAATCAACTCCGCGAGGCAATAACCACCGGGGAAAAGTAAACCATCGGATATTTATCAAATATCCATCGCTACATTATCAAATACACGGGAATAGTACATCGAGTCTAAAATTTAGCTTAAAGGCCCTGAATAAAATCATGCTTTGCGTGAAGTAGTCGGAATAAGATATCGGGAGCCGTCGGAACATTAAACCATCGCTACATCAACGGTGGAGGAAGCCATCGAGAAAGATTAAACCATCGGGTAAGAGATGTAGGCTTAAAGGCCTCTGAATTAAATCATACTTTGCGTTGAAGTCATCGGAATGGAATATCGGGAGAGCCTCCGCGACATTAATGAATCGGGAGGAGGAGGAAAACCATCGGCACCGGAATAGTTACGTCGAGTAAAAAATTTCGGCCTAAAGGCACTGAATTAATCGTTATTTACGTTGAAGTCAACGGAATTGAATTTCGGGATCCTGTCACAAAATTAAAGCAACCCCAAACATCGGGAGGAGAAGGAAACCATCGGGTCCACGGAAATAGTTACGGCCGAGTAAGAAATTAATGCTTGAAGCCCCTGAATTAAATCGTACTTTTGCGTTGAAGCGTATGGAATTTAATTTCATGAGCCCGTCGCAACACTAAACCATCGCTAATATTCGGGAGGAGGAGGAATTTCAAAAGGGACTTGACTTGATCCCTCTGAGTAATTTGTTTCGGGAGTAAAAACGGGCCTAAATTATGAATCAAGTTCAGTGGAAAGGGAAATATTTTGAATTAAAAGGGATGGGATTAAACCGGAGAAGTTCGTTAAAGGAAATATTTAAAGTTAAAGGTATAGTAATAAAGATAAAAGTGAAGCAAACGGTTTGATTGATTGTTCCTCAAATAGCGTAGAAGGAAATAATGAATAAGCAATAGCAATAATTTATTCACCCTAAGTTGTAGGCAATTAATTAATACGGTTAGTTTAATTAGGGTCCCTCTGAAAAGCAAGGGGAAAAATCAACTTAATTAATATCGGGAGGAGGAAGAAACCATCATGGAAAATTAAACCAGGAAAAATAGTTATAATTAAATCGTACTTTGCGTTGAAATCAAAGGAATTTAATATCGGGAGCCGTCGCAGCATGAAAGCATCGCTCTATCGGGAGCCGTAGGACACAATCGGGAAAGAATATTCCATCGGGCTCCACAAAAATAGTTACATGGGGTCTTTAAATTAAGGCTTAAAGGCCCTTGGGCAAATCATTATTTGAGTTTTCGTCAAAGGAATGGGATATCAAGAGCCGTAGCAACATTAACAAATCATAAATATCGGGAGGAGGAGGATGAACAATTGCTCGACCCCCTCGAAGTTAATTGTTTCGCGAGTAAGTGCGAGCCTAGTTCGTATAAGGAAAATATTAAAAGGAGATGTTTTAACAAAGATAAAGTAATAGCAACCTAAAAAGTGAAGAAGACTGTTCAATTTATTTTTCTGAGAAAGCGTAGAAGGAAATACTGAAAAGATATTAGCAACAAGTAGTTGAAATTATTCCTCTGGAATTTGAGAAATTCGTAGAAGGAAATAGTAGAAAGTTATAGCAATAACAAAGTCTTCGCAATAATAAAAGCAAAGCAGTAGATTGAATAAAGCATTAAGTTCGTAATAAGGAAATATTACAAAGTAGAAGCAATAGTAATAATTTGTTCCTCTAATGTAGCGGAAATGTTTAAGAAGGAAACAAGAAGAAGGGAATATGTAAAAAAAGCATGGAAAGATCAAATATAACACATAATACATGATACAAGGAACAAATAAATTAAGAGAGCAGAAGGAAACAAAGGAGAAACACGGGATTGAAAAGATTAAAGCTGAAAGGGGGTGTGTTGTATTTATTTCCCACTAGAAATCGCAAGTATTTTACTTAGCCATACCCTGGAATGATTAACGAGGCGGTTCGTACCCAAAATGGAGGAGTAAGGGTACTCTTTTATCCTTTTGTAATGCCTAA
>JAYKYS010000214.1:32500-47500 GCA_036924285.1 Asterella californica | reverse complement strand
TCTGGGGAACGGCGGCCCCGCCCTCCTCTTTGGTCCGCGAAAATTATACCACAACCCGATTTTTCTACAAAAACGGCTAAGTAAATGAACCACAGAGGAACATTCCGAAGAAAACCCAGACGCGTCAGACCCTGGGAACACGCATACTCGGGAAAAGGAGACCGTGACAGACTCCCAGAACACGCATACTCGGGAAAAGGAGACCGCGAAAGACTCCCAGAACATTGCGCGAATCATTGCATACTCGGGAAACGAGACCACGGCAGACTCCCGAGGCATGGGAGTTGACCGCATGGTCAACCCCAAGGCCATCGAGGACTCACCCCTTGCAACTCATGGAACCGTGCGGGTCTGACAGTCCTTCTTGTCAGGCTCCCCCGGATCTCACGTAGAGACACGAGCCTAGACAGGGTACAGGCCTTCAATGCATCTCCCGCGGGTTACGGGGCACGCGACAGCCGCACCCGCCGGGGGTGGCTCGCCGAAGGAACCCCCTTCCCTTATATATACTTCTGGGGAACGGCGGCCCCGCCCTCCTCTTTGGTCCGCGAAAATTATACCACAACCCGATTCATTCTAGCGGCTAAGTCCTCAAGGGTGCGGCACCAAAAATGCGATAACTCGGCCATTTAGATTCAGAATGCATTAATTCTTTTTTCACAAGGACTGTTTTCAGTTGGGGCACGTGCATGGTGAATTTCAGGGTCATTGGCTTATGGATTAAATTCTCGCTCACGAATAAGTGACCCAGATTCACTAAAACAGTCTCCACTGCCTACACGTGGGTACAGATCACTCCAGATCTCGAAGGTGGCTCGATGAAATTGGCTCAAATAAATTTTAGGTGTGAGGACTACTCTCGAGCTACCCGAGGGGAAAATTTCAGGTCAAATGGGGACGGTTTAATCAGCCGAATATAATTTCAACTGATAATTAGACAGAAAATCCTGGAAAAATATAAAACGATGGGTTAAGAATGATATTACATCACCAAGAAATCTATTAATTTTATACTTCGAACCATAATTATTTTCGGGGCGAGAGAACTTATAAATTTATTTATCTGCATTTATATTCTCCATGATTTTATCAATAATCTATATATGTGCTAAAATGTACAGTAAAGATCAGAACCATTCATTTAGTGGTAATAAATATGCTGCATGCATAATAACGAGATGATCTAATGAGTAGTTTTAATTTTAGTTTATCTTTCATAAACATATCTTATTCATTTAGTAAAAATATATATTTTGATAATTGTATTCATACATATTTTCTTACAGCGATGTCTACAAAGTAATGACGAATAAGTAAGATATTATATCACCAAAAGATCTGCTAATTGTATACCGTAATTATTCTCGAGGAAAGAGAACTTATAAGTTGAATTTCTTTATTTTAATTATCTATCATCTTATCAATGATATACCTAAGATCGGATAAAGGGTGGATAAACGAAATTGGTGGTGAATACGAGTTTGGGTATATTTTCTAACAGCGAGATCTTCAATGTAATTAGTGATGGATTTTCTTCTTGATAACCAGATTACATAAAGATCCATGCACATTATCTTCTAAGTTATACTTGAGGTCGCTTATGTTAGGAGGTGCTAAATAATATATTTTATTATTTTAGTGAATTCAAGATGATCTTACAGGTGGAAATCGCAAACGATCTGATATATGCATATTAGTTCACACATAACTCAAGTTTGATATTATAGAGTCTAACATCAAGAGAATACAAAGAGGAGGATGAGAACTAAATATACTATTGCTGCAAACAAGACCATCATATGATTGTCATCTAAGTGTCATATTTTGGTGATATAATATCAGAATAAGTAAGATATTATATCATCAAAAGTTTAACCAATTTTACATCGTTATTATTCTCAAGGAGAGAGAATTTATAAGTTGACTTGTCTTTATTTTAAGTCTCTAATATTAATAGAATATGTAGATGTTCTAACGGGTTGTTTTATCTCAAACTTGTCTTTTAGAAATATGTTATCTTCATTTAGTACTAAACCCATTTGGATAATTCTTTCCATATAGACAACACTGTTTTTCTAACAGCTATTTCTACAAAGTAATTAATAATGAATTTTCTTCTCGACGTAGAGATCCATGCACATTTTCTTCTAAGTTATATGATAGTAGGTGGAAAAAATAGATATTGTATTATTTTAGCACATAGTTATTTTGAAAGTACTGCGTATATAAGATAGTGAGATACCCGTTTAGTTTTAATGATCATCCGTACTTATACTGTCAATAAGACCGTTTCATTATTTGTAGTCGTAGTAGTGAAGCTAGACTTGATATTTCGACTTAATTAAAACCTTGAATCAAGCTAATATGTAATATGCTAGAATGAAACATGAAAGTTGTTATGTGGAATATATGTATATGATAATATCCCCGCATCTAGACATTTGGATTGGTTATATTATTTTAACGTTGAGATGCACGAACTTGTTTAGACTGATCATATGCAAAACATCAAAACGTTATTGGGCTTGTGTATTTTAGGGTTAGAACGAAATATTACCTTATAAACTCATGAATATACTTGTGAGTTTACCAGTTATTGCAAATAGGTCTTGAGTGATATTTGATGAGTAGAATTTCTTGTATTTGATGAAATAGTTGGGAGGATAATTCAAACTCAATTTAACTCATTGTTGGTAAATCTGCCACTAAAATGTTGATAAACAAGATAATGTGTTTTATGTATTCTACTATGCAGATCAGAAAAGTACTTAGTACTTAGAGATGTACATGGTTGTTAATGTTCTCGAAGAGAAGAGATGCAAGTCATGAGTTAAGATAGTACTTTGGTAGTAAATTGGTACTAAGTCTGAATAAAACTTCTAATACAAAGATGAAGATGAGAACTATAACATAGTTGCAAACAAGACCATCATATTATTGTCGTCTAAGTTTCATCTCAGTTTCTTGAATAGATAGAATAAAGGATATTTCAACCTAAGATATACAAACCTCTCGTAATATATATAATCTACTACTACACATAGTATTTAGTATTTAGTTGTCAATGTAGACTCAATAATTCAGCCTAAATCTACCTTCTATTTGTTCTAGTCAAACACGAAAAAGAAAGATATAATGTTGCATAGAAAGTTCATGACGAGTATATCCTTTGATGTATCGAAAAACAATACAACAAGAGTATATTGGAGTAAAGTTTCTAAAATATATATCATTGATAGTAAATGCTACACAAAAAATACACAGTATTAATTACTACATGCAAAGCATGACAAGTATTACGTATCATTTTCATAATGGAGAGTATATCTTTGGATGAATCGTGAAACAATACATCCAAGAGTATATTGGAGTAAAGTTTCTAAAATATATATCATTGATAGTAAATGCTACATAAAAAAATACAGTATCAAATTACTACATGCAGAGCATGACAAGTTTTAAGTATCAGTGCCATAATGGAATGGATATCTTCGAGTAGAGTTTCTAATTTAAAAAACATCTGGGTATTAAACCGTACATGAAACACTGAACCATGGAAAACAGAATACAACTTATATTCAGGTTGATTTTATTATTCAAATCTTTACTCTGTATATATCTTGAACTGGTGTATATATGATAACATCCAAAAAGAACATTACCAGTTATTACAAAAGGGTCCTAAGTGATATTCATGACGAGTATATTCTTTGATGTATCGTAAAACAATACATCCAAGAGTATATTGGAATAAAGTTTCTAAAATATATATCATTGATAGTAAATGCTACATCAAAAACTTACAGTATTAGTTACTACATGCAGAGCATGACAAGTTTTAAGTATTAGTGTCATAATGGAATGGATATTTTCGAGTAGAGTTTCTAATTTAAAATACATCTGGGTATTAAATGTACATGAAACAGTGAACCATGGAAAACAGAATACAACTTTTATTCAGATTGATTTTATTATTCAAATCTTTATATGTTACCCTATGTATATCTTGAACTGGTGTATATATGATAATATCCAAAAAGAATATTATCAATTATTAGGAAAGGTTCTTAATCAAGAACCAATGTATATCAGATTATAGTACTTTGGTACTAAGGCTGAATTAAACTCTAAGAACAAATTAAGATGGTCTTATTGATGAGAAAAGTCATAAACTATCTTACATATAATATTAATTCACAAACAACTAAAGTTTGATACTATAGAGAGTCAGTCTTAAATCAAGAGAATTCAAAAATGAAGTTGAGAATTAAATATACTGTAGTTGCAAACAGTACCATCGCATTACTATCCTCTAAGTGATATTGGTGCGATTTTCTTGAGTCGATAGAATAAGTACTGCTTGTCATTAAAACCTAAGATATACCTAACTCTCGTGATGTAAATAATCTACTACTATACTTAATATGTAGTTGTCAAGTTGGACTTGATAATTCAACCTAAATACCTTTCATTTGTTTTAGTCAAGTATGAGAAAGAAAGATATAACCTTATATACATATATAAAAGTCATGACAAGTATATCTTCTTATCAATGTATTTTAAAAGAATACATTCAAGGGTAAAGTTTCTCAAACATCTATCATTGATAGTAAATCTACATAGAAAGACATATAGTATGAACTACTACATGCAGAGAATGAAAAGTAAGAAGTATATGTGTAATAATGGGATCTATATCTTGGAGTAAAGTTTCAAAAACATCTCGGTATTAAATGGAACAATAAAACATGGAAAACAGAATACAACTTATGTTCAAGTTGATTTCCTTATTGAAATCCTTATATGTTACCAGATGTATAAATATATAGCTTTAATTGGTGTATAGATGACCATATCCAAAATATTAAACCGACATTACATGTGTCTTTAAGATCTAGCCTGAAGGTATATGAAGTATATATGATGGACTACATGTGATATTCAGTTAAGTGAATATAAAATATATTTAGAATAATTGTCAAGTTATTTAAATTTAGAAATTGAACCATGTGTAGATTGACCATATGCACATATCAGAACGCTATTGGGATTATGTATTTAAGTTTTAGGGTCAGAAAAGCTTAATAAGTAAATTTTCCCGGAGAGAGGTTATCAGTTGAGGGTTATATTCGTGAAGTGAAGAGATGAATGTCATGAATTAAGGTAGAACTTCGGTAAACAGTCTAAGTAATAGTTAAAACCTATAAGATGTAAATTAATATAATGGTATTATTTGATGAAACCTAAGACACGATTTAGTATATAAATGGAATTTTAGTTTGATAATCTAGAGTCTTACGAACAAGAAAATACAAAAGATAAAGGTGAGGCCTAACTATTTATTGTTGTAAACTTCTCATTAGTGAAATATCATCTTATTGTTATCCAAGAGATTTATGGTGAGATTTATGAATCAAGTCCAGCTTAACTACTATACATACGTGCCACGTAAATAAAAATGACACTACATGTGTATTTAAGTTATATAAGGTTAGAAATGAACAGATATTATGAGTAGCTTAAGGTTTAAAGACATAAATTCGTGTAAGAATATCATAAGTCACTTTGAGAAGTATCTTCTTGTATCTGTTAGGAGAAGTATGGTTAATCAATTAAAACCAAATGTATAAACTATGAATATAAACACATATAGTAATTATATTCAGATTAAGACATATTTAGATTCACCTACACATATAGTATGTAGTAGTCAAGCTGGACTTTATAACTCAACATGATTAATATTCAATCTGTTCTGAACACTGAAAAAACTCACGTATGGAGGATAAATGATTGATAGAATAAATCATGTTGAGCATTGAAACGGAGCGTGTTCTAATTATTTGAATCATGTAATACTTAATCAACTAATTCTACTTATATTTGTTAAATATTTTGAAACCAAGTTCTACATGATAAACCAAAAAGAGAAAGATGTAGGGTTACAATATGGTACCACAAGTTTCAAAAACATCTGATATTAAATTGATACTACATGTGTATGAATAGGGTTCTAGGGTTAGGAATGAACACTATGAATATCTACGGTTTATACTTCAGAGGAATGTTTCCAGTGTAAAAGGGTCAGAAACCATCTAAATGACATTTCTAATGACATCTGAGTGAGACCAGTCTTGATCTTTAAGTTGTTGTATTTGATAGGATAAGCGACTCATTAAAAGTGAATATATATCAAACTCTTTTGAATATAGTAGTTAAGCTGGACTTGATTTTCAAACCTATATCAAGATCTTGCTTGTTTTTAACAATGAATAAACTACTATACGAGAAAAGAGAAAATTGTAATGATACGTATAAAGATGAACTTCAGTACATATGGTTAAAGTCAATAGGAAAAGCCAAGAGAGTAGAGAAAATATTAGTGGAAGAGATATAGAGATCATATTTTATTTAAACTTTGAATCAACATTTATATGAGTTAATGGAAAGGGAAGATGTAATGACGAGTACGAAGTATCAGTACTTTAACATAATACAATACATCCAATAATAAATTGGATTAAAGTTTAAAAAGCATGATGTTAAATGCTATTGTAAGATAAATAAATCAAGAATGAAGAAAATTATCAGTTGAGGGTTGTTGACGTTAAGAGAAGAGAAAATCATGAATCATGATACTACTTGGATATAATAAGATTAAATTGATATAATGGGTATTATTTGACGAAACATCAGAATATATAAAGAAATTAAAGTTTGATACTATAGAGTTTTAACAACACGAGAACACAAAAGTTGAAGTTCAAACTTAACTTTATTATCGTCTAGGACTTCCCATGAGTAATTGAACCGTAATATTATTGTCATCTAAGTCAAGTTGATGTGAATTTCTTGTGATTTTTTTTCTATTGAGAGAACAAGTAAAGTTACTCACTAGAATCTAACTTATACCAAATTCTTTTGTATATATTAGACTAGTGAAGTTATTAAAATATTCAAGACATAGATTAAAGACAACAACAAAAAACCAAGGGAGTACAGAAAATATTAGTGGTTGTTCGCTTGAGTAAAGTTTAAAAAACATAGGTGTTCAATGCTACTGCAAGATAAATGAATCAAGAATGGAGAACATTATCAGTTGAGGGTTAAGGGTTGTTGACGTTAACAGCTGAGATGTTAGTCATGAATCCTCGTACTGCTCAACATAATAAGATGAAATGAATATAATGCTATTATTTGACGAAAGTCAGATCAGATGCATAAACCATTTGATATATAAAGAAAATTAAAGTGTTACACGTAAATAAAAATGACACTATATGTGCATTTTAGTTATATAGGGTTAGAAATGAACAGATATTATGAGTAGCTTAAGGTTTAAAGACATAAATTCGTGTAAGAATATCATAAGTCACTTTGAGAAGTATCTTCTTGTATCTGTTAGGAGAAGTATGGTTAATCAATTAAAACCAAATGTATATCAAACTATATGTATAAACTATGAATATAAACACATATAGTAATTATATTCAGATTAATACATATTTAGATTCACCTACACATATAGTATGTAGTAGTCAAGCTGGACTTTATAACTCAACATGATTAATATTCAATCTGTTCTGGACACTGAAAAAACTCACGTATGGAGGATAAATGATTGATAGAATAAATCAGGTTGAGCATTGAAACGGAGCGTGTTCGAATTATTTGAATCATGTAATACTTTATCAAGTTGGACTCCTTTAAACTCTTCATAAAGTTATACATATGATCAAATGGAAAAGAAAGATGCAATGTGACATATGAGAAGTCAGTACCTCGAGTATTATAAGAAGGGAATACATGGAAGGATATACTCAAGTATAGTCTACAAAACAATTCATATTAAATGGTACATAGGAAAACCGAACATGGAGACAGTATACAAATAGATTGATTTTATATTGGAACTAAATTCAAATATAAAGCACGTTCAACTTGGTTATCTTGACCATATGCAAGATATCAGAACGATAGCACATGTCCATTTAAGTTTGAGGGTTAGACATGAACATGAAATATCATATGCAAATAGCGTAGGGTTTAAACTCATGTAATTCTGAGGAATCTTTAAGATACATGTTAATCTTTAATACTTGAAAAGACAGAGAAGGATGTCAATAATCCATAGTGAAAAATTGAGTGATTTAATTGAAAAGCATAGATGAGTTCCATGAATTAAAATAGTACTTTGGCAAAAGTATGAGTAAATGTTGTAAGATCTTGTTAATAGAGGCTCATTGTATGAAGAAATCCTAATAAATGCATAAATGATATAAAGTTCAAGTTTTAATTCACAGAAAAATTTAGTTTAATGTTGCAGAAATTAAATGTTGGCAGAAACTGATATTGGTTTCTGAATTATTTTAATTGTTAATTGACATAGTTAGTTGATTAGTAAATATGTCCAACTGTCTCTAGTAACTTAGATATGAAAAACCCAGAGTGTATAAACAAGAGTGAAAGACCTTGTTTGAAGTATATAATCCTAAATAGGCAAGTATAGTACTTCGGTAAACATGAAAGATCTGATTGATAAGTTGTGATTCGATGGAAAATCACAAAACTCAGATAAGCGATCTAAAATAATGATTTTAATTCATAGAGATGTTACAGTTGAAACTTTACAGTATTAGATTAATTTATGTCTGAAACTGACTTTGGCTTCTGAATTATTTTAGTGATAGTAGATATAGTTACTTGACAGTGTGAATCTGCTCAACTCTCACTTGTAATTCATATTTGAAAAACCGAGGGTGTATAAGAATGTGACATTTGGCTATATATGAAGTCTTGATCCTAAAAGTTTAGGATACTAATACAAACGTCAGAGTAATATGTGTAAGATGGAGTTTACAGAGTATTGTTAGAGAAAATCATAATATATATACCGATGACATGGAATATAAATTTTTATTCAGAAGACACTTTATTTTAGAGGTTCAGAGTCTTAGATTAATTTTCATAAGAAAGTGATATTGGCTTCTGAATTATTTTAGCGATAATAGATATAGTTAGTTCATCATGTGAATGTGTTCAACTCAGAATCAACTGTAATCACTTTTTAGAGGTTCAGAGTCTTAGATCAGTTTTCATCTGAAACTGACTTTGGCTTCTAAATTATTTTAATTGCAGTTGAATAAACAATGGATAGTACAGTATGTTGTTAAGCTGTCACTTGGATTCTATATTTGATCAACTGAGGAACCCTAAACAAAAGAGGGAGAGCTGTGCGCACAGTCCTGATCAAAACTAATCGCTATAGAGGATGATCGAGTAATCCAAAACTATATGATCACGATAATCATTTATTAAGTACATATGATTCATGACATAGTGAGTGTGAAGTGTCCATATGATGGGATATTACAAATGAGTATCCATGAAAATAGTTTCTATAAAATAAATGAGCTCCAAACTGTATATATGTGATATTGATTGAAATAAACTGAAGGTGAGAAATTCAGATATGGATCCTTGAAGGGTCTAACAACTACGTGTGCTAACCACATGCAAAGTATAGAAATGATACAACCGGCAGATTTACATATACGCGGAAAGAAGCAAAGAAGGACCAAGTTTGTTCTTAAGAAAAGTTAAACCCTCCACCATCAATTTTTTGCTCACACTTTTTATGAAGGGGTGTTAAGTGACATTTGAAACGTAATAGGCAAACATGATAAACTCTTTGACAATTGCGGATACATGTATTTTAAGTACACAAGTAGTAAATAGGTGTAAATAGAACAAAGAAAAGTTTAAATACAACAACTTACATGGAGTAATGGAAAAAGTGTCCAATATTTGGGTTTATTACGTATATCTAATGGGTTGCTATGAAAGACTAATGGGTTAAAGAGATCGAAGTTACATAGAGTAATGAAAGAAGTACTACGGTATTTGGATGTATTATGAATAAGTAATGGGTTACTTAGATCGAAATGATATAGGGTAATGGAAGAAGTATTACGGTATTTGGATGTATTATGAATAAGTAATGGGTGACATAGATCAACGTCACATAGAGTAACGAAAGAAGTACTACGGTATTTGGATTTATTATGATAAACTAATGGGTTCCATATTCAAGGTTATTCAAGGTTACTGGACCAGCCAGTCCAATATTTGGGTTTATTATGTATATCTAATGGGTTGCTATGAAAGACTAATGGGTTAAAAGTGACATAGAGTAATGAAAGAAGTACTACGGTATTTGGATGTATTATGAATATGTAATGGGTTCTTAGATCGAAGTGATATAGAGTAATGGAAGAAGTACTACGGTATTTGGATGTATTATGAATAAGTAATGGGTTCTTAGATCGAAGTGATATAGAGTAATGGAAGAAGTACTACGGTATTTGGATGTATTATGAATAAGTAAGGGGTGACATAGATCAACGTCACATAGAGTAATGAAATATGTACTACGGTATTTGGATTTATTATGATAAACTAATGGGTTCCGTATTCAAGGTTATTTTATGCTGGAAGAAAGAAAAATAGACATACATACGAGCAATTAATTTATTCAGTACCAAAGAATCAATTCACGTCCAAAAATGAAAAGAACATTAGTCCACGAGTAATTAATTAGTTTAGTGCCTGGCAGCGTAATATATTTGTTCGATTGCCAAAGAATTAATTCGTAAAAAAAAGGAAAAAAGAATTGGATGCAGCACCGGGACTTCCCGGGAGGTCACCCATCCCAGTACTATTCCGGCCCAAGGGCATTTAACTGCAGAGTTCTGATGGGATCTGGTGGCGTGGCCCTGGTATGACCGCATCACGCTGCAAATGGTGGTATCCAAGTTTATAATAGCCAGTTGTTGAGGCATGAACATGGTTTAGGTAAAAGTTCGAGGGAGGAATAATGTTTATCGATGATGGAGAATTTCATAGAAAAAATCAACTCCGCGAGACAATAAACCACCGGGGAAAAGTAAACCATCGCTACATTATCGCTACATTATCGTAAACCATCGCTACATTATCAAATACACGGGAATAGTTACATCGAGTCTAAAATTTAGCTTAAAGGCCCTGAATAAAATCATACTTTGCGTTGAAGTAGTCGGAATAAGATATCGGGAGCCGTCGCAACATTAATGAATCGGGAGGAGGAGGAAAACCATCGGCACCGGAATAGTTACCATCGGGTAAAAAATGTAGGCTTAAAGGCCTCTGAATTAAATCATACTTTGCGTTGAAGTCATCGGAATGGAATATCGGGAGAGCCTCCGCAACATTAATGAATCGGGAGGAGGAGGAAAACCATCGGCACCGGAATAGTTACGTCGAGTAAAAAAATTCGGCCTAAAGGCACTGAATTAATCGTTATTTACGTTGAAGTCAACGGAATTGAATTTCGGGATCATGTCACAAAATTAAAGCAACCCCAAACATCGGGAGGAGAAGGAAACCACCGGGTCCACGGAAATAGTTACGGCCGAGTAAGAAATTAATGCTTGAAGCCCCTGAATTAAATCGTACTTTTGCGTTGAAGCGTATGGAATTTAATTTCATGAGCCCGTCGCGACACTAAACCATCGCTAATATTCGGGAGGAGGGGGAATTTCAAAAGGGACTTGACTTGATCCCTCTGAGTAATTTGTTTCGGGAGTAAAAACGGGCCTAAATTATGAATCAAGTTCAGTGGAAAGGGAAATATTTTGAATTAAAAGGGATGGGATTAAACCGGAGAAGTTCGTTAAAGGGAAATATTTAAAGTTAAAGGTATAGTAATAAAGTGAAGCAAACGGTTTGATTGATTGTTCCGAAAATAGCGTAGAAAGAAATAATAAATAAGCAATAGCAATAATTTATTCACCCTAAGTTGTAGGCAATTAATTAATAGGGTTAGTTAAATTAGGGTCCCTCTGAAAAGCAAGGGGAAAAATCAACTTAATTAATATCGGGAGGAGGAGAAGAAACCATCATGGAAAATTAAACCATCGGCCTCCAGGAAAAATAGTTATAATTAAATCGTACTTTGCGTTGAAATCAAAGGAATTTAATATCGGGAGCCGTCGCAGCATGAAAGCATCGCTCTATCGGGAGCCGTAGGACACAATCGGGAAAGAATATTCCATCGGGCTCCACGAAAATAGTTACATGGGGTCTTTAAATTAAGGCTTAAAGGCCCCTGGGCCAAATCATTATTTGCGTTTTCGTCAAAGGAATGGGATATCAAGAGCCGCAGCAACATTAACAAATCATAAATATCGAGAGGAGGAGGATGAACAATTGCTCGAACCCCTCGAAGCTAATTGTTTCGCGAGTAAGTGCGAGCCTAGTTCGTATAAGGAAATATTAAAAGGAGATGTTTTAACAAAGATAAAGTTATAGCAACCTAAAAAGTGAAGAAGACGGTTCAATTTATTTTTCTGAGAAAGCGTAGAAGGAAATACTGAAAAGGTATTAGCAACAAATAGTTGAAATTATTCCTCTGGAATTTGAGAAATTCGTAGAAGGAAATAGTACAAAGTTATAGCAATAACAAAGTCGATGCAATAATAAAAGCAAAGCAGTAGATTGAATAAAGCATTAAGTTCGTAATAAGGAAATATTTAAAAGTAGAAGCAATAGTAATAATTTGTTCCTCTAATGTACCGGAAATATTTAAGAAGGAAACAAGAAGAAGGGAATATGTAAAAAAAGCATGGGAAAAATCAAATATAACACATAATACATGATACAAGGAACAAATAAATTAAGAGAGCAGAAGGAAACAAAGGAGAAACACGGGATTGAAAAGATACAAGCTGAAAGGGGGTGTGTTGTATTTATTTCCCACTAGAAATCGCAAGTATTTTACTTAGCCTTACCCTGGAATGATTAACGAGGCGGTTCGTACCCAAAATGGAGGAGTAAGGGTACTCTTTTATCCTTTTGTAATGCCTAAATGGCTTCAGAATCGCTTTCCGAGAACTTGGGCCAAAGATAGTCATGACTAACGGTAGTTGGCCCGTAGCTAAAGGTCAAATGGGGTATCTCTCGCATCGGGAGCCTTTGTCGGACACCGGGCCAGTACAGTTAAGCACTGTCTTTATCGGGACCATAACTTCGTTACCCTTCCGGAAACTTGGGCTAAAGATAGTCATGACTAAGGCTAGTTGGCCCGTAGTTAAAAGTAATCCGGGTCCCATCGCTGATCGAGATCGAGCCATCGTGTGTCGCACCGGGACCATTTGTCGGACCACGCACAGGGCAACCGGGACCATTCTCTCCTTGTCGGAACCCTTCCGAGAACTTGGGCTAAAGATAGTCAAGACTAACTAGTCGCTAAAGCAGTTAGGCGAGCCGGTGAGGACCATCGGGACCATTTTCTGGAGCCAGCAACCCGAGCAGCCTAGAGATGCTTTGTACATCGAGTGTCGGACCACGGGCATGAGAAGCCTGGAGTATTGGAACCAATTCTGGGACCATCGAACCGGCCGTGGATCAATTTTGGTCGGGGCGAGGGTTTAGGGAAGGATCAGAGATGGGACCATTTTGGGCATTTTCTGGAGTTAAGAGTCAATACCTTTTTGGGGTTGATCTGGGCGGGGCGGGGTTGGAGTAAAGTAGGGTCTCTGATGGATCAGCGAGCAGATCAGATCTGGGACCACGTAACCCACAACCCTCCCTCCGGGTGGATGGGTTGGGGTAGTGGAGGGTGTAAGGGTGGTCTCCCAACCAAAGGGCGGGCGGTCTGGCTGGTCCCGCGGATGATCCAGAGAAACACAACCCGAGACAGTGTGGTCTCCACAACCACAACCCATCCGACCGTGGTTGCCTCTGTACGTACGAGGTTGCCAGCGGTACTAACTAGGTTAGAGCCCGCCTTCGTACGTGTGGCGTGGCCCAATGAGAGAGAAGAACCAGGTAAATTTGAATTAATTGAGTAAATAGATAAATAAATAGATAAAAATTAAGAATAAATAGATAAAAATTAAAGAATGAATAAATGAATAAGAGATAAATAAATAAAATTAGAAATAATAAAAAAGAATAATATTTAAATAATTGAATTTGGTGTTCCTTTTTACCTTGGCCATTTTCTGTGTTCGGACACACCTGCGGGCTAATCCACGTGGCAAGTTGGCATTTTGTCCATTCCAGGTTTGGATCTGAGTGGCAGAACACCTGCCACGTGTCAAAAGAATAAGGGATATTGAGTGGGACTCCGCACGTAAGTCCACGTGGCATCCAACCCAACATTTAGACGGAAATCATACTTCCGCATAAATTTCGAGTATTCTGGCGATATAAGAGCACCCTCACGTGTTGACACGTGGCAACATCCCTACTTCCAACATTCAGGGAAAGGGATTTTCTGAGTACATAAGAGGTACTCATTTCCATCTCCTGAAAAATGAAGGAGTACTGCGAATGAGAGAGTGCCACGTGGTAGATTTATTACGGTTCACATTTCTTGAAAACCTTTCCACACGTATGGCCACGTGGCATTGGAATTCCACACGAGAAGAAAAATCCGTATAGATGGCCGTTTTCGAGGTCTAGGTTTTCCCTCACACGTGCGTCCACGTGGCACCCACTTCCAACACTTGGTCAAAAGAAAGAAGAAAAGAAAAAGCCTTGTTCTCACGTGCGGGTTAGAATTTTAGAGTTCAAACAGAGTAGTAATAATAATAATAATAATAATAATATTATTATTATTATTATTATTATTTCATCTTAAATTCCCTTGAAGTAACTCGTGGCACGTGAGAACTCTCAACCCACCCCCCACGGAAGTAGATGGTAATTTTCGACCCTCCACACACCAAAACACCTTGTTTCGCACGTGCGAATGATAAACACCTCGTCACATAACAAAAAACCGCTGGGACCACACACATGAGGACACGTGGCAGCCGCCTCTACACCCCAACACTTAGCGAAACAAAGACCTTGTCCTAAAGACTAACTACTAAAATGTGAACATATTGTTATTATTCAGAACCCATTCCCACGTGCGATAAGGGTTAACCCTAACTAAAATATGAACAGAAT
>JAYKYS010000214.1:10000-22500 GCA_036924285.1 Asterella californica | reverse complement strand
ATTATACCACAACCCGATTCATTCTAGCGGCTAAGTCCTCAAGGGTGCGGCACCAAAAATGCGATAACTCGGCCATTTAGATTCAGAATGCATTAATTCTTTTTTCACAAGGACTGTTTTCAGTTGGGGCACGTGCATGGTGAATTTCAGGGTCATTGGCTTATGGATTAAATTCTCGCTCACGAATAAGTGACCCAGATTCACTAAAACAGTCTCCACTGCCTACACGTGGGTACAGATCACTCCAGATCTCGAAGGTGGCTCGATGAAATTGGCTCAAATAAATTTTAGGTGTGAGGACTACTCTCGAGCTACCCGAGGGGAAAATTTCAGGTCAAATGGGGACGGTTTAATCAGCCGAATATAATTTCAACTGATAATTAGACAGAAAATCCTGGAAAAATATAAAACGATGGGTTAAGAATGATATTACATCACCAAGAAATCTATTAATTTTATACTTCGAACCATAATTATTTTCGGGGCGAGAGAACTTATAAATTTATTTATCTGCATTTATATTCTCCATGATTTTATCAATAATCTATATATGTGCTAAAATGTACAGTAAAGATCAGAACCATTCATTTAGTGGTAATAAATATGCTGCATGCATAATAACGAGATGATCTAATGAGTAGTTTTAATTTTAGTTTATCTTTCATAAACATATCTTATTCATTTAGTAAAAATATATATTTTGATAATTGTATTCATACATATTTTCTTACAGCGATGTCTACAAAGTAATGACGAATAAGTAAGATATTATATCACCAAAAGATCTGCTAATTGTATACCGTAATTATTCTCGAGGAAAGAGAACTTATAAGTTGAATTTCTTTATTTTAATTATCTATCATCTTATCAATGATATACCTAAGATCGGATAAAGGGTGGATAAACGAAATTGGTGGTGAATACGAGTTTGGGTATATTTTCTAACAGCGAGATCTTCAATGTAATTAGTGATGGATTTTCTTCTTGATAACCAGATTACATAAAGATCCATGCACATTATCTTCTAAGTTATACTTGAGGTCGCTTATGTTAGGAGGTGCTAAATAATATATTTTATTATTTTAGTGAATTCAAGATGATCTTACAGGTGGAAATCGCAAACGATCTGATATATGCATATTAGTTCACACATAACTCAAGTTTGATATTATAGAGTCTAACATCAAGAGAATACAAAGAGGAGGATGAGAACTAAATATACTATTGCTGCAAACAAGACCATCATATGATTGTCATCTAAGTGTCATATTTTGGTGATATAATATCAGAATAAGTAAGATATTATATCATCAAAAGTTTAACCAATTTTACATCGTTATTATTCTCAAGGAGAGAGAATTTATAAGTTGACTTGTCTTTATTTTAAGTCTCTAATATTAATAGAATATGTAGATGTTCTAACGGGTTGTTTTATCTCAAACTTGTCTTTTAGAAATATGTTATCTTCATTTAGTACTAAACCCATTTGGATAATTCTTTCCATATAGACAACACTGTTTTTCTAACAGCTATTTCTACAAAGTAATTAATAATGAATTTTCTTCTCGACGTAGAGATCCATGCACATTTTCTTCTAAGTTATATGATAGTAGGTGGAAAAAATAGATATTGTATTATTTTAGCACATAGTTATTTTGAAAGTACTGCGTATATAAGATAGTGAGATACCCGTTTAGTTTTAATGATCATCCGTACTTATACTGTCAATAAGACCGTTTCATTATTTGTAGTCGTAGTAGTGAAGCTAGACTTGATATTTCGACTTAATTAAAACCTTGAATCAAGCTAATATGTAATATGCTAGAATGAAACATGAAAGTTGTTATGTGGAATATATGTATATGATAATATCCCCGCATCTAGACATTTGGATTGGTTATATTATTTTAACGTTGAGATGCACGAACTTGTTTAGACTGATCATATGCAAAACATCAAAACGTTATTGGGCTTGTGTATTTTAGGGTTAGAACGAAATATTACCTTATAAACTCATGAATATACTTGTGAGTTTACCAGTTATTGCAAATAGGTCTTGAGTGATATTTGATGAGTAGAATTTCTTGTATTTGATGAAATAGTTGGGAGGATAATTCAAACTCAATTTAACTCATTGTTGGTAAATCTGCCACTAAAATGTTGATAAACAAGATAATGTGTTTTATGTATTCTACTATGCAGATCAGAAAAGTACTTAGTACTTAGAGATGTACATGGTTGTTAATGTTCTCGAAGAGAAGAGATGCAAGTCATGAGTTAAGATAGTACTTTGGTAGTAAATTGGTACTAAGTCTGAATAAAACTTCTAATACAAAGATGAAGATGAGAACTATAACATAGTTGCAAACAAGACCATCATATTATTGTCGTCTAAGTTTCATCTCAGTTTCTTGAATAGATAGAATAAAGGATATTTCAACCTAAGATATACAAACCTCTCGTAATATATATAATCTACTACTACACATAGTATTTAGTATTTAGTTGTCAATGTAGACTCAATAATTCAGCCTAAATCTACCTTCTATTTGTTCTAGTCAAACACGAAAAAGAAAGATATAATGTTGCATAGAAAGTTCATGACGAGTATATCCTTTGATGTATCGAAAAACAATACAACAAGAGTATATTGGAGTAAAGTTTCTAAAATATATATCATTGATAGTAAATGCTACACAAAAAATACACAGTATTAATTACTACATGCAAAGCATGACAAGTATTACGTATCATTTTCATAATGGAGAGTATATCTTTGGATGAATCGTGAAACAATACATCCAAGAGTATATTGGAGTAAAGTTTCTAAAATATATATCATTGATAGTAAATGCTACATAAAAAAATACAGTATCAAATTACTACATGCAGAGCATGACAAGTTTTAAGTATCAGTGCCATAATGGAATGGATATCTTCGAGTAGAGTTTCTAATTTAAAAAACATCTGGGTATTAAACCGTACATGAAACACTGAACCATGGAAAACAGAATACAACTTATATTCAGGTTGATTTTATTATTCAAATCTTTACTCTGTATATATCTTGAACTGGTGTATATATGATAACATCCAAAAAGAACATTACCAGTTATTACAAAAGGGTCCTAAGTGATATTCATGACGAGTATATTCTTTGATGTATCGTAAAACAATACATCCAAGAGTATATTGGAATAAAGTTTCTAAAATATATATCATTGATAGTAAATGCTACATCAAAAACTTACAGTATTAGTTACTACATGCAGAGCATGACAAGTTTTAAGTATTAGTGTCATAATGGAATGGATATTTTCGAGTAGAGTTTCTAATTTAAAATACATCTGGGTATTAAATGTACATGAAACAGTGAACCATGGAAAACAGAATACAACTTTTATTCAGATTGATTTTATTATTCAAATCTTTATATGTTACCCTATGTATATCTTGAACTGGTGTATATATGATAATATCCAAAAAGAATATTATCAATTATTAGGAAAGGTTCTTAATCAAGAACCAATGTATATCAGATTATAGTACTTTGGTACTAAGGCTGAATTAAACTCTAAGAACAAATTAAGATGGTCTTATTGATGAGAAAAGTCATAAACTATCTTACATATAATATTAATTCACAAACAACTAAAGTTTGATACTATAGAGAGTCAGTCTTAAATCAAGAGAATTCAAAAATGAAGTTGAGAATTAAATATACTGTAGTTGCAAACAGTACCATCGCATTACTATCCTCTAAGTGATATTGGTGCGATTTTCTTGAGTCGATAGAATAAGTACTGCTTGTCATTAAAACCTAAGATATACCTAACTCTCGTGATGTAAATAATCTACTACTATACTTAATATGTAGTTGTCAAGTTGGACTTGATAATTCAACCTAAATACCTTTCATTTGTTTTAGTCAAGTATGAGAAAGAAAGATATAACCTTATATACATATATAAAAGTCATGACAAGTATATCTTCTTATCAATGTATTTTAAAAGAATACATTCAAGGGTAAAGTTTCTCAAACATCTATCATTGATAGTAAATCTACATAGAAAGACATATAGTATGAACTACTACATGCAGAGAATGAAAAGTAAGAAGTATATGTGTAATAATGGGATCTATATCTTGGAGTAAAGTTTCAAAAACATCTCGGTATTAAATGGAACAATAAAACATGGAAAACAGAATACAACTTATGTTCAAGTTGATTTCCTTATTGAAATCCTTATATGTTACCAGATGTATAAATATATAGCTTTAATTGGTGTATAGATGACCATATCCAAAATATTAAACCGACATTACATGTGTCTTTAAGATCTAGCCTGAAGGTATATGAAGTATATATGATGGACTACATGTGATATTCAGTTAAGTGAATATAAAATATATTTAGAATAATTGTCAAGTTATTTAAATTTAGAAATTGAACCATGTGTAGATTGACCATATGCACATATCAGAACGCTATTGGGATTATGTATTTAAGTTTTAGGGTCAGAAAAGCTTAATAAGTAAATTTTCCCGGAGAGAGGTTATCAGTTGAGGGTTATATTCGTGAAGTGAAGAGATGAATGTCATGAATTAAGGTAGAACTTCGGTAAACAGTCTAAGTAATAGTTAAAACCTATAAGATGTAAATTAATATAATGGTATTATTTGATGAAACCTAAGACACGATTTAGTATATAAATGGAATTTTAGTTTGATAATCTAGAGTCTTACGAACAAGAAAATACAAAAGATAAAGGTGAGGCCTAACTATTTATTGTTGTAAACTTCTCATTAGTGAAATATCATCTTATTGTTATCCAAGAGATTTATGGTGAGATTTATGAATCAAGTCCAGCTTAACTACTATACATACGTGCCACGTAAATAAAAATGACACTACATGTGTATTTAAGTTATATAAGGTTAGAAATGAACAGATATTATGAGTAGCTTAAGGTTTAAAGACATAAATTCGTGTAAGAATATCATAAGTCACTTTGAGAAGTATCTTCTTGTATCTGTTAGGAGAAGTATGGTTAATCAATTAAAACCAAATGTATAAACTATGAATATAAACACATATAGTAATTATATTCAGATTAAGACATATTTAGATTCACCTACACATATAGTATGTAGTAGTCAAGCTGGACTTTATAACTCAACATGATTAATATTCAATCTGTTCTGAACACTGAAAAAACTCACGTATGGAGGATAAATGATTGATAGAATAAATCATGTTGAGCATTGAAACGGAGCGTGTTCTAATTATTTGAATCATGTAATACTTAATCAACTAATTCTACTTATATTTGTTAAATATTTTGAAACCAAGTTCTACATGATAAACCAAAAAGAGAAAGATGTAGGGTTACAATATGGTACCACAAGTTTCAAAAACATCTGATATTAAATTGATACTACATGTGTATGAATAGGGTTCTAGGGTTAGGAATGAACACTATGAATATCTACGGTTTATACTTCAGAGGAATGTTTCCAGTGTAAAAGGGTCAGAAACCATCTAAATGACATTTCTAATGACATCTGAGTGAGACCAGTCTTGATCTTTAAGTTGTTGTATTTGATAGGATAAGCGACTCATTAAAAGTGAATATATATCAAACTCTTTTGAATATAGTAGTTAAGCTGGACTTGATTTTCAAACCTATATCAAGATCTTGCTTGTTTTTAACAATGAATAAACTACTATACGAGAAAAGAGAAAATTGTAATGATACGTATAAAGATGAACTTCAGTACATATGGTTAAAGTCAATAGGAAAAGCCAAGAGAGTAGAGAAAATATTAGTGGAAGAGATATAGAGATCATATTTTATTTAAACTTTGAATCAACATTTATATGAGTTAATGGAAAGGGAAGATGTAATGACGAGTACGAAGTATCAGTACTTTAACATAATACAATACATCCAATAATAAATTGGATTAAAGTTTAAAAAGCATGATGTTAAATGCTATTGTAAGATAAATAAATCAAGAATGAAGAAAATTATCAGTTGAGGGTTGTTGACGTTAAGAGAAGAGAAAATCATGAATCATGATACTACTTGGATATAATAAGATTAAATTGATATAATGGGTATTATTTGACGAAACATCAGAATATATAAAGAAATTAAAGTTTGATACTATAGAGTTTTAACAACACGAGAACACAAAAGTTGAAGTTCAAACTTAACTTTATTATCGTCTAGGACTTCCCATGAGTAATTGAACCGTAATATTATTGTCATCTAAGTCAAGTTGATGTGAATTTCTTGTGATTTTTTTTCTATTGAGAGAACAAGTAAAGTTACTCACTAGAATCTAACTTATACCAAATTCTTTTGTATATATTAGACTAGTGAAGTTATTAAAATATTCAAGACATAGATTAAAGACAACAACAAAAAACCAAGGGAGTACAGAAAATATTAGTGGTTGTTCGCTTGAGTAAAGTTTAAAAAACATAGGTGTTCAATGCTACTGCAAGATAAATGAATCAAGAATGGAGAACATTATCAGTTGAGGGTTAAGGGTTGTTGACGTTAACAGCTGAGATGTTAGTCATGAATCCTCGTACTGCTCAACATAATAAGATGAAATGAATATAATGCTATTATTTGACGAAAGTCAGATCAGATGCATAAACCATTTGATATATAAAGAAAATTAAAGTGTTACACGTAAATAAAAATGACACTATATGTGCATTTTAGTTATATAGGGTTAGAAATGAACAGATATTATGAGTAGCTTAAGGTTTAAAGACATAAATTCGTGTAAGAATATCATAAGTCACTTTGAGAAGTATCTTCTTGTATCTGTTAGGAGAAGTATGGTTAATCAATTAAAACCAAATGTATATCAAACTATATGTATAAACTATGAATATAAACACATATAGTAATTATATTCAGATTAATACATATTTAGATTCACCTACACATATAGTATGTAGTAGTCAAGCTGGACTTTATAACTCAACATGATTAATATTCAATCTGTTCTGGACACTGAAAAAACTCACGTATGGAGGATAAATGATTGATAGAATAAATCAGGTTGAGCATTGAAACGGAGCGTGTTCGAATTATTTGAATCATGTAATACTTTATCAAGTTGGACTCCTTTAAACTCTTCATAAAGTTATACATATGATCAAATGGAAAAGAAAGATGCAATGTGACATATGAGAAGTCAGTACCTCGAGTATTATAAGAAGGGAATACATGGAAGGATATACTCAAGTATAGTCTACAAAACAATTCATATTAAATGGTACATAGGAAAACCGAACATGGAGACAGTATACAAATAGATTGATTTTATATTGGAACTAAATTCAAATATAAAGCACGTTCAACTTGGTTATCTTGACCATATGCAAGATATCAGAACGATAGCACATGTCCATTTAAGTTTGAGGGTTAGACATGAACATGAAATATCATATGCAAATAGCGTAGGGTTTAAACTCATGTAATTCTGAGGAATCTTTAAGATACATGTTAATCTTTAATACTTGAAAAGACAGAGAAGGATGTCAATAATCCATAGTGAAAAATTGAGTGATTTAATTGAAAAGCATAGATGAGTTCCATGAATTAAAATAGTACTTTGGCAAAAGTATGAGTAAATGTTGTAAGATCTTGTTAATAGAGGCTCATTGTATGAAGAAATCCTAATAAATGCATAAATGATATAAAGTTCAAGTTTTAATTCACAGAAAAATTTAGTTTAATGTTGCAGAAATTAAATGTTGGCAGAAACTGATATTGGTTTCTGAATTATTTTAATTGTTAATTGACATAGTTAGTTGATTAGTAAATATGTCCAACTGTCTCTAGTAACTTAGATATGAAAAACCCAGAGTGTATAAACAAGAGTGAAAGACCTTGTTTGAAGTATATAATCCTAAATAGGCAAGTATAGTACTTCGGTAAACATGAAAGATCTGATTGATAAGTTGTGATTCGATGGAAAATCACAAAACTCAGATAAGCGATCTAAAATAATGATTTTAATTCATAGAGATGTTACAGTTGAAACTTTACAGTATTAGATTAATTTATGTCTGAAACTGACTTTGGCTTCTGAATTATTTTAGTGATAGTAGATATAGTTACTTGACAGTGTGAATCTGCTCAACTCTCACTTGTAATTCATATTTGAAAAACCGAGGGTGTATAAGAATGTGACATTTGGCTATATATGAAGTCTTGATCCTAAAAGTTTAGGATACTAATACAAACGTCAGAGTAATATGTGTAAGATGGAGTTTACAGAGTATTGTTAGAGAAAATCATAATATATATACCGATGACATGGAATATAAATTTTTATTCAGAAGACACTTTATTTTAGAGGTTCAGAGTCTTAGATTAATTTTCATAAGAAAGTGATATTGGCTTCTGAATTATTTTAGCGATAATAGATATAGTTAGTTCATCATGTGAATGTGTTCAACTCAGAATCAACTGTAATCACTTTTTAGAGGTTCAGAGTCTTAGATCAGTTTTCATCTGAAACTGACTTTGGCTTCTAAATTATTTTAATTGCAGTTGAATAAACAATGGATAGTACAGTATGTTGTTAAGCTGTCACTTGGATTCTATATTTGATCAACTGAGGAACCCTAAACAAAAGAGGGAGAGCTGTGCGCACAGTCCTGATCAAAACTAATCGCTATAGAGGATGATCGAGTAATCCAAAACTATATGATCACGATAATCATTTATTAAGTACATATGATTCATGACATAGTGAGTGTGAAGTGTCCATATGATGGGATATTACAAATGAGTATCCATGAAAATAGTTTCTATAAAATAAATGAGCTCCAAACTGTATATATGTGATATTGATTGAAATAAACTGAAGGTGAGAAATTCAGATATGGATCCTTGAAGGGTCTAACAACTACGTGTGCTAACCACATGCAAAGTATAGAAATGATACAACCGGCAGATTTACATATACGCGGAAAGAAGCAAAGAAGGACCAAGTTTGTTCTTAAGAAAAGTTAAACCCTCCACCATCAATTTTTTGCTCACACTTTTTATGAAGGGGTGTTAAGTGACATTTGAAACGTAATAGGCAAACATGATAAACTCTTTGACAATTGCGGATACATGTATTTTAAGTACACAAGTAGTAAATAGGTGTAAATAGAACAAAGAAAAGTTTAAATACAACAACTTACATGGAGTAATGGAAAAAGTGTCCAATATTTGGGTTTATTACGTATATCTAATGGGTTGCTATGAAAGACTAATGGGTTAAAGAGATCGAAGTTACATAGAGTAATGAAAGAAGTACTACGGTATTTGGATGTATTATGAATAAGTAATGGGTTACTTAGATCGAAATGATATAGGGTAATGGAAGAAGTATTACGGTATTTGGATGTATTATGAATAAGTAATGGGTGACATAGATCAACGTCACATAGAGTAACGAAAGAAGTACTACGGTATTTGGATTTATTATGATAAACTAATGGGTTCCATATTCAAGGTTATTCAAGGTTACTGGACCAGCCAGTCCAATATTTGGGTTTATTATGTATATCTAATGGGTTGCTATGAAAGACTAATGGGTTAAAAGTGACATAGAGTAATGAAAGAAGTACTACGGTATTTGGATGTATTATGAATATGTAATGGGTTCTTAGATCGAAGTGATATAGAGTAATGGAAGAAGTACTACGGTATTTGGATGTATTATGAATAAGTAATGGGTTCTTAGATCGAAGTGATATAGAGTAATGGAAGAAGTACTACGGTATTTGGATGTATTATGAATAAGTAAGGGGGTGACATAGATCAACGTCACATAGAGTAATGAAATATGTACTACGGTATTTGGATTTATTATGATAAACTAATGGGTTCCGTATTCAAGGTTATTTTATGCTGGAAGAAAGAAAAATAGACATACATACGAGCAATTAATTTATTCAGTACCAAAGAATCAATTCACGTCCAAAAATGAAAAGAACATTAGTCCACGAGTAATTAATTAGTTTAGTGCCTGGCAGCGTAATATATTTGTTCGATTGCCAAAGAATTAATTCGTAAAAAAAAGGAAAAAAGAATTGGATGCAGCACCGGGACTTCCCGGGAGGTCACCCATCCCAGTACTATTCCGGCCCAAGGGCATTTAACTGCAGAGTTCTGATGGGATCTGGTGGCGTGGCCCTGGTATGACCGCATCACGCTGCAAATGGTGGTATCCAAGTTTATAATAGCCAGTTGTTGAGGCATGAACATGGTTTAGGTAAAAGTTCGAGGGAGGAATAATGTTTATCGATGATGGAGAATTTCATAGAAAAAATCAACTCCGCGAGACAATAAACCACCGGGGAAAAGTAAACCATCGCTACATTATCGCTACATTATCGTAAACCATCGCTACATTATCAAATACACGGGAATAGTTACATCGAGTCTAAAATTTAGCTTAAAGGCCCTGAATAAAATCATACTTTGCGTTGAAGTAGTCGGAATAAGATATCGGGAGCCGTCGCAACATTAATGAATCGGGAGGAGGAGGAAAACCATCGGCACCGGAATAGTTACCATCGGGTAAAAAATGTAGGCTTAAAGGCCTCTGAATTAAATCATACTTTGCGTTGAAGTCATCGGAATGGAATATCGGGAGAGCCTCCGCAACATTAATGAATCGGGAGGAGGAGGAAAACCATCGGCACCGGAATAGTTACGTCGAGTAAAAAAATTCGGCCTAAAGGCACTGAATTAATCGTTATTTACGTTGAAGTCAACGGAATTGAATTTCGGGATCATGTCACAAAATTAAAGCAACCCCAAACATCGGGAGGAGAAGGAAACCACCGGGTCCACGGAAATAGTTACGGCCGAGTAAGAAATTAATGCTTGAAGCCCCTGAATTAAATCGTACTTTTGCGTTGAAGCGTATGGAATTTAATTTCATGAGCCCGTCGCGACACTAAACCATCGCTAATATTCGGGAGGAGGGGGAATTTCAAAAGGGACTTGACTTGATCCCTCTGAGTAATTTGTTTCGGGAGTAAAAACGGGCCTAAATTATGAATCAAGTTCAGTGGAAAGGGAAATATTTTGAATTAAAAGGATGGGATTAAACCGGAGAAGTTCGTTAAAGGGAAATATTTAAAGTTAAAGGTATAGTAATAAAGTGAAGCAAACGGTTTGATTGATTGTTCCGAAAATAGCGTAGAAAGAAATAATAAATAAGCAATAGCAATAATTTATTCACCCTAAGTTGTAGGCAATTAATTAATAGGGTTAGTTAAATTAGGGTCCCTCTGAAAAGCAAGGGGAAAAATCAACTTAATTAATATCGGGAGGAGGAAGAAACCATCATGGAAAATTAAACCATCGGCCTCCAGGAAAAATAGTTATAATTAAATCGTACTTTGCGTTGAAATCAAAGGAATTTAATATCGGGAGCCGTCGCAGCATGAAAGCATCGCTCTATCGGGAGCCGTAGGACACAATCGGGAAAGAATATTCCATCGGGCTCCACGAAAATAGTTACATGGGGTCTTTAAATTAAGGCTTAAAGGCCCCTGGGCCAAATCATTATTTGCGTTTTCGTCAAAGGAATGGGATATCAAGAGCCGCAGCAACATTAACAAATCATAAATATCGAGAGGAGGAGGATGAACAATTGCTCGAACCCCTCGAAGCTAATTGTTTCGCGAGTAAGTGCGAGCCTAGTTCGTATAAGGAAATATTAAAAGGAGATGTTTTTAACAAAGATAAAGTTATAGCAACCTAAAAAGTGAAGAAGACGGTTCAATTTATTTTTCTGAGAAAGCGTAGAAGGAAATACTGAAAAGGTATTAGCAACAAATAGTTGAAATTATTCCTCTGGAATTTGAGAAATTCGTAGAAGGAAATAGTACAAAGTTATAGCAATAACAAAGTCGATGCAATAATAAAAGCAAAGCAGTAGATTGAATAAAGCATTAAGTTCGTAATAAGGAAATATTTAAAAGTAGAAGCAATAGTAATAATTTGTTCCTCTAATGTACCGGAAATATTTAAGAAGGAAACAAGAAGAAGGGAATATGTAAAAAAGCATGGGAAAAATCAAATATAACACATAATACATGATACAAGGAACAAATAAATTAAGAGAGCAGAAGGAAACAAAGGAGAAACACGGGATTGAAAAGATACAAGCTGAAAGGGGGTGTGTTGTATTTATTTCCCACTAGAAATCGCAAGTATTTTACTTAGCCTTACCCTGGAATGATTAACGAGGCGGTTCGTACCCAAAATGGAGGAGTAAGGGTACTCTTTTATCCTTTTGTAATGCCTAAATGGCTTCAGAATCGCTTTCCGAGAACTTGGGCCAAAGATAGTCATGACTAACGGTAGTTGGCCCGTAGCTAAAGGTCAAATGGGGTATCTCTCGCATCGGGAGCCTTTGTCGGACACCGGGCCAGTACAGTTAAGCACTGTCTTTAT
>JAYKYS010000213.1:0-55323 GCA_036924285.1 Asterella californica | reverse complement strand
GCCAACCACGCCGCTGAGGAAGAGGGAGGTCATGGCAGGCCAGATGTCCCTCACGACCAGCATAGTTCCAGAACCTTCCCTGACTAAACCCGATGGAGATTCAGCAAATGGTGATGTCGAGCCCGGCCGCTGACTTGCAAATGGGGAAACCTCCCCCAAAGGACCTGAAACATTAGCAACTATGGTGAAGATGCTGCTGTGCAGGAACCTATACTGAGTGAGACAGAGCTGTTTGCAAGCTGACAGCAAACGTCCTCAAGAACAGAACTTGCAGCTGCACATGCCCTGAGACCAGTGTGAGTGAGAGGTTTTTTTGTGCCACCCCATGCAGTGCAGAGCGAGTACGACCACCACCAGGCTGTACACAGTGCAAAAAGCTGTGCGACAATTTGACGTCCGTCACTATTCTGTTCTCTGATGTTGCAGAAGAATTCTACAACAAGTAATCATCATGGCCAAGTGGCCTAGTACTGATTGTAGTAGCCTAGAATCAGCTGTTCTGGTGTAAAGATGCAAATGCAGGAGCATGCATGTATGCATGGGTACCTGTGGTGGCGGGAAATGGAGTATAAGCTCTGGAGGGGGGCGAGCCAGGGTGGGCAGCAATTTGCTCATGCTCAGCAATGGCTCCCAGTGAAGGCGCTGCACAGCACAGCAATGCCTTGTGCTCTTTGGATTCAGATACACGCAGTTACTGGCTGAAGTGCCATAGTCAAGAAATTAGGAGCTGCACCACAACAGACCAAAAAGTAAGGATCTGGGTCTGGCCTACAACTGTGCACGCGGTCATTGAAAGCTGGCCGCTGACATGAGTGGTAATGTCAGTAACTCTGACCATACATGTGCTCCATGAGATCAGGAAAGATGCAGCCAACTTGCGCTGCTGTGAGTATACAGCAGCTCTCTGCCTAAATGCATGGCATCCAGAGACCCTCAGCATGCTAGCAGTTGTCAATGCATAACGTGGGACCAGCACCTGCAACAGCAGACCCGGGAGGCTCCATGAGCTTTGGCATGGAAAGCCAGCGGTGCTGTGTCTCTAGATGTGGAGGTGACTGGCACCGAGATGGTGCGGCGCAGGCTGCTGCTGTGCGTGCTTGCTGTCCCTCTGCTGAGGTGCATCTGCGGGGTGATTGGCGGCCTGAAGGTGAATGTGGAGCCCCTGCGCAGCGCAGGCTTGCCTGCAGCAAGTGAACTCAGCATAGTGGAAGGGATGATATTTCTTGGCACAACAAAAGGGAGCGAACGCTTTAGCAACAGTCAAAGGGTGTCACATGCCTCAACACCATCACAAGAAAGGTATGTCTCACCACAACAACAGAAAGCATACGCCTGTCCAACAGTCAAAGGTGTTACACACCTCACAGCCTATGAAAGGACTGTATGCTTTATCATAGTCAAAAGATGCCATGCTACACAGAGTAGTAGCATTTGTTGCAAAGAAATTGAATGGACACAGAGTAGTAGCATTTGTTGCAAAGAAACTGAATGGACAAAGGACACATGAAATAGCCAAGCAATGCAGGACAGATTTGGTGCTGCATTATGCTGCCGCTGGGGTTTCCTGGCTTTCCTAAAATTTGCTAGATTCTGGCACTTGAAGTCATTGCGCTGGTATTCATATTGGGGGTTCAAGCTATACGGAAAATTGATTGTACAGAGCTGACCCGCAAAGAGGATCTAGGATACAACCCGCAGTGTGGCAAACCTTGAACTTTCTGCAGCAGCTGCATGAATGGGACACCTGTCAGACTGCACAATCAACTCTATGTGCATACACGCCTCACTGATGTCAATTTACAGTCGCTGTACTCGCACAACAGCCACTGCCAGAGCTTTAAGGTGTGAATTCACATAGAGTCCACGGTGCAGTCTGACAAGCAACTCCTGCACACAACTGCCAAAAAGCTGTTGGTTGATGTACAGACTTCTATTTTATTGCCTATGTTTATTTCCTAGGTTTCTGGACTTAACAGAGTCTCAGTACCAAGATATTGAAGACCTTCACAGATCAGGCTGACCTGTGGGCAGTGACATGTGGCCTTCAACTAGGTTGTGGCCTTCACTGACAGTTTCAAAGAAGCCCAGAGGAGTGAAGCCCATCATGTGCATGGTTGACAAGCTACGCACCACACTGCGGCGTGAGGGGCGGGGAGGAAGGTCCCCTATCACATCCCTTCTGACCTACCCTCCTCCTATGTCAACATGCTTACCATCAAGCATGCAGTCATTGTCAAAACAGTGCAGTTGCGACCTTTACTTTGATAGTCAGAAAGAAGTTTACAATTGCAAGACACATCAAAGTGGACGCACACACATCACAACTGTCAGCACAGTGTACTTGCAGATTTCCTCCCAAAGGTTGTCTTTAGGGACAACAGCCTCGAACTGCCTCTTGGTGTAGAGGCTCCTGTTATGACGCCTAACAATGTAATTTTTCTTTTCTTTTCTTGCTCCTCAAGTCATGACAAAGTTGGTTCACACATGATGCATGGGCATACATTGAAGCACATGGCAGAAGGTTGCTTACAGATGTCTGAGTGATGCCTCCAACAGGCGCGACAGGCAGGCACAAGAGTCAGGTAGGCAAACCAACAAGCTGACAAGCAGGCAGCCACATGTTTGGGATTTTATGTAATCACACAAGCGTAGACACGTGCATACCTGTAACAGTGGGCTGTCAAATCTGGCTGAGCCATGACTTGGGTGTAGCTCTCAATAGCTCCCCATGGCGCAACAACAGGGAAATGGCCGCCACAAACCCTACCACCACCACTCCTGCAGGTCACTACTTCAGAACAATGCAAGCTCAAGCAAGTGTTCCAGCTTGTATCATTAGCGGATGCGTGGTGACCATTGCATACGCCTCGACAACATAGTGTCCTCCAAAGAATGAGCTTCAAGGCCTGCCTTCACTTGCTTGTACACCAGAATGCAGCCAAGACAGCACAAGGCGCTGTATTGCAGAGTCGAACTCAATAACTGTTGCGCAGTATCCGCATTGTCTGACCAAAGCCACACTACCGCGGTGCACAGTTGTAACAACAGAAGTTGCAGGTCGACCATATCTAAAACAAGTAATGAAGGCACCCACCAGTAGCAATTTCAAAGAGGATGATAAAGCTGGTCCTGGTCGGCTTGGGTCCCACTTCAAGCGCCACTTCCAAAGCCAAAGCTAGCAAGCCACTGCCAACACAGCCAAGACCCAAGATGATGGTGTTCTTGTTTGCAAAGCGTGCCACCCATCTGGTAGGAGGCACTGAACGCTATGCCATGCATCAGTCAAGAACAATTACAGACCCAAGCAGCCACCTGTATGCATGTCAAGAGTCAACAAGATCTGAATGTGCCAGACACGCAGGCCACCATCAGCTCAGGTGGTTGGCTTAAGATGTAGTATGAGGCTAATGATATACACTTGACATTGTGTCACTAATTGATGAACAAAAAGCAGCCCAAGCCACATCTTCGCGGCTAAAGTACTGAAGCGTATTGCACTCAGCTTGGTGGTATGAGTGACAAGGGCTTCCTTACTCTAAAGTGAGGTATGACTGCACCTGACAAGGGCTTCCCTAGTCTAAAGTGAGGTATGACTGCACCTGAGGTCTTGAGGTTCAAACGGGATAGCTGCACATATCAAAGCACATCCGCCAAGACCTATAAGCAGCCTAGCCAGTATAGTTCTGGCTACCCCTGCAGAAACATGCCATGCATGTTGGAGTCACTCACATGCATATATCACCTTCAAACAGCAGCTGCAAGCATACCAAACTTCTGGTCAAGGCGCTCATCAAATTGACTGGATAAGCCGAGCAGCGGTATGCTTGGCAAGAAGTAGGCGATATTCATCTGCAGTAGTACTTGTGGACCATATAAGATCTTGTAATATCCAAGTTGGGAGATGATGAGCATCCAAACCATGGTAAACGCCAGCTGCGAGTCATGGCAACCATTATGTAAAAGCGCGACGCTTACTGACTCCAGTTTACCAAGAATAGGTGACTTGTGAAGCATTGAGCATGACTCACAGATATCGAAAAGAATTTCGCAACAGTCCATCTGCCACCTTTGATCTTGTTAGGATTATTGTTGCTACCAGACTCTCCGCCACCAGACATCTCAAGAGCAGTTCAGGACCCTTGCAGCGTTTTTCTGCTTCAATGCTGTTTACAGGGCGCATTTTCCGCTCAGCGGATTGATCCTGCTGCGCGGGAACCACCTGGTCCCGTTTGTAGTCATACTGGCTGTGATTAGGACTTCCACGACTATCATATATATATGTCACAGTAGTCGTCGGGCTTCCTGAGCTTGAGGTATGCGCTGTTGGCCAAGCTGCAGAAGCTAAACCTTCACCTGTTAGTCATACTTCCTAGTTATTCCCCCATAAATTCGCTCTCAGCCGCTTTGGCTTTGCCAATTGGGCGGAATGTACAGTCAGCCGCTTTGCGAAATTAGTCATCGCAACTTACCGCAGCTTACACGGAGCGAACCGCCGATCACGGAGCTCAGCTTGCGCGCCGCGTGTCCGTCATCGCAGCATGACCGGGCTGAGCATGTCATTGCATTATTGAATTTTACTATTTACTATTTACTATTGAAGAGCTGTCGCCTTTCAGCTGTCTGCGTTTCAGCTCATGGAACGTTGCGATTCAAACTCTCTGCGGCAGCGAGGCGTTTAGTCGCCATCCTTGCAGCAAGCTGTTTGAGGTTTACGACCGCACAGCTTGCAGAAGGTTAGCGCCTATTCAGTAATTTTCGAAAAGCATTTTTTTTTATTGACAAGTGGTCTGTAACGCTCACACTTGTTTGAAAGAGCAATAAAGGCTGCATTTTACATTTTCGGTTGTCTTGTCTATAGTTGTCAAGTCGCTTGCTGCCATAATGCTTGAAACAATGATGGTGTTGCCAATAATGCCACTCAGATTGCCTGCTGAGTGCAAAACAGATAGTAACTGAAGACATCAACATCATAATCTTTGAAAAGCATCGAGCTGATTTTTGACTCATAGTCGCCATGCTGAGTCTACTAGGGGCCTTCACTGGCTGTTTGCTCCCTTGCCTCCGAATTCTTTTGCTTCTGCTGTCATCTCTAGGAGACCCATCTGAAGACCCACTACCAGAGGGGGTCTGCATGATTGCTTTGGCTTGGGCAGCCAACTCAGCCTTCTCCGCCTGCATATCAAGAGATAATCGGATACAGGAGATACACTTATGAATAACAACAAACTTAAGTCAAAATTTACAGTCGGTTTACTCACTTTCTCTGCGCTACTGCGAGCTTTCAACCAATGCCCCACGGCATCAATGGCATGATCTGGTAGAAAAGCACCAAAGTCTGCTTGCCCTACACTGTCGCTGTCCTCCAAAGCTGCAAAAACCATAAAAACATTGTCCCCCCATGACTTGACCTGTCCATAGAGTCCCGTCGCTGTTGGGGAAAGGGCGCACTTGCCGGTAGGCCCATTGCTTTCCCCTAGTACTCTTCGTATCCCTGCAGGCAACTCACCACGACGTGGTGGCATATAGCAGGACTGCTGAGTCAATATCCAAGACTGAGAAAAGTTACTTTGGGCACTCACCGATCAAACTACTGAAACTCCACATCCAGCAGTGACATGTCACTGCTGAGATCCTCAGGTAAGCCGATCACTCGCACGATCTCAAACTTGGGGTTGCGGTAATACTGGGAGTTCTTATCTGGCAACACACACAAGTAAGAGCCAACAGTCACATCGTCCAACGACCATGCCAACCCTTCATTGTGCTTATTGACGTGTTTGGGCTTGAACCCTTTCCACCCCATCCACACCACTGGCCTGTCCTGCCTTTCTACCTCAGAGGCGGTGTGTTGCGCCAGCAAGCGCCTCTGCATATCAATTAATGTCAAGTCACTCCAAAGGTTTTGAACTTGCAAAATTCGTGATATCAACTGCAACAAATCAACACAAGAACTGCCGAGATTATTAGGTCTACAAGGAGGCAGACGTCACCTCAGCATCACTTAGGCTTGCCGGCATTGGAACCGTATCTGCATAGGCGGTGGGAGGAAGAGTGGTATATTCGGCGCGTGGTACTAAGACAAGACTCTGCTTCCCATCCCACCTCTCATGCATTCTTCTGAGCCAATCTCTCCAGTACTCTAATGCACCCTCAATGCCGGACCTGTTCCGAGCTTGGCGAGCTCCCTCTGTTTCCGGTATAGTTTCATACGGGAGCTGCTCCGCCCACATAGCTATACAAACCTACAGACATGACTTTTGTTGCTCAGCAGGACTGCTGAGTATTATCATCAACATTCAACTGCACGCTCTGTGACTGGCACACTGCTTGTGTACCTTCAATCTTTTTTTGACTTCGTCGAACTGCGCCGGTGGCTTGGTTGGCATGACGTTTAGGCCGCTCAGGTCCAAGTCCGCATCGTCCTTGAACACCGGCCACCCCTTGCCTCCCTTTGGCAGCAACTCTTTATCCCTCATAAATTCCTTGTAAAGTAGACACACACGACCATCCACTTTCTTCAACGTCATGTGATGTATTCTCAGCTTCATTGACTCAGTGTTTCCAGCTTCGTCGGTGGCGGTAAAATGAGTAGTGCCAAGCCCATCAAACTTGTGCATACGCTCCTGCGAGCACAATGTCTGCTGTCAGCATGGAGCCCTCGTTTAGGGACGTTTTTGCTCAGCAGCCCTGCTGAGTGCAGCTTGCAAGACGAAACCTCAATTGCAAGCACATTGTGAACGGTGCAAACGGCAACTTCAACAAGTACCTGCATTAAGGCGTGAAAGTCAGGCACGCAGTCCATGTGCCTGCTACCGTAGATGTCGTCAGGCAAGAACCCATTGTCGATGCCACCTCCAGCCCTGGAACTCGCATGGTTGAGCTTAGCCACGTTACTCTTTGACTCCATAAACAGGCTTTCCATAGCCGCAGGAGTGAAAGCATTGCATTTGGAAAGCTTGTGTGACAGCACTCCAAAGAGTCCATCAATGTCCTCGTGGGTGTGCCCGACCATGAGAAAGTTCATCTGCAGTTGATGTCAACTGTTAGTCAGCTAACAGCCACTAAAATGTTTACACACGCGAGAGGTCAGCCGGACTAAGTGAGTGGGCAAAAGCTCAGCATGACTATTGAGCGCAAAACAAACATGGTGATACCTCAGCGTCCAAAACCACTCCAGCTTGCACCAGCAGCGCCACCAACCCCAAAACGGTGTGGTTCTTGTTGTCCTTGGCACAATTGTCCATCTGCAGACGGAGGTGCATGGGGATCTCCTTCATCGCCTTGTGCACTGCGTGAAGGTTGGCAAGGATGATGCTGCACATTGCATTTGTGCCTGAGCCTGGCCCCTCGAGAGCGCCATCCAACTGCCAGTCAGCGTAAATGCCCAAGTTGTGGACTTTGCTGGCTATTAAAGGGAAAGCCACAGGCTGACCCTTGCCATCCAGCATCTTAGGCTCGCGAGCATAATGAGGGAGTACTGTTTTCCACTTGGACATCGCGTCAATGATGATGGACACAACAAAGCACTCCGCGCTGTGGTGGGTGAAGGCCATAGACCTGCACACATATGGGCGTGGTAATCATTCAGCAGGACTGTTGAGTGATGTGATAAGCTCCACATATGAAATTCAAGACTGATATCGGGGACCATTAAAAGGGGAGAGGGTGCGCTCATTCAGCAGGACCGCTCACTCATTCAGCAAACAACGAACAAAACGATTTTTGCTTGTACACCGCGTACCGGAAAACTAGGTGAAAGAAACTTGCCTATTGGTGTAATACACCGCACGGTCTTTCCTAGCGTCATCCGTGTGCTTGCTGAGAGCCTCCCTCCACAGCTGCTTTGTGCCAGGGTTGACAGCCAGCCTGATCTTCTGCTTCAAGTTGAAGCATCTATCGCATTGAGCGAACCTGTTTGTCTTCGGAATTTAGACATCGTCACGGTACCAATTGTTAAACTTTCGGCTGAATTGGTTGAGCGACATCGGCGGCTCCTCCATTGCATGCCCGTAGTGCTCATGTACTTCTGCATATTCCGTGCAATAAGCTGTATACAAAGCAGTCACAGACGGATACTCGGCCGAGTTCAAAAAGAAGTTGGCTGTTTCCGGATCATACTCAGCTTCGTTCTGTTTGAGGTCCTCCATGAAAGCCATGAAAGACACGTCTGCATTAAAGTCAGACCTGACTTTCCCCTGCATATAACAGACTGCTGATTTGGTATGGGCATTGATCAAGCACCACTGCTGAGCACACATGCAACGACGCAGGCTCAGCAGCCCTGTTGAGCACATGTTGCTCTTGAATACTGCTTTGATAGGTTGACGTAAAGATTGTTTTTGAATGAATATACACAACAGAAGCTTGTCCCAGCAGATCCGGTGAGTGCTTACCGTATTGCCGTGTTCTCGTTCTGTATGTAGTTCCCCCTCTGTCGCAGATTTTTTCGACTCGGTCCACGTGCTGGTGCTGAAACCGACCAGGGCAACCACAGCAGCGCTACACACTCGTTTGTTGACGAGAGAGAACAGTCCTTTGTCAACGGTTTTAGCCCACTTTTCTCGCTGTTTTTCTGTTTGGAAATACAATCTAGGGACCAATATGACCTGTGTGAAACACAGACCCCTTCAGGTGTTGACTCGTTGTGATGCGCACGTGAAGCAGATATGCGGGGGCTCACTTGCGGACGCTGCTAACCTCGGCCATGGACACTCTGTTGCAAGCGCCTTGGCACAGTTATCCGCACTCGTTTTAGTTTCGTCTAGGCCTATCCGAGGCGCGGCCTTCTGCCTGTTGACGTGCGTGTACTTGCGTTTGACAGAGAGAAGTGAATTGGCGGCTGCATGTTCCTGGTAGTCTGCGGACACAGCAGACCTATTGAGTACAGAGGCATGCCGTACAAATCCACGCGCGAAGAAAAGGTCTGCAGTCTTACCCTGCAACGACGTTCCGGCTGAACTCTCCAGGGACGCTGGCAAGTCCGTGAAACCGTCAACATCTGCGTCGAGCATGAGCTCCTGCGCATACAAGGACCACCAACCTCATTTGGGTACACAGCCCAGGCGCCACAACAAGCGCCGAGCCAGCAGCTCTGCTGAGCCGACAAACAAAACTGCTCTACCTCGTCCGGTTCATCGTCGGACTCTACGAGAGCAGGGACACTGCTGTCGTCTAGTTCACCATCATCGTCTCCATCTGCATCGCCATCTAGGAAATCTTTGGAGACCCGGGACTCGGGATGATCTGCCTGTATTGAACACATGAAGTCAAATTCAATCTCTCATCATTCAGCAGGGCTGCTGGGTCATGACATCGTGCACATAGTCATTTACCTCAATTGCTTTGTCCAGCTCCTTTTCCAACCAGGTATGAAACGAGTCGTCTGTAACGCTTGATGCCTGTGAGCAAAAATCCGTCGAAGAACTGAATGACAAAAAATACCGGGGCTACCATCAGGTTCAGACAGTTGCAACAGGCACTGACAAAAAACAATGGCAACAGGTCTGTTGAGTGAAATGCACCTGGTCCCCAACTGCTGAGGGATCAATAGTTTCTGGCAGTCCATGTTCTATGCGCCAGTTACGTCTAAACGTGATAGATTGCGGCATCACAAATGCTGTGACGTTGTGATGCGCACCGAGCTGATTGTACAAACAGGTCCAGAGTTGCCGAACTTTGTGCAATCAACTGCAACTTGTTGTTTGCGAGCAAGTCTGAACGCAATCAAGCCAGTGACGCAGCGAGTGTCAAGGCGTGTGTAACAAGCTAACGGCTTGTAAAGAGTATCAGTCCAAGCTGGAGCGTCGACATGACACTGGTGGTTGGTGAGAATCATACATAAGTGATTCCTGATAAGGTATTGACTAATGATCGTGTTACGGTGTATCATTAGTAGTGACGGTAAGACTGTTACATTCGCCCCCTCTGTGAGAGCTTTTGACTGCATGATAATTATTATATATGAAGTGTGAAACGGAGTGAAGTCTCAACCACCAGCATGCTGCTGTGTCGTCACACAACAGCATACTCCCTGTATTCATTCATAGGAAGATTCGCTTGTGTAATCATCTTGAAGTGACAATGTTGAATGTATTATGCGCGCGATAGAGATCATAGTATTACTCAACTCAGTCCTAATAGTAGTAAGCAAAGCGATCCATGATGTGGCTAAACCATCAAAGTCATTTGTACTGACGCTGCTCAGCACGAGTTGACACGTCCATGTCGACTCAGAACATCTCACCTCTGAGTGCTGCAAAGGTGTGTGCACAAATAGGGTTCCTAAAACCCCGATGTTCTAGGAGACTGTGACTGGGACTACTTTTTCAACCTTTTACTGATAGGTCGCAAACCTCGACCACGACCTCGGCCTACAGCACGACTACGGCCTCGGCCACGACCTCTGCCTGTAGGGGCAGGATCGGTTTGATCACCAGGGGCCAACCCAGTGTCAGAGTCAACTCTAGACTCAGCTGCTTGCATTTGCACAGCTTCAACTTCGTCCCAGTAGTCAGACAGCGTTTCAGGTGCATTCTTTTAAGAGTGCTACCAGGTTCGCAGCTATTGTAAGCAGGACCATAACCTTTCCACTGCACAAGGTAACGGGTATTGGAGTCACCTCCTTTTCTTGTGTGCAGGGCTATGGTTCAAGATCTCATGAACTCAAACTCCTCTTGACCTCTATCATGATGATGGGGGGTCTCTGTGCGCCAGCACCGTTGTCATAGGCACGGCGCAGCATGCTTACATGAAAAGTAGTGTGGATGCGGTAATGAGGAGGTATGCCCAGAGTATAGTTGACTGGACTAGTCTTAGCAAGGATCTTGAAAGGCCCCAGCCAGCGTGGCAACATCTTGCGTGAGCCAACAGCTTTGATAGTAACATGTTGACTGTTGGCCAGACCAGCTGACCAACCTCATACTGTACTTCAATGCGGTGCTCATCTGCATACCTTTTCTGACGTTGTTGTGCGGCTTGCAGGCAGACCTTGGCTTTGGCAACAGCCTTCTCTATGTTTCCAATGACATCAACAGCCCGGAAGTCTTTGACAGCTTTGTGTTGCCAGTGCTTCCAGGAAGCCGTGCTTTCAAAGTCAGATCATGTGGCAGCCGTGGATGCCTACCGTAGTTGAGGTAAAATGGTGTGTCTTGAATGCTTGCTTGATAAGCGTTATTCACAGCAAACTCAGCAGCAGAGAGCAATTCATCCCGGTTGTTCTGTTTGGGGTTAACATAGTGCCGTAGCATGTCCTCCCGTATTCTATTCATTCGCTCAGTTTGACCATCTGATTGAGGATGATAAGCAGTGGATTTGCAATGCAGTGTACCCACTATCTCACAAAGTGAAGCAATGAACTTGTTGGTGAATTCAGGACCCCTGTCTGTGGTAATAAACAGCGGCATCCCATGGTGTTTCCAAACATGGTCCACAAATAGACGAGCCATATCCTGAGCGGTGGGTTCATTTTTGCAAGGCATGAAATGCGTCATCTTGGTAAGCCTGTCTACCACAACTAAAATAGCAGTGTACCCATGCTTTGTCTTTGGCAGGCTTGTAATGCGGTCTGCTGTGACATACTCCCAAGCGTGATTAGGGATTGGCAATGGCATCAGCTTGCCTGCAGGATGGGGTCGCAAATGCTTGTCCTGTTGACATACTTGACAGCCTCGCACATACTCACGTATGGCCATGTGCATGCCAGGCCACCAGTACATGCGCTGCACATTGTGAATAGTTCTGTCAGTGCCTACATGACCGGCGTAGTTGGCATCGTGCAGCTCGCGCAGTATAGTACGCTTGAGTTCAGGGAGATCTGGCACGACCAGTGCATGTCCCCTGTAGTACAACCCTTGATATATATCAAGTAGGGCAGTGTTGCTTGCAGATGCAAACCAAGGGTCTGTCTCATAGCCCTGAATGATTTGGCTTAGCATGTCGTTGTCAGCAGCAGCAGCCTCAGCATTTTCAGCTTCAACGTCAGCATCAGTGACAGAAGAGAGTGATAGCTGTGATAGGTGGGTAGTAACAGCAGTGGCTAATACTGTGCACAGAACTTTGGGTGTGCACTGATTTGTCTGACTGACTGTTTGTCAGCAGCAGCTTTCCCAGCTGTACATGACTGTTTGTCTGACTGTTTGTCAATAGTAGCTTTCTCAGCTGTAAATGAGGGGTGTTTGCTGAGTGGGTCAGCGACAGCAGCCTCAGCATTTTCAGCTTCAACGTGAGCATCAGTGACAGAAGAAAGTGATAGCTGTGATAGGTGGGTAGTAACAGCATTGGCTAATACTGTGTTTGCACAGAACTTTGGGTGTGCACTGATTTGTCTGACTGACTGTTTGTCAGCAGCAGCTTTCCCAGCTGTACATGACTGTTTGTCTGACTGTTTGTCAATAGTAGCTTTCTCAGCTGTGTAAATGAGGGGTGTCTGTTGAGTGGGTCAGCGACGTTTACCCTGCCTGGGCGATATTCCCAGGTGAATTGGAAGCGAGACAATTGCTCAGCCCAACGAGTCTGTCTAGGAGAGAGCACCGCCTTTGAGGCAAAGAATGTATTTGGACTGTGATCAGTCACGACTGTGAAGTCTATGCCATCAAGGTAACACCTCCACAGCTCTAGAGCATGTATTACTGCGAGGAGTTCTTGCTCACCTATGGAGTAGTTCTGCTCTGCTGGAGATAGGCGCTTGCCATCAAAGGCTACTGGCCGCCCGCCCTGCAAGAGGACTGCCCCCACGCCCACTCCACACGCATCACAGATGACCTCAAATGGCCTGTTCAAGTCTGGCAAGGCCAGCACAGGGGCGTTGCACAAAGCATGTTTAATGTCTGCAAAGGCAGCATCACACTCGTTATTCCGTTCAAATGCATCATCTCTTTTCAGCTGCAATTGCAATGCAGACACAAGGCTCGCCCAGCCCATGATGAACTTCCTGAAGTAGTTTGCAAGCCCCCAGAATTTCTGCAAGGCAGTCCTATCCTTGGGCACAGGCCATTCCCTCACAATGGCTACTTTCTGGGGGTCTACCCGCAGCCCGTCAGCACCGACTATGTGACCAAGGAAATGCAGTTCTGGCTGCACAAATTTACACTTTGCCAGCTTGGCATAAAGCTCATGACTGCGCAGCAAACGCAGCACAATCTCCAAATGTTTGTAATGCTCAGCCTTGTTTTTACTGTACACTACTATGTCCAGGTACACTATGACAAATTCGCCAATCACATCTCTCAGTACATCATTCATGATATTTTGGAATGTGCCCGGTGCATTGGTGAGACCAAAACACAGCACTCTGAACTCATACAAACCCATAGGTGTTGTGAATGCAGTTTTAGGCACATCTTCAGGTTTGAGCCTGACTTGATAATATGCCGACTGCAAATCAATGCTAATGAATATCTGTGCACCTTGCAATTTGTCAAACAGGTCATCTATGCGTGGCAAGGGGTATCTACTTTTCACAGTCTGTTGATTCAACGATCTGTAGTCAATGCACATGCGTAAATTACCATTCTTCTTTTTCACAAACAACACAGGAAGACCATATGGGCTATTACTTGGCTGTATGTAGCCCTTCTCAAGCAAAGATGCAACTTGATTGTTCAGCTCTGCCACTTCAGTTCTACTGAGGCGGTAGCTTTTGCGTGGCGGAGGTGGCTCATTGTTTTTCAGTGGAATGGTGTGATACACATTGCGCTCAGGCGGCAGCTTTGCAGGGAGTTCAGATGGAAAACAGTCTTTGTATTTACTCAGCAATGCTTGCAACTCAGTGTCATTTGGCACCGGTTCAGACTGTGCAAAATTACAATGATGATGTCCTTCAATAACATTGACTAGGTATAGCAAGTCATCTTGCTGTAAACTGCTTTCAAGATAAATAGCACTGACAATTGGACACAATGTGTCTGTTTCTGTTGACTGCGTCAGTAATTTATGACTGCGACCTTGAGCATCACGACAGACAAGACTATAAGACTTGTATGATATTTCACAATGAGTCTGTTCACACCAATCTTCGCCTAATATAACATCAAAATGCTCAGACGTGGGCAAAATAAAACATTCAACAGCTCCTTGATAAGACTGTATATCGAGTGGGATCACCACTTTCCCTTTAGATATGGCTTTTCAGCCATTGGCTAATGACAGCCAGTTGTCTTGCTCACGTACTGGTAAATTCGTCTTCGCGAGGTACAACTCGCTAATATAGCTGTGAGTGGCGCCAGTGTCTACTAGCGCTCGTGCTGGCAAGTTGGCATCGTTCACTGCAAGTTCAACATTGAACATCATTTTTGGCCCGCTGCAACTAAGGGCATTGATGTGACCCTTTGGGTCTACAGTAAAGTTTAACTCAGTATTGAATGCCGTCGGGTCAGGCATGGCATTGTATGGCAATGGTGTGCCTATGCCTGCCACAATATTAGCTATGTCTGTACTAGCATACACAGCCGAGCTTTGTAGCGGCAGCTGAGTATCTGCTGTACTCACAGCATACGATTGGTGATATGCATCAGAAGAGAAACTCACTTGGCGCGACTGTGTAGACTGCTCAACTGCGCGCCTAGCTGTCCAGCAGTCCTGGATCTCATGTCCTGGTCTTCGGCACATCTGGCACCACAGACCACCACCACCAACACTACCTGCACCCTTGTTAGCAAAATTTGTATTGCGATTGGTAACAGGGGTGCTGTTTGCACCTCGAGTAGGAACAAAGCCAGAGTTGGCAGCGTGATTACGGTCTGTACCGTGGTAGCCAGAGGTGTTGTTGCCTCTGCCAGAGTTGTAGTAACCTCTTTGGGGATTGTAGTTACCCTGGGGATTGTAGTTACCCTGGGGATTGTAGTTACCCCTACTAGGACCGTTGTTGCCTCTGCCAGAGTTGTAATAACCTCTGCCAGGGCCAAAACCTCTGCCATTGGCAGGGTTGTTGCCTATGTAGCGACCGCGGCCTCTGCCACCAAAATTGTATGGGTGGTTGCGGTTCTGATTCTCACGGTGCTGTCTAGCAGCCCGTTGACCACCATGTGATGCTAAACGTCCTTCATCAGCATTGAGGGCAGCCACGGTGGGATTTGCCTGCTTGTCAGCAAGATTCAGCTTAGCTTCCATCTCTTCAGCAGCAACAACAATCAAGTCAAGATCCTGCATAGTTTCAAGACTAGTAACTGTGGCTAATGCTTTGGCAACCTTGCCTTTGAGGCCATTGACAAAGTACGTTGCCAACGTAGTTGTGTCAACTGGGCTGCCGACAGTAATGCGACTTTTAACATTCCTAAAGTGAGCAGCAAATGCTTCAACTGATCCAGTCTGCTTGAGCGTTGCACTTTCTATGCGTGGTGCGGCACTGTCACTGGGTTTGACAAAGCGAGCCAAAAAGACTTTGGCAAAGTCAACAAGTGTAGGGTTTGCAGGCATGAGCATGCTCCCAACTCGTTGCCACCAATGACGCGCTTCACTGTGCAAGTATGTGACAGCTTTAGCAACTGGATTGGATGTAGGCTCAGCTTGGAAGTATACCTCAAGACCATACAGCCATGTGTGAGCAATCTGCCCATGATCAGTGGATTTGCCATGAAAAGGCTCAAGTGGGCTGCATCTACTGTTGGATTTGACAGAGCTCACCGCAGTTGGTCTATCCCATGCCAGAGTCAAGTCTTTGACCTGATCTAATTTCTCTTGATCAGTGAGTCTTGAGTCTTTCATGACTCGCTCAAGGATTCTGGTTTTTGCAGTTTGTGCACCATCTGCAGCATGTTGAGCAACTGAGTCAGACAGCACAATGGCAGGCATATTGTCAACAGTAGCAGCAGCAGTGGTAACATTAGCAGCTGCTTGAGCAGCGGCAGAACCTTCGGGCACTACTTCTGCCTGTTTAGCAGATGGCTTTTCAGCTGGATGAGAGGTTTCTTCGAATGGCTTGTCGGCATTGTCAAGCTGCATGCTCTCAGGTGCAGACTCTTTGTCACCATCAGCCGTGCCTGCAGGCTCCTCAACATTCTGCTGCTCCTCAAAAACATTGTGACACTGTTGATCCCAAGTACACAAAATTGCTTCCCTGGTGTGTATCACGCCTTCAGAGTTAATGTCGCGATCAGCGGACCCTGTGTAGAAGAGCATGAGCGCCTCGAAGGCAATATCAAAGTTGTAGTGCGTTAGCCCCTCGTTCAGCCAGTTGGTGGCACTGTCATACAGCCAGTCGTAAAACTGTTGTAAAGTCTCAAACGGACTGTCGACGAGAACTGTGACCCATTTGGAATACTTGGCTCGCTTGGAACCAGTAAGGTCGACTGGCAGTACATGCGACATGTTAGATCTAAAGTATCACAAATGCGGTCTCAAAAGTAGCGCGGAAACGAAAACGTGTCGAGGCTGGGTTAGCGAAGCAGCGCCGAAACCACTGTAACAAGCTAACGGCTTGTAAAGAGTATCAGTCCAAGCTGGAGCGTCAAGATGACACTGATGGTTGGTGAGAATCATACATAAGTGATTCCTGATAAGGTATTGACTAATGATCGTGTTACGGTGTATAATTAGTAGTGACGGTAAGACTGTTACAGCGTGAGTATCTGCCAGTCCGAGAAAAAGAACGCGGCAGATTGAGCGGAACAGTGTGCCTGAGCGGAACAGTGTGCCTGAACCCTGAAGATTCCGAGGCGTGTGCTGGCGCGTGCCCAAAAGGCGTGTGCTGGCGCGTGTCGTTTGACAGTACTTTACGCTAGTACTGTACAGCTACATCCCAGCTTCAAGCCGGCTCGTGCAATGCTGTCCAGCACACAACTCTCACTTTGTCTCGCGCATCGCATACAGCAGCGCTGCCGTGTCCTCCTTAGGTCTTGCCGCGACGCACCCGACAGCACTGTGGAGAGTGCGTGCTTTTGGGTGTGCCCGTGATTGCTGACTGTCAGCAATCACGGTTTGCCCTTCCGGTGGATTGCGTGCGTCACCAAATTTTCTTCCAAGGTGCTGCGTTTTCTACTATGTTCTTTCTTCTTTCCTGCCAATACCCTGTGTGCAGCTGTGTCGTGACACAGTTGTCTCTTGTGTGCCCTCGATTGCATATAGTACAGTTGGTGTACCACGTGTATGCGTACTGCAAAGTGCATTTTGCAGAGTTAGCCTCAACTAGTCAGGTTGCAAGCTTGCAATGAGAACACACTGTGCACTACATCTGGCAGAACAATGTCGCTGTTTGTTGTGTTTGCAAATTTTGGTGTGCGGATGAAAGCTGTGCAGTGTCACTGATACACCGATACATTGATGAGCGTTCTGCAGGCACTCCTGCCTCCTGCCATTCCTGCAGTAGCTTGTTCTCGTGCCATTGCTGCAGCAGCTCTCGCAAAGCAGTGGCAACATTTCATTTCTCTGCCTGGACACCATTTAAGACAGGTGAACACTTTACATTTAGATTCCTCGACTCAACAGGCCTGCTGGGTCAACAAGCATACTCTGTTGTGTATTGCTCAGCAGGAATGCGCGGTCTGCATGCTGTTCTTGCTAATGCACTCAGCAGGTCTGTTGGGTGCGGGTACGACACATCAGGGCTGTTGAGTCTGTCTTATTGGTCGTCGACCAAATTGAAGCAGGTTGTAGGCCTAAATGCAGGCCTGGACGACCATGACAGCTTCGCAGCAAATATGCTTCATACCGCCGCAAGCTATTGAAGTGGCAAATGACGAGAATACAGTTTGGTCAGGATACCCAACTTTGCAGTCAGCGTATCTGGAGTTAGCCGAAGACGATATCGGGCCTATCGCAAAGTTCCAACCCACTAAGGGAAAAGCCTTGACACTGCGGCTTTCATGGGCGGTGAGATCGTTCGACAACACGGTCTTGGTGTGCTGTGTTGACGTGCCTCACGAGGCAATGCAGAAAGCAAGGTTTCCGAAGCTGACCTCCCCCTTGGCTGGCACTTTGGAGAAAAGGTTGTCGTACTTTCATCCTGAAACCTTGGAGTCGACCACAGTCTTGTCTGGAGATGGAAAGCGGGTTGCGGGCTTCAGACAAGTTCTGTTCACTGTGAAACACAAGCGGTTGTTCTACGGCGACGAGTGTACGTGGACGACTCCAACCTTTGATGAGGGCCCAGCAGAGTACCTGAAAGCATTTCATACAAACTCCAAGACCAAGGTGCGGCTACAGCTTGCATGTGTGGTCGGTCTTGCTGGCTTGGACTCGGCAGTCCTGCTGAGTGTTCATGCACATTGCATACATTTCAAACACAGAAGGTCGGCTGGGTATTCAATCAGTGGACTCATTACCTTGTTCATCTAATTTTGCTTTGTGCAGCTGCCTGAAGGATACCCGCGCACCAGCTTTGTGACACCTGAAAATGCCTTACCTCATCTGTCGCCATGGGTAGATGTGTCTGCACCGACCCCAAAGCCCAAGCGGTCGCAAGCAGAGGCATCTTCTTCCCAGGTAAAGCGTATGTCAGGCTACAGTGCTCTCTTGCTCGGCAGGCCTGCTGAGTACATCAACAAGCAAGACTTGGCTGTATGCGTCTGCAGTCTGAGCATCCAGCTTCTTTTTCTGTTTGCAGACTCCCAGCCAAACTGTTGAAACGGTACAAGATTTGCCCAAGGTCATCATGCACAGAAAGCCAGCACCAACACCTACACCCCCAGGTAAAGGTGCTAAGATCGACCTAGACGATGCCAACTTGAAGCTTGCTTCTGCTGCAGAACTTGAAGAGACACAGCAAGAGGGATGGTCTCAAGTCGAGTATGACGGCACCGGCGTTGACCCCCATCAAGTTGAACTCAGCAACACATCCCAGTTACCTGACAAGGTATCTTCTCATTCTTTCATTCTATTATGTTTGGGCCTTCTAGTGAGCTGTTTAACGGTAGCTTACTTTGTTGCACATGTAGTTTCGGAATGCGTTTGGCGACGAAGACGCTACGGATGATGATAGTGACCTTGAAATTTCAAACTCATCAGGTCCCAGTCCGGCACTGCCGGTCAGCGCCAAGAGGAAACATGTCGGCGACACAACCGCCCAGGCAAAGAAGCAAAAGGTGATTTGATTTCGTTAAAAGATTTACAAGCAACTTTTTTGTTCCAGGTCATCTTTGGTGCATTGCTGTTGATGCAAAGTGCGCGCTTTGACTGTCTATTGACTCAGCAGCCCTGCTGGGTTTGGTTGTAATTCTTTTCGTTGTCCACATTGTTTGTGCGTTGCGTGTGTTCCCTGCTTGCTCATTGCACACTAATGTTTGCGCTAGGCTAGTCACATCTATGACTCATAGCCTCAGAGGCTGCCATGCCAAAGCCTGGGAAATCGGCATTCACCAGCGAAACAGCCAGGACGTCTCGAACGGCGGGTACACAGTCAGCCTCCAAGGATCTGGTTGTCTCTGGCGGGATAGATGAGAAGGAGGCATTGCGCCGCACAGCAACTCAAGATCAGTTCCAGCAGGTGAGTACACAATGCGCAAGGCTCATGCACTCACCAGTCCTGCTGGGTGTTTGTATCATAAGCACCACTGCTACTGATCTGTTTAGCATCTTGTCAAGCCCTTGCTAGCTCTGTATTGTTATTGCAGTTGAGGGGTGGCACGGGGTCACCTATAGGTGAAAATCTTGAAGCAAGGGTCCTACTCACCTCTCTGGCCGCTCGTGCCTTGCGCTCACCAGGGTCGTGTCCGTACATCACCTATGCGTGACCAGCAAACTTCCTTTGGAATGCATCGAAAGAGGCTGCGAAACCGTCACGGACGTCGCTTTCCTACGCCCGAACCATCACGGACGGCCTTTTATGATGCTTTGTCGTCGTTAGGAGGTCACGGTCGCTTCAGACACTGTAAATATCGTTTGCAACAGGGTTTGCTAAAGTGCATGCAAGGCTCAAACAGCAGCGACCGCATTGTCTCTCGCTTTGATGCAAGGTCTGGCGCCAGGGTAGCATGCGTAACCTTTTGCCGGGGTTTGACGCCTGATCTCGCCCTCTTCGATGCAATATCGAGCATATACTGGCCTGCATGTTGACTTGGTGCTGCATGCAAGTGGCACGTGACCTTGAAAAGGACTTATGCGATTATTGCGTTAAAGCGCAAGACCAGGCTGAGACTCTGCCGCTGAGTGTGTGCAAAATAATTGCACACATGTACATCATTTTTGGATGCAGCACTTGAGATCATAGGCAACAATTTACTTCTGTAAGTTGGGAGTGTGTACATGCAAAATGCAAGCGATTATGCGCCATTTTGTCAAAGCTATGTGCCATGTTGGGAATCAGACAAGTGTAGTTCACAAAGTTCTGGTACTTGCGTATATTATGCAATTGCACTTACAGGCTTAAAGTTTGTGTATAGCACAACCATGTTTGAAAAGATAGTCATCACCCTGCTTCAGTCTTCTCTAACACCTACTTGGACAGATGTATAACCTGACTGCTGATGGCAAGAACGCAGAGCAAACATGAAAGTAGAAACAAAGATGCAATGTGTTCCAAACACAGAAAAATATGGTAAACATGGCTACACAAAGCCTAGCAAGCTGATGCTACAATATTTAAGTTCTTCAGTTCCACTAACGTTAAGTACTGGCGGCATGATGCAAAAAAAATGAAAACAGATACAAGCAATGCAAGTTTGAATACAGTGATAGAGGAGGGCAATGTCAAGTGCTTTGGTAATAACTGTACTACAAAGCACACACTCTGCATGAACTCTAAACACTGTACACTGACTTCGAAAGTTGCGAATTCGGTCAAGTGCAATTGCAGCTGCAAATATTTGCAGTAATGCTCACAATGTAACATACAAGTCCCACCCCTGTCATCATGACCTATAAGATGGATTGACCCCCGGGATACAGCCTTGCAGTCAAAGCATGCATGCCGGCAGTTGATGCATGCCAGCAGCAGATGCAAGTGTCTTGCACGGCATCAGCACCACTGCTCTGCTTGACAAGGGCCACCAGCTTTGTAGGCAGCCATGTATAGCATTACCGCTTTTGTTGCTTAAGTGAACAACTTTTTGTGCAGGTACAGGCTTGTACCTGTCCAAGCATGCATGCAAGCAGCACACGCAAGTGTCTTTCAATACAGCACAAGTGTGTTGCACAGCACTAGCATCAATGCCTTGCTGCACAAGGGCCAACAGCTGTGCAACCAGCCATCTCGCATTACTGCTCATGTTGTTCTTTTGTGCAGCTTTGCTATGAAAGGCTTGCTGACACCAGCTTTGCAGGCAGCCATGTATAGCATTATCTGCTTGACAAAGGCCAACAGCTGTGCAAGCAGACATATAGCGCTCATGCAGATTTGGGCTTGCAATCAAAGCATGCATGCAGGCAGCAGGTGCAAGTGTCTCGCACAACAGCACAAGCATGTTGTACAGCATTAGCATCAGTGCTCTGCTTGACAAGGGCCGCTAGGTTTGGAGGCAGCCATGTGTAGCATTACCACTCATGCTGCTCAAGTGAACTTTTCTTGATGGCTTGCTGTCAAAGCATGCATGCAAGCGGCACGTGCAAGTGTCTTGCATTATAGCACAAGTGTGTTGCACAGCACTAGCACCACTGCTCTATTCAACAAGGGCCACCAGCTTTGCAAGCAGCCATGTATAGCATTACCGCTCATGCTGCTCAAGTGAACAACTTTTCTGTGCAGGTACAAGTTTGTTGTCCAAGCATGCATGCAAGCAGCACACGCAAGTGTCTTGCATTACAGCACAAGTGTGTTGCACAACACTAGCACCATTGCTTTGCTTCACAAGGGCCAACAGCTGTGCAATCAACCATCTAGCATTACTGCTCATGCTATTCACCTGTGTAGCTTTGCTATGAAAGGCTTGCTGTCAAAGCATGCATGCAAGCACCAAAAGCAAGTGTCCCGGACCTACATTCAAGGGTGTTGCATAGCATTAGCCCACACTGCAACACAAGTGTTATGCATAGCATTAACACCACTGCTTTGCTTGACAAGGGCCAATAGCTATGCAAGCAGCCATCTAGCTAGCATATATCTATATAACATACCGCCCATGCTGTCCAAGTGTGCAAGTTTGTTGTGCATGCACAAGCTTGCAGTGGAAGCATTCATGCAAGCAGCAAATGTACAAGGCCTGCACCACCACCAAAGCGTGTTGCATAGCACACCGCTAGCAACACTGCTTTGGTTGACAGGGGCCAGCAGCTGTGCAAGCAGTCATCTAGCAATAACGCTCATGCTGTTCACATGTGAAGCTTTGCTAATGCAAGGCTTGCTTGCATGCAAGCAACATATACCTCTAAAACGACTTTACAACCAGACCCGCTCTAGCAACTGAGACCCGGATCCATTCCAAAGTCGTTCTTTTCGAACGTCAAGTCCTTCCCAAAAAGGGCTCCAGGTCGTTCTTTTAGGACGACTTGGATTTTAAAGTCGTTCCAATCGGAACGAAGTCGTTCCAAAAAGAACGAAGTCGTTCCAAAAAGAACGACTTGGATTCTAAAGTCGTTCCAATTGGAACGAAGTCGTTCCAAAAAGAACGACTGGATTCTAAAGTCGTTCCAATCGGAACAAAGTCGTTTCAAAAAGAACGAAGTCGTTCCAAAAAGAACGACTTGGATTCTAAAGTCGTTCCAAAAAGAACGACTTGGATTCTAAAGTCGTTCCGTCTGAGCGGATAAGGTCCCCAAACAAGGTCCCGGGGACGTAACGTCCCATCTGCCCGTCACGCCTACGTGGCGCTCACTCACCAGCCCACGTGAAGAAATATCACGTCCAGGTCGCTCGTGACTAAAAGTCGTACCAATTGGACCGAAGTCGTTCTAAATGCAACGACTTTAGAATCCAAGTCGTTCTTTTTGGGTTTAGAATACGTCGCAAGCTGAATCCGTCCAGCCGACCGGCGCTTGGAACGTCTCGCAGCTGGTGATAGTTGTGGGCAACACAGTATATGTGCATGGTCGGCCATACACAGGCGAGGTGACCACGAACTCAATTGCAAGATAATGTGCATGGGGATGTAGTGTTCATTGCCAAGTTGCCTTCCATGCCAGCAAGGTGCTCCATGGCACTCGCGAACTCAACGAGCTCGTCCGTTGAGCCATGGCTGCCAAAGAATTGGATCAGCATTAGCGCTGCAAACAAGAGCTGTCAATGTTGCGGTTGCTGAACACAAAGCAGTCAAGGACAAGATTGCACAGAAGCAAGAAGTAGACATGCAAATGTCAAGCAGAGGCATGCAAGTGGAATTGATAGGCATGGCATGCCATTGAAAAGAACAACTGCAAAACTGCATGAGCAGAACAAATAGACTGAACAACAGTAACGCTACATGGCTGCTTGCACAGCTGCTGACCCTTGTCAACCAGAGCAATGTTGCTAGCACTGTGCTATGCAACACTCTTGGGCTGTGGTGCTGCACACCTGCATCTGCTGCCTTTCACTGCAAGCTTGTACTTGCACAACAAAGTTGCACACTTGGACAGCATGGGCGGTACTGCTATATAGATATACATGCTAGCTAGATGGTTGCTTGCATAGCTGTTGAGCCTTGTCAAGCAGAGCAGTGGTGCTAATGCTATGCAATACACTTGTGTTGCAGTGTGGGGCAAATGTGCTAGCGCTGTGCAACAAACTACTGTTGTACTGCGGGATGCTTGCATCTGCTGCTTGCATGCAAGCTTTGACAGCAAGCCTCTCATAGCAAAGCTCTATATAGCTGAACAGCATGAGCGGCAAAGCTAGATGGCTGCTTGCGCAGCTGCTGGCCCTTGTGAAGCAAAGCAATGGTGCTAGCGCTGTGCAACAAACTACCGCTGTACTGCGGGACACTTGCATCTGCTGCTTGCATGCAAGCTTTGACAGCAAGCCTCTCTCATAGCAAAGCTCTATATAGCTGAACAGCATGAGCGGTAATGCTAGATGGCTGCTTGCGCATCTGCTAGCTCTTGTCAAGCAAAGCAGTGGTGCCAGCGCTGTGCAACAAACTACTGCTGTAGTGCGGGACGCTTGCATATGCTGCTTGCATGCAAGCCTTGACAGCAAGCCTCTCATAGCACAGCTCTATATAGCTGAACAGCATGAGCAGTAATGCTAGATGGCTGCTTGCGCAGCTGCTGGCCCTTGTGAAGCAAAGCAGTGGTGCTAGCGCTGTGCAACAAACTACTGCTGTACTGCGGGACACTTGCATCTGCTGCTTGCATGCAAGCTTTGACAGCAAGCCTCTCATAGCACAGCTCTATATAGCTGAACAACATGAGCGGTAATGCTAGATGGCTGCTTGCGCAGCCGCTGGCCCTTGTGAAGCAAAGCAATGGTGCTAGCGCTATGCAACACACTTGTGCTGTGCTGCAGGACAGTTGCATCTGCTGCTTGCATGCATGCGATGACAACAAGCCTTTCATAGCAGAGCTGCACAGCACTGCTTGCACAGCTGCTGGCCCTTGTCAAACAGAGCAGTGGTGCTAGTGTTGTGTAACATACTCATGTTGTGGTGTAGGACACTGGCACTTGTTGCTTGCATGCTTCGACAGCAAGCCTTTCACAACAAAGTTGCGCAGGTGAACAGTATGAGGTAGTATGAGCGGTGATGCAAGACAGTTGCCTGCACAGCTGCTTGCCTTTGCCAAGCAAAGCAGTGGTGCTAAAGCTATGCAGCACACTTGTCTTGTAGTGCGGGACACTTGCATTTGCTGCTTGCATGCATGCTTTGACAGGCAAGCCTTTCATAGCAAAGTTGCACATGGGAACAGCATGAGCGTTGTTGCTAGACGACTGCTTGCACAGCTGCTGACCCTTGTCAACCAGAGCAATGTTGCTAGCACTGTGCTATGCAACACTCTTGGGCTGTGGTGCTGCACACCTGCATCTGCTGCCTTTCACTGCAAGCTTGTACTGGCACAGCAAAGTTGCACACTTGGACAGCATGGGCGGTACTGCTATATAGATATATGCTAGCTAGATGGCTGCTTGCATAGCTGTTTGCCCCTGCCAAGCAGAGCAGTGGTTGCTAATGCTATGCAATACACTTGTGCTGCTGTGTGGGGCAGTGGTGCTAGCGCTGTACTAACTACTGCTGTAGTGCGGGACACTTGCAATATGCTGCTTGCATGCTATCTTTGACAGCAAGCCTCTCATAGCAAAGCTCTGTATAGCTGAACAGCATGAGCGGTAATGCTAGATGGCTGCTTGCGCAGCTGCTGGCCCTTGTGAAGCAAAGCAGTGGTGCTAGCGCTGTGCAACAAACTACTGCTGTACTGCGGGACACTTGCATCTGCTGCTTGCATGCAAGCTTTGACAGCAAGCAAGGCTGCATAGTGTCAGCCGTGATGCAAGATGGCTGCTTGCACAACTGCTGACCCTTGTCAAGAACAGCAGTGCTGCTAGTGTTGTGCAACACACTTGTGCTGTACTGCGGGACAATTGCATCTGTTGCTTGCGTGCAGGCTTTGACGGCAAGCTTGTAAAACCAAAGCTCTAGATAACTGAATAGCACGTGCCGTAATGCTAGATTGCTGGTTGCACAGCTGCTGACCCTTGTCAAGTTGAGCAGTGGTGCAAGCGCTGTGCAACAAACTACTGCTGTAGTGCGGGGACGCTTGCATATGCTGCTTGCATGCAAGCCTTGACAGCAAGCCTCTCATAGCACAGCTCTATATAGCTGAACAGCATGAGCAGTAATGCTAGATGGCTGCTTGCGCAGCTGCTGGCCCTTGTGAAGCAAAGCAGTGGTGCTAGCGCTGTGCAACAAACTACTGCTGTACTGCGGGACACTTGCATCTGCTGCTTGCATGCAAGCTTTGACAGCAAGCAAGGCTGCATAGTGTCAGCCGTGATGCAAGATGGCTGCTTGCACAACTGCTGACCCTTGTCAAGAACAGCAGTGCTGCTAGTGTTGTGCAACACACTTGTGCTGTACTGCGGGACAATTGCATCTGTTGCTTGCGTGCAGGCTTTGACGGCAAGCTTGTAAAACCAAAGCTCTAGATAACTGAACAGCACGTGCCGTAATGCTAGATTGCTGGTTGCACAGTTGCTGACCCTTGTCAAGTTGAGCAGTGGTGCTAGACTAAGTGCTGTGCAACACACTTGGGCCGTAGTGTGCATGCACGGGGGGCAGTGGTGTTAATGCTAAGCAACACACTTGAACACCATGGCTCAAGGGCACAGATGAACACCATGTGCAGCGAATGCTCTCTCCACAAGAGTGTTATACCTATGCAAAATTGTTCCAGAGATTATAGTTTTTTATTTGCAATTGCAATAATACAACACAAAACCATGCAAAAAAGGCAGGCTTTCTCGGTGTCATAGCCGAGTAACCCACTGCGATTTGCTGGACACAAACAACGGCGCTGCGTACACGCTGCAGCCTGTTTTCAGATGTAACACTGTACACCACGTATATGTGGTCAACGCGCTGCGCGTCACCGGGACCGTGCTGATCTCTCACGAGCATCGTGACTTGCCATCACCCACAGGTGATCAACCTTCACTGGTCCCGCGACCCGTCGTCACCTGCCAGGTGACAGCTGTACGTGTGTACGACCCCTTGCTTCACCTACGTCACAGTTGGTGCCACCCCTCAAATTGCAGTTGCCGCCTAATGAGCAAACCCAGGTGGTTCACAATATCCGCCGTGCGTTTGGTCACTTCATTGAAGCTTTCGAGACTTCCACACTGGAACTGTCTGACACGGAGAAAATGGTGAAAGGGCACATGAAGCATAGAACGTTTGACGCAACAAGGGCCAATGAGCTAGCTGCCAGATGGGACCCCCTTCAGCTCACTGCAGCCGCCGTGCTCATTGTTACTGATCCTGAGAGCCCAACTGTTGAGAAAACGGTCCTAGAGACGCTGTCTTCAGACAAGAACACCAAGACCCCAAGCGAAGTGGCAGAGGTACGGAGCCATAGTATATCTGCTCGTTGACTTGCAGTTACGTTCACAATGTCAATAGCCCTTTGACAACAACTATTGATAATGCTGCAGCTGATATCATCCAAGGGTAAGGGGATGTCGTTGAAGTTTGTTTGTTTGGCGGGCAACCATTCATGCATGGCCGCCCGCATCCTTTTGCAGCAAGGAGGAGGTGACGTTCAGTTGCGGTATCGGAGAGCCTTCGCCTTCACCGCATCTGAGCTTACTTCAGACATCATCTGGATCCTACAGGGTAAGCCGTGTTGGCTTAGTTGTGGTGCCATTCAGTTTTGCACTCAGCAAGCCTGTTGCGTCCTTTGATCTTGACTTGTTCATGTGTTGCAGCCATGGACAACACGCATGTCAGCTTGCAAGCGGCATACGATGCAAATGAGGAGAGGAGGCTTCACACACAGTTGACTTTCATCTGCAACACCTATGAGTCCTTCCATTGTCCATCTGGAGAGAAGAAGCCCAATGGCGACACTCCGCAGGATTTTCTGCGGTTTAGCTTGGAGTTCTCTCATTACAAGTATCCTTCGTAGTCTGTCTTCTTCGCAGCTCGCTCAAGAGGCCCTCTCTCTCAACAGGCCTGCTGAGTGGAGTATCGGATGTTGTTGCAGGTTGAGAAAGAAACCCTGATCCGGCTTGCTGAAGCCGGCTATCAGCTCACTGGCATGTTTGTTGAGGATTTGTGCATGGTGGCGGGAACCTCAGACTTTCATGTTTGTTGGCCCTTGTCAGGGGTTGACCTTCAGCAGGAACGCGACAGGATCCTGGCTATTCGAGATCCCCCTCTGAGAGACTTTCAGCTGGAGTACCTGGAGAACATTCTCAAGAAGCGCAAAGTTGCTCAACAGGCTTACCTGGCCGAGTGCGCCAACACCAAGCAGCCACAGATCCGGCAGGACTTGAAGCGAGGAACGGCATACATCAAGACATCCATGGTGAGCTCAAGACTCTTTGAGACAAACAAATAAAACTGTTATTGACTATTACTTTCCAACATTTGGTGTTGAATTGATATTGAGCTGTTATGCAGGGTTTGTATGCTGCACTTTTGCAAGCTGCAGGAAAGGTTGCAAAACCCAAATGTTGGGATGAACTCATGGCGGAGCAGCGCGGACTTGGGATGTTTGGTCTGCACAACCTAGCTTGGCATCCAGACCTGGTCGAAGCTGGTGTTTGCACAGAGTCGTTGGACAAGAAGATGGTAGAGGGCGAGTTCATGGTATGCTCTCTCCTTTGTGATCACTCAGCAGTCCTGTTGTGTGTTCTGTGATCACAGGGTGAATGTACATGATCCGAAGGCTCACCATATCGTTTTTTGACGCAGATTTGGTATGCGCGCAAAGGCACTTTGGAAGACGACATCCCTAAACCGACTTCAAAGTCTGCCAAGGCTGCCAAGCCTGTACCTGGATCCGTCAGCGAAGGGAACGTCAAGACCATCCTGAATGTTTTTGACTTCGATGGTGAGAAAGTGAAGGTCATCAAGAAAGGATGGGGTTACTTCAGGTACATATCTTGATGAAGAAGCATGTTATACATTACTCATTACGTTAGAGCATGTGTGAGTCGTGTCTGAGACAACAGTTGCTCGCAGGGGAGAGGGCGTTGTCTCTGAGCCATCGCAGCAACTGTTTGAAGCGCATGTAAGGCGCAGATATGTCCCTGTGCCGTACGAGATTTCGGAACAGATCCGGCACGCCGTGTGCGCAAGGTTCGAAGGTACGCAAACATTCAGTCTGTCTCATGCTTCGTCTTGTTTGCTGCTTGACATCAGCTATCACACTCACCAGTGTTGTGTGCTTGAACTGGCATCGGGTGGTGCAAAGATCTCAGAATGGTCGTGTAGGGATTCCGATCAGGAGCGGCATTATTCCCAGTCGCCTTGTGGCTGCTCACTTGTCGGCTCTGGAAACTCAAGAGATACAAACACCCACCCTGGCCTTCTACTACCAGCACCTGCTGCAGCATTATATCATGATGAGATCCATAGAGATGAAGGGCAAGAGTCAGAACCTGGTCAACCAGGCTTTTGCAATGGCCAACAAGGAAGTTGGGAGACACTTGAGCAAAAGATATATGTTGTCAAATCTGTGTCTGAGGATGTCGGTCAGGTGGCTCAAGCAATGGCCATGCAGATGCGGCTTCCTTACAACCTAAGGCAGAATGTGACGAAGATCTACCGCTTAGGAGTAGCGTTGGACCCAATAGTACCGTTGTTCTACGGCGTGGTAAGCCTTTTTCCAACACCTTGTCTTATATATCCACCATCAATAATTTTGCTTTCATTGGGTCCTTGCACTCAGCAGCGCTGCTGGGTGTCTTTCTCTAGTGTTACCATGATAAACTATGTCGCGGGTGGAGATCAAACTTTAAGCTAACTTAGAGCTGACTTAAATGACCGCAAATCCGGCTTGGTTAAGCCTGTGGCTGTACAAGTTGCTGCTATGCGCAGGTTGAAGGAAGTGTGTTCAATTTGGGCAGCTTCAAGCATCTGCTCCGATTCTTGCCCCCCGAGCAGCAGGACGTAGGCTGCTTCATCATTGACCCACCATTCGGTTTGGGCAAAAGCATGATGGGGGCGTCAGACCCCCCTTGGGAGATAGAAAAGGTGCTGGACGCCATCAACATGGTGTGGTCCAATTTCCCCGCGCCGAATTCCATTGTCCTATTCTCCATGTGGGACCTGGCAGCAATGCAAGCGGCTTTGGCCGGCTCCAAATCTCCACTGAAGAACTCCATGCTGGAAGTCTCTGGGTTCACCATGATCAAGGTGACCTTGTGCATGAAACCCAATTTGACACTCAACAGGTCTGTTGCGTCCTTTACGAGGCAACATCTGTTTTAATTCTTGATGTTTAGAACACTCACCAGACCGGCCGACCGCCGGTCGGGAGTCACACTTCCAGCCACATGGTGCAACACGTCCTGGTGATCAAGACGCCAAACGCCAAACTGGACTTTGGCGTGTCTGGCCCAAATCCTGTTCGGTATTTCCATCCGGTCTCAGAGAGCGCGGCCTGCGACGATGTTGAACATCAACGCCAAGTAGGCCCCCGTTCTGATTGGTTTGCAAGCTTATATACTCAAGTATGTGAGCTGCTGCGTCGTCGACATTTTGCTTTCATCTTTACCGTCATCAATTAGCTTTCAAAGGTCTGAGCGCAGATGCCTGCCAAGTTCTTGGACAAAATTATTGCACTCAGCTGTCCTGCTGAGTCGTTGAGGCACTGGTTTGCTGCAACTTTTGAAAATTTTCTGCACGGTGCAGTGGCTACTTCAAGACCGTCAGCAAGCATGTTGTAAACCAGACCCAAAAGCCTCTGCTGATGTTGGAGTACCTGATTCGGACCTGCATGCAGCCAAACTGCCATGTGGTCATGGACCTGTGCTGTGGGTCTGGCTCTGGGTGTGTGGCTGCCCTGAAGATGGGCTTTCATGCCATCGGCCTGGACAAGTCCATAATTCAGGTCAATGAAGCCAAACGACGGCTGCAAACCTTCAGCGAGCGTGAGGACGAAGTGAACCTCAAGCTCATTGAGGAGGAGGAAGAGAGAAGGAAAAACGCAGTCGTAAGGCAGGAAGCCAGGACCGCAGCGGGCAAGGCACATTCAGAAGTCATGACGTTGCAGGAGGGGAACGATCTAGACCCTGCCTGAGTTTTGAGGAAGTTGTAAAATGACTTGTATACCATGTCCAATGGCTGAGCAGCCCTGCTAAGGTGTCAATTGCCACTTGCTTGCAGTTTGATTAGTTGAACATGGTAAAATTGAGGCATACAGTCGCAGCTGGCAATGCTTTTGTGCAGATTTAGACCTGAGTTGCTTGTGCTTGGCCTAGTCTAGTAACTTTTTGCAACGTGCAAATAGGTTTTTTGTATATGCTAGTTCAACACGCACTGTAAGTGTTGGCATCTGATCTGTTTTAGCCTCATTGGTCTTGTAACATCCACGTTTGCAAACAAATTTGGCCTTTTTCACGTCAATGTCAGAGTACGCCAAGGACAAATGCGCAGAAAATCACTTGTGAAGTCCAGAACAAAGGCTTAACCCTAAGAAAAACCCTAACAATTCTTTCGATTGACAAGGGTCTTTTGGATTGGAGGTGTCTGGAGGTCAACGCAAATTTCCTGGAGGTCAAAATGTGTGAGAGTCGATTTAGGGGTCCACGACTGAACTGGCAAGCAGAAGCGCTCCGAGCTCGTCTCAACTCGTAGTTCTGCACCTTCAGTCACGGTTTGGTCAGTGATCGCGTCGCTTTGCAACTGATTTCTTCTCGGTCTTGATGCAACCCTCCTCTCGGGGCTGACTGAAAACCGTCGCGAAAAGTTCTTCAGGTTCTTTGGGCGCACGGCATGTTACGCATTGTGCACAATGCATAAGGAAGTGAACTCCGCCACCAGCTCGAGCTTTAATCTTGCAGACAGCAGAGCACTCTGGAAGCCTGCAGTCACAATAGGTCACAAGCTTGGTGTAACAGCTCTGTAGGCTGCAAGATTGAAATCCCGTCTTGGAGTGCGGTTAACCCTAAGCAGACCTGTGCACGTAGCTGATTTTGCTGAGATCTGATGGCTGAAGCAACACCAGCTACAGCAGTGCCTAATGCAAGGCTGTCAGGTAGCAAATGCAAGAAGGTCTCAAGTAGCAGCAGTCACACCTGGGATTCATACTTGCACAAAGTCCTGCAAGATAGTCATCCAGGTGTGAAGATCACCAAGGAAGCGATGCAGGTGTGGGCTGAAGCTCTTGACGCCTGGTTACAACAGCTTGCCTATGAGACAGTGCAAGAGCATACTTCACAGGCTCTGACTCCAGCAAATATCCAAGCATCCCTCGAGCTGTTGTTGGCAAAAGGTGACACATCCAAGGAGAATTCAGCACTTACAGAATTAGTTGCCAAGCATCCAATACAGGCTCTTGATTGATGTTCATGCAATTCACTTGCACCTGAATATGCCCGCATTACTGCTTGTTTGACTGTAGACAGCTGCCTCTTGCAGTTTCTGTATTAGTACCGCTCTTGTCTGAGACTCAGGCATCCTCATGTATTGCTATGTCGGTTGGCTGCTGCTTTTGTGCTGCGCTGTACAGCCATCACTCTGCTCACATGGCCCGGTGAGTTAATACAGGCTTCAGAAGTTGCACATCAAGGGAGAAATAGCACTTGTTAGGCAGCATGGAATGTCTGGTCTTTTGGCGACAGAAACTGCACACCTTTGCACATGGCAGGCTCCTAGGTGTGCAGCTGATATAGCGGAGGTGTGGTACATTTGGCTTCAGCTTGTTCTAACACAAATGGCCGTAGTCCGGTGCAATGCTCTAAGACTAATGTATAGCGCTGTGTCAAGTTTTTGTGAGGCTCTGCAGTCATCATGAGTCGTAGCAAGCATACTCTTGGACCACAAAGAGCAGTTGCCTTCAAGCACCACCTGCACCCTTTGATGTCTCTCATGGCAGCAACATCTACATGCCACAGCCTTGCAGTCTATTGGTCAAGCTTGATGAGGTTTCGGCCTGTCACAAAAGTTCCAATCTGTGATACATAATTTCTTTAGGAGCAGCATTGGCAGAAAATGGAACATTTGCAACAGTCAAAACATTGACCTGTTGACAAACGGATCTCCCATTTTGTAACAGATACACTCAAAATGTGTTATATTACTTGCCAATGTCCCTGCTATTTTCCTTGATGCAAAATGCGGCTACCATACATTCACCTGTAGTTGTCTTGCGTTTTTATGTGTGACAAATTTCTGGTACCAAGTCCTCTCTGGCTGCTATTGTAAGTTTGTGAGTCCATTGCCTTTAGATAGCTATGTCTCAACAACTTCAGGTTTAGCGGCTGAAACAGCACAGAACAACACCGTCTGCTGAAGTACTATGTTGTGTATGGCATGCTGACACGGTAGCGAAAAACTTTCTGAGCTCCAAGGCAGCTCAGCCTGCAGAGATGTCCATAACTCTTGGGTGATCATTGGTACTGATCAACAGAATTACACTTGTTGACTGACCACTGACCATTGTTAGATTCCTGTCATCACTAATGTTCAAGCAAAGCAGGCTAAACATACGAAAGCCACAGATGCCACTCATTGGTCGAGCTTCGAGCAAAGCAGCCAGCACTCAGTAGCGGCAAACACACTTGCTTTCACATGGCAGCTCTGCTCGCTAGGTCTGCTCCTGCTGCTACTGACCCGAAACATGGGTCTTCCAGTACTTACGAAAGTGTGCAAGATTACTACGGCAAAGTTCTTGCCGGCAGCAAAGACCTCAAGACAAGTGCTTGCAGCGGACTGATGTAGCTGTGTCTCAGCAAAGCCAGCGTGCAGGGCTTTCCCAAAAGCTTCTGCAAGGTACATCTTGCATACATGGCGAACAGGCTGTGCGTGTAAGGCCTTGACGTGTTGCTTTCGGTGAAAAGGTAAGACCTGGGGTCTTTCCCAAGACTAGCTCTGAGCTCCCTTGTCAGCTCAGACCCCAGTGATCTGCTGTACAGCACTGGGTCGCTCCTGTCTTGAGTCTTGAATTCTCTCAGGATCAGCACCTCTGCTGAGTTCCTGTCAGCTAGAAGCAGTATCTCAATAGGTGTGACTTGGTGCAGCACTGCTTGTTGAGCAGCCTGATCATCATCACACTTCAGCAGCTGTATGGCCCAGGCATGGAGATCATTCCTGAGAGGTGGGATGCATCCACCATGGAATGACAGCAGCAGCCTCTATTTGCTTCCAACGGTCAGCTTGTTTCTGACCTTTTGGAGCTCCACATAGCTCACAAAGCCTGCCTTTTGCCGTGTCCCTCAAGTGAGCATTCAATCTTTCATACTGCTCCAGATACACTGCATACCTAGCTTTCTTTGCGGCTTTCAAGTTCAACAGCTTGTATGCAGCAAGGATGGCTACAATCATTGTTCTCTGGGTCCCAATTTCTGAGTAGCTCCTGAAGATCCAGTTCAGCACTTTTGTGGATGCATGGTCAGCGTGCTTTGTTCCTTGCTGCTGCAGCAATGCGGGCCAGCCTTTTGAAGGAGCCTATGCGTGTCTCCTCACTCAGGTGATCAGCTCTCAGGATGGCTTGTATCACTGGGTCCACACTGTCAGTAGCTGTCATGCAATCCCTGGCTGCATGTGCAAAATTTCGTTTAGGTTAGGATCCCAACTGGATCCTAACAGGACCAAAATTGCAAGGAGCCAAACTTGGTAACTTGCAGTATGTTGTAAATTGTACAATTTGCCATTTCAGCCATGATCAGGTTTCAAAACGTCGAAGGCAGCTCTTTGAGAAAGTCATGTTTGTCAAATGCAACTTTGCGTCTTGCCATGTTGTATTTGACAAACATGCTACAGCTCTGGCCAGTAGTCATGTCCAGGTTTTGTAAGAGGTCTGTTTCGACAATCACACAGCAGCCGACATGCAACCTGTTGGATCGCGCTTTTTACACAAGACAGGTGAGCTGTGCAACAGTCTGTATGCGGCTTCACCGCAGCGGAAAGCGGTCACAGCGCTAGTTTGATATCGGCCAAAGAGAAACGGTTGTGCTATTAGAACAAGATTGAAAGCACAGGCCAGACTTCAAAGCTATGCAGCTCGCTAAACAGATAGGAAGCAATACCTTTGATCACCCAAGCTGTGTGGCAAAACAGCACAGCTATCTACTGCAGTGTTCAGTTTTTCCAGCTGAGCAGAATGTCACAAGCAGCAGGCATTGCACAAGGAGCAGCAAAGGCTTACTGCCTGCACAAACTCTCCTGTCAACCAGGTAGAGGCTGTACAGTCAGCAAAACTTTGTTTCCAGTGCAACAGGTTGCTGTGGGACACACAGCAGTGAGAGGTACCTGTTGACAAAATGTTGCCAGAGTTTGCCCTCCCCTTGCCCCTTGACTTTGACTTAGACGTGCTAGACTGCTTGACTGCTGGACTGCGCCAGCAGTGGCTCTCAGCAGTAAGTAGACTCAGTTTGAAATTTGAATGGACTCCGAAGCTATGACTCATATGCTTGTGTGTGCAAAGCTGCCAATCTATTCACATCATGCTGCAGCATTGCTTGGGGATGGCACTCATGTATGACATGATTATCAATGCAAAAATGTTGGACAAGATTACTGTCTGCAGCTGTACATGGCAAACTCAGCAAATTTGCTGGTCTTCCTCCTGGAACAGTCATTTTGCAAATTCGCTGAATTTGATGCATGCCTGTCAGGCAAGTCAGGGCTGGCCTGTGCTCAAGTCTGGCTAGGCTTTGCCAAAGCTTCACACAGGTTCCTCTAGCTCTCTGCAGGCTCTTGCTCTGCTATATCACCTTGTGATATGGCTTGCTTGAGGGCACACAACCAAGGCTGATGGTACTTGTTGTTGGCATATTTGCTTTCAAAGGCTTGACAGCATTCCATCAGTTTGTCCAGTCCTTGACTTATAGCATGTGCTACAGCATGTTCCACATAGTCTCGTTTGCTCACAGGAACAAGGTCCAGAGCATCAGAGATCTCTTGCACCTTCATGGACAGCTTGGCCATTCTAGGGCCCTCAGGAACAATGAAGCCACCATCTACAGCTGTGCCTTCCTCTGAACCAGACTGTACCAGATCTTGCTCCCCAATTCCAATTGCATACAAGTCAGTGTCCACATCACCTTTCAGAGTCTTCTGTTTGTCCAGCTCTTTTCTCCAGGCCCTAGGCAGTAAAGGCTCAACAAGCATAGCAAGAGCACGTGTCTTTGCACCTGTGTGTTTCAACTCTTGCAGCAAGGTACACATGCAGTGCTGTCGGTATCCTGATGTGTAGCTGGATCTGTGCAGCAGTTTCTGGGCAAAAACTGCACATGTAGCCAGCAAGATTTGACAGCGCAGCTTTGTTGATCTCTGAAGCAGGGTGTCCTCCTGTGTCAATACCAAGCTTGCCTTGTGGACTTGAACATATGCACAGATATCATACATGTCTACAATCTTGCTCTGGACAGTCCAAGTGGTCCCTGCAGGCTCCTGAGGCTGTGTTTGGTATGATTTCAGAGTCTCTACTTGTTTGTGCAGCTGACCAACCACCCCATCAAGGCAAGAGCAAAGACTGAGAAGCTCATCTTTCTCTTCATCCTCATGGTCCTCTTCAGCACCATGGTCTGTGTTCGTGAGGTTCCCTTCACTGACTCGGCTCAAGACCTGCATTGCCACTTTGGCAGCCCCAAGATTCTGGACAACAAGAGAGCTATCCTGGTGCAGGTAGTACACTCCTGATCTGCCAGTTTTGACAACCCAGCCAGCCAGCTGCTTCTGTGCATCAGATTTGCTAGCACACTGCTGCAGCTGTTTGAATGCAGTCCGCTCAGTCAAGTTCATGGTTCCAAGACTGTGTCAGAGCTCAACCCAGCTACATGCGCACCAGCAGCATCGATTTTGCAGAGCAACACCTCGACACAAAATCGATGACATTTCAGAAAAGGTGCAGCATCAGGAGCTTGCAATAACATCTGACCCCTCTCAGCAGATCTGTCTTGCTCAGAGACTTCACTGCTTGAGCCTCAGCCATGGACAACATGTCAGCTTTGGAACAAGCCCTATACCTTCTGCTCTTGAGCCTACCATCACAAAGTAAATGCTTGCATATATAGCTGACTGTAGTGGTGAATGGCGGGCTGACATTTAAATCACAGCTGCGCTTGTCATGCTGACCTCTTCAATAGTATCTGTCCCCCAGCAGTGGTCCTACATGAGACGTGAGATGTTTATGCGCAATGGCTGACAAGCAAGAAACTGTGCACGCGCTGTCGGGCGAGCTCACTGAGATATACGTCATCACTAACCTAGTGAACGGAAAGCAATATGTTGGCAAAGCTAACAAGTTTCTGCGGGGCGGCAGAGTGCACGGCTCTCATGTTCGCTTTGTCCGTCATCTGTATGAAGCAGAGAGCGGTGGTCCTGGTTGCAGTTACTTGAACAATGCCATTCGGAAGTATGGCTGAGCGTGCTTCAAAGTTGAGACTGTAGACACAGTTCCCACTTGAGCAGGACCACTGGGAATGTCACTACATCAAGCTATACAACACCTATGAAGGACCAGGCTACAACTTGATGGCAGGCGGCTCAGCTCGGGTTTTGTGCCCCTCAGAGGAAACCAGGCAGTTGCAGTCAGACCAGAGGAGAAGATATGAGCCAGATTTACCAATGTATGTTCAAATTGTGCACCACATCAGTGGAGAGACAGGGTATGCAATGTACAACCCCAAGACAGGGAAGAAAAGGACCTTCACATCAGGTGCTCTGACCATGGAGGAAAAACTTCAATTGGCAATGAAATGGAAGGCAGAGTCTGCAACCCCAGATTCTGTAGCCCCTAGCAATGATCCCAAACAGCTGCCACCTTTCATCCAGCAGCGCAAATCTCATTCTGGATTGTATGTATTGTACAAGGTCACAAGGCCAGGCCAAAACCCTGAGACCATCTTCTACAAGTCTTTCAAAGATGAGAGTTTTGCACAGCAGCTAAAGGCTGCCAAAATCTGCTTGTATGAGCAGATCCAGAAAGGTGTTATCAAACCAAGCAAAGCTGCCCGCACAAAGCTTGGGTTACCAGGTGAATAGCAATTGTCAAGTAACTGGACTGTGGCTATGGTAGCAAGCATCATGAGCATGCCTTGTGCTGCACAGATGCAGAAGGTGAGGATCAAGCTACAGTACAAGATGTGCAGAATGATGAAGCAGGTAGACTGTTATGCTGTACGCACCATTGTTACATGGCAGACATTTCCCCTTTTGGATGCTTAGAGACCATAATGGGGTGTGACAAGTGGTGTTGCAGGGGAGAACAAAGGAGTACTCTCATCAGCCCCAATTGCTCCTCCCTCCGCACTAGTACTTCAGGCAAACAATGGCAAGGGCATCAAAAGGTTCTTGACAGTCTCAGAGAGCAGCAGACCACCTGACCCTGACCAATATGTGCAGCCAAAGCGCAAACAGACCCTAAAAGCTGCTGCCAAAGCCAAGGGTCAGCAAAAGCTGCCGTTTAGACCAGTATGATAGAGTGGGGGATGTAGCTGTGACTGATCTTTGTCCTGGCTTTGTTCATCCAAAGCACGCCTCAGCTATGTTTACAGCGTAGACCTGCCAGTCTAGTAGGGCATTGACCTGGTGTGCGTTTGAACCTACTGCGTCTAGGCTTCACGAGCAGCTGTCTGCAGAAGGCAGACCTTTACTATCATGAAATTTCGCTGACAATTGTGGACGCAGATCTGCTGTGTCTGTAAAACGGAGACCTGCGTTAAATGAGACAATCAGTGTGGATGACAAGGCAGTCAAGGAAGCTGTCATAAGTCATTTGGCAAAGGAGGTTTGTCTGCATCTACGTCAGCATCATTCTACTTCATCATTTGACATTGCTGAGGACAATATGAAGCAAGCTCTTGCCACGGGCTTGATCATCACTCAACAGAAGGTCATTGCTAACCCTCCGACCTTTGTGAAGATCACCAAGAAGTATCAAAGACGTGCTAGCACTACAGCTATCAGCAACACTAGTAGCCTGCCTAGCAGTGTGAGTGGTGCTGCAGGCTGGGCTGCAAGTCCAGAAGTTAGCAGCTCAAATTTCTCAGGTGCAGGAACCTCCAGCTCAGCTGGCAGCTTGGGAGTTCAAGACTTCATGAATCCAGAGGTCCTGAAAACAGCCAAGCAATGGAGGTTTCAAAAGGTCAGTAAAGGTGAGCTTGTTGGTCTTGTCCAACACTACAACGGCGAGACACTCCCAGAGACAGCGACAAAGGCGGAGCTCATCAAGAGCCTGATGGATGCTGCTGTTGGGCTGCAGTGATTTGCTGTTGTTGTCATCAGACCACCTTTTCCAGTATTGCCCCATGCAATGGCCTGCTGCACTGCCAACTGTCAAAGGATGGTTGGACAAACAGGGTCACAGCTTGCACACGAGTGCATAGATTTCGCACCTTTGCAGATTATCATTAAAATCTCCCTTGCTTGATTGTGCTTTGCTTGCTCACAACAGGCATGGCTGCTTCATATGGTATGTGAGCACATCACCATGTGGGTCTGAGTTTACTGGCAAACATAGCCTGTTGCAAACTCAACAGGGTGTCAATCACATGTGCTGCTAGCTGTGAGTGAAAGGTGGCCACCTCCTTGTCCTCATAGCTGAAGACATGACCCTTGCCTTGTTGAAAGCCCAGTGCATCACATACTGATGCAGTGGGGCCAAGGCCTGATAATAGTGCCCCTTTGTGATGTTCATTTGCACTGTCTTGTCATGCAGGTCAGTGACAAGACCTATGATGAAGTGGTACCTTGCACCTGAGTCTACACTGTGGTACCCTTGCTCACCTGTCAGTCCCATGACCCTTGCTCCATGATGGCATTGCTGCTGTTTGACATACTGCTGGATGAATTCTGATTGCAATCTCAGTTGCTGAAGCGCTCATTTCAGTATACCAGCAAGTTTTATAGCATCTAGTATTGGCACAACCAAAGTCTGATCAATTTTGTGGCATACACACATGACACTGCATAGTCACAGACTGAGCTCTGTATCTGGCTAGCTGGCAAGGGTTGTTTAAGGCTGCTCTTAAACAGGGTGTGATCATTCTTGTTACAACCACATGCCGGGCAATAAAGAGCACATCTGGACAGCTGGCTTAGCCAGGTTAACATCCAGTTTCCTGAGCTGTTGTTGCATGCAGATTCAGCATCAAACCTCAATAGAAACCCAGCTTACTGCCTATCTGTACTGTCCTAAAGTCACACATGCTCAGCTGTCAATGAATGTGTGTCCTGCTTAGTATTGCCATGACCTTGCTAACATAACAAGCCAGGTTATGCGCTGCCATACTCGCTCAGAGCAGCACAATACAACACAGAACCTGATCTGTTAAGGAGACGGGGAACGATAACTATGGCTGCTAAGCCAGAAACAGCTCTTGCTTCAGTCATGCCTTGTCATTTCAGGTAAGCTGTCATCAACGTTCCTAGGGACAGGACTGTTAGGTGACACATCCGTGGCACACTCAGCACTTAAAGATTCACTTGCCAACCATCCCAAAACAGACCCTTGATTGCTGTTCATGCTCTTGATGAAACTGCATCTATGACTGCCTGTCAGCTGACGACAAGCATTGCTTATTGTTGCTTCCCTTAACCAAGCCTGTGCTTGCTAGATATCCACCTGTAGGTGTCTTGAGTTTCTGTGTTGTGACACATGTCTGCTGCTAAGTTCTCCCTAGCTGCTATTGTTAGTTTGTTCCAGTCCATTGCATTCAAATAGCTGTGTCTCAGCAATGTCAAAGTTAATGGTCTGGCAAAAAGTTTGCACAAGACAGCGCAGCACCATTTGCTGAAGTTCTTTGTTGTGTATGGCGAGCCGGACTTGGTGGTGAAAAGCCATCTCCTTGCCGGCTCAACCTGCAGAGATGTCCACAACTCCTGTGTCAGATTCATTGGGAGTGTTCTCCGCTAGATCCCAGCAGAGTTTGCAGTTTTAAACTCTCTGAGCACTAAAATGGCAGGTTTTTTCTTGTCTGCTGGCAAGCACAAAAAGTTGCTTTCCTTTACGGTATCCACTTCATCCTGTGATATTGAGGCTGAAGACGCAGGACACTGTAGGAGGGCCACCCGATGAAGGTCGCAGCGCAGCGGAGGAATCATGGTATAAAAGGCTAGCAGGAGGCGTTGGCGTGATCCCTTGGCCAGAGAGGTACGTACCCTAATCACATCTTTGAAATCGACATAGCCCCGCTTTTGTCTGGCAGAAGGCTCGTTTGCTTTAGCCGTGCCTGCTGCTGAGCTTCAAGCTCTTTGGAAGCAAGTAGCCATATTGCTAGGGCTTGCCGGTGCTGCTTCTTCATGACAGGCATTTGTCTAAGAGCTGCCAACACTGCTGTGACCACATTCTTTTGCGTCGCAACTTCCGGGCATTCCTGTTTGATCCAATGAAGAGTTGTCATAGGCTGCATGGCCAGCTCATTGATTGGGTGCCCTAGCTTGGCTGAGTTGGCCTTCAGGCGCTGAGCATATGTTTGCTTGGAGCTGTCAGACAGCTCAGAGTCTTGTAGTATACCTTGCAAGGCTTTGTCAGGTTTAGTTGTGGTTAGGTGGCCCATCTATTGCGTGTGGGAGCCTTGCAGGGAGTTGACCTTCTTTTGTTGACTTGCAATACTTTTCCTTGAAAAGCAATTATGTGATGTAGACAAATTGTTTGACTTGCAAATCATCAAATTAGTAAAGTGTAGTTGCAAAAGCTGCGACTTTGTTTCTGTTTGAAGCCAACTTTGCATATATGCTGTCTTTGCTTACCAATTGGTCTGCATTGATCACGTTTCAATGCAGACCAATTGGACTTGCAATGTGGACAATTCCACATCACGCAAATGTCTGAAGTATTCCAAATTACTGGTTAATTTTGTTCAATATGACGGTAAATTCAATGAGTTCTGTCGAGTTTGTGGTATTTTACTTTTGAATTTTGAAAGTTGCTGAGTTGCATAGTTCACAAAGCTATTATATTGCACCTGAACTCAACCCAAATGTTGCAAAATCGAAGTCCAGTGAACACATGACCCAACAATGCATTGGGGTTTTTGCCAGTCGACCCTCCGGTTGACAAGCAAAAGCTCAGTCGTTGCTTAAGCTGGCTTTCTGCGAGCATGACAACAGGCAGGCTGGACACCATGCAAGCAGCATTAGCTACTTGTGTGCTGTCCCGCCTTTGTACCATGCAAAAATCGACGTACGGTCTTGGAGATCAGTGTGCAAGCCAATCATGGCAGACCAATCAGACAAAGAACTTGCTGCTTTTTTTGACCTCCTGAAGATCTCACTCAGCAAGGCAGACCCCACTCTAGACAAAAGCAATGCCTTGAAAGGGCTTGTTGTTGCTGCCGTTGGGAGGGCGGAAGCTGCAAAGAGAGCTGAAAGGCAGCAACCCCAATCAGATTGCAACTGATGTGTGCATCACTCTGCGCCACCTGACAGGCGGGCTGTCGGCTGCAGGTGAATCATGCAGCGACACTGGCTTGAAGGTTAGGCCATATGTTTCCGTCACCATACGGTAGAGATGCAGTGTCTGGTGACTAGCTGAGTGATGTCACCTGTAATCAGTTCTCCATTGCTTCTGCCCAGTCAGATCCTGCTCAACCAAGAAGCCATGTCAGCTCTGCAGGTGCAGTTGGTGTGAGCAGGTCTACAAGCTCAGAGCCGGACCCAAATCGACTGCAGATCGTCAACATTGCTCTTAGAGAGCTTGGTAGTGCAACCATCAAGTCTAAATCAGATATTGCCAAAATGAAAGCCGCTGAGATCAAACAGTTGGATGAATATCTGCAGCAACATCTTGACCACGACCCGCAGAATGGTGAGCCCCTGAACTTTGATGAAGACTATGTCATTGTGAATGGTGCCTATCCAAATTCAAAAACAGGCAACCCAACAGCAGCTGATCTGAAGCAAGGCATGCGTGCATTTTTGGCTGGCTAGATCAACCCAGTACAGCACAGGAGTGTCTTTGCAACTTGGAGCAATATTGGCTCACTGCTGTTACTGTGCAAAACCAACCAAGCCTTCCCAAAACATGATGATTTGCTTGTATCATCATTTGCGAGCCCCACTTCCGTCCACCAAAGTGGGGCTAGCAGTGAAAGATTCCGTAACACGGCTTGGTTGATGGTAATTAGCTCTCTTCTGCCAGCCCCAAAAGCCCCACTTTTTCAGAGTTGTCGTACTAGCACCCAATTTTACAAACACAGTATCCCACGTTTGCCAACACTGCTCTGCTTGTATTTTGAACACATTGAAAAGGTTTTGCATTTGTCAGCCTTGAACCAGGGATCTCCGACACGTCAAGTCCCACAAACTGGCACCCCCGACAGCAGTTGACATGAAGCAGGGCTTTGCGTGCTGAATAATATACGTCTGCACAACACAGTGCTATCCTATAGGACTTAAGAATTGTTGTTGCTTGTTGACTTCCCCTACACTAGATTGCCAGCCCCACTTGTGTGCACCAAAAGTTGGACTGGCATCATAACATGTTGTATCAAGGTTGGCTTGTGGAATATGCCCCTGTCAGGCCAGCCCCACAAGCCCCAATCTTATAACAAACGCGACAGCACCCATTGAGTACTACACTACCTTGCATCTCATCTTCATAAGCATTGCTGAGGTCGGACTTTGTAACCCTTGAAAAAGTTCTTGTACTTTTCGCCTTTGAAGCGGGAGTCGGCAATACATTCAGTGCTCAACACTCGCACAAGCTCCTTTTTCAAGTCAGATAGCTTGATCAAACCATATCCATCACTAGCCCACAGCTGTCTAAGCTCGCAAAATGTTATACAAGACTCAGCATCTTGCTCCAGTTTGTCTCTGACAAACTTGCTCACAGGGTCATTTTCGTTCATGTAATCATTGCTGCCTTGCTGGATACTTGAAGGGCAAGAGTAAACATAATCTGGCTTGAAGCGCTCCAGTAGCAGCAGTATGAGCTCTGGTGCCCAGGACTGTAGCTTGTCATCCATGTCAACGTTGATGGGGTAGACATGGTTGACAAGGTCTGGCTCATTCACACTTTCTTTGAACTGGCTGCTGAAGGTTATTTTTGTGATCTTTCTTTTCAACCCCTTGTCCTTCCCATTGATGTACGGAGTGTCATTGCACAATATGAACAATCTGAGCTGTGGGTAGTAGCTGACCAGCTTATTGCTGAATAAGGCACGTCCCTCTTGTTCATCTCCACCACTGAGGCCTTTGAGAATAGAACCATTGAATCGGGTCTCCTCCTCGGGCTCCGAAGATCCAACATTCTTGCAGGCTTCAGCTTGAGGATGATCGGGTTAGCAGCATTGGCTGAAGCACTCTTCTGTGTGAGATAGGCAATGGGCATGCTGCAATAGTAGCCACCAAATGCCAACTAAACCAAGCGCAATAATGTGCTTTTACCATTGCTTGCAAGTTGACCAGCAAGGATGTGGATCACCTACTTTCGTATTCTCCTTGATAGGCACTGACTCAATTGATCCAACAAGTACTCCAGCTCGTCCTCCTGCGGTTTGATTTGGCTCAGGAATGTCAGAAGCTCCACACGTTGCTGAGGGTCTGTTGTTGGGTAGTTGAAGGGGATGCACACGCTCAACAAATCCTTTGGTCTGCCTTGGCGAAAGGCTGATGACATCAGGTTGTACACTCCATCTTTGAAGGCTACAAGATCCAGGTTGGTGTCCATTTTCTGTAGAAGTTCCGCATCATGGAGGTGTTTGCTGATAGCATGACACACTTGTTTTAGATAGCTCATGTTGAGGAGTTGGTTGGCAACTTTGATGGCCGTTACTTGCTGCTTTTCGAGCTTCTCCTTCTTCCCAAGGTCCTGCTCGGCCTCTGCTTGTTCACGGTAAAATGCTGCCTTCTCCTGGAAGGCATCTGATACGTGGCAACTCAAGAGCTTGTATACCACAGCGTCATCCTCTTGGCGTACCCAAATTGTTCCTGAAAATCTGTAAAAGATTGGATCTTGTTTTGTTGTTGCCCACTTGAACTCGCCAGGAAAAGCGAGCTGAACACCTTTGCAACATCAACATGCTGTCCTCCACGCGATATGGCTAGCTGTAGAAGGTGTTCAGATATGCTGGATGGCTTCTTGAACAGCTTCTGATAAAGCTCAGGGTTGTCCTTTTGTAGTTTCCGGACAATGGTGCCAAAACCTATTCCACCCTCTGGCTGTGCCTGCAGCGTGGCCACCTTCGTATTTAGTTCCTGCGCATCATATTCTGGTGACTGCTCAGAGAACTGATGGATAAGTCTGTGGCCTTCTGGACAGAATTTGTTTGCCTGACTGACATTGAGGATGCCAAAAACTATCTTGAGCCATTTCCTGTAGGGTTTAGCTCTTGTGGGATCAAGCCCCATGACTGATTGTTGCAGAAGGTTGCAATTGACGGGGTCATGTGTATCTACAGGCTCTCTCTTCTGCCGTGCCGGAGGCGTCTGCTCGCTGGAAGGCTCTTGTGGTGGTAGCTCTTTGATGTACAAGACGTTCTCAGCATCCCCAGCAACGCTAAGGAGCGGCACCAGCTTGCGGCTTGGTTTAAAGGCAACTTCTTTCAAGGAATTGTCCAAGACTCTGGTGAGCTTGTAGGGTGGGCGATTCCTTTGTGTCGATATTTCTTTCCAACCTCCACATCCCTCTACTTGGGAGTCAATTTTTGGCCACTCATTGAATGCATCCTCTACTGTATTGAGATCAGCAAAATGCAGCACTCCACTTTTTACTTCAACCAACGCTGATTTTGGCAGGTCTGCAGTAGCTGCTTGCTGATTCTTGGATCCGGATTCACCAGCAGCACATGTGTGACTTGTCACAAACTGAGCTCTAGAGCCGGCAGGCATTGCTGTTGTTGCGTGTGAAAGGGTTTTTGCTGGCTACATTGCCAATCGCTGTTGTTGCGCTTCCATTCGCTCTTCAAGTGGGAGCCTTGCCAGCTCTATGCGCTCAAGGGCATTCCGGTGACCATGTTTGACATGTGCACTGTACTCTTTGTAGCGCGCATCTTGTAGCAGTTGTTGTACCTTTTTGCTGCCGCGCACAACTACAAGTCTTTCTGCTGTGTACTGGGCAACCAACAAAGGCAGACCATACAAGAATACCTGAATGAGGCGCCTCTGAGCCTGCCCACTCTTATGCATGTCTGCCAAGTAAGTGCGAACTTTCTGGTTGCACTGCCACTGCTTCTCCTTTTGAGGCAAAGCATTGAGCTCTTTGAGCTTGTTTGCCACTTTGGTCTCGGTCTCAACAAGCGAAGGGCGTAAGTGACTCACAAACTCAGCAAGTACATCAGGTGGCAATGGGACAGTGCTACGGCCTAAGTAAAACTCTTTCTTATAGTCACTTCCCCAGCCTCCAAGAAGCATCTGTACCGGCACAGTGTGAAGAGAGGATTTGTTGTCATAGAAGACCTCTTTTGTTGATTGAACCCATCTGCCCCAAGAGCTGACCTTGCTTTTGTCAGCGCCCTCAAGCTCTAACATAGTATTACCGGTTGACCTGAAAATGTGAAGTGCTGTCCCAGACTTGTCATCAGCAAGTCCAATGTTGGCCATGATTTTGCTGTGTTGCGCATGCAAGCTATCATATGTCACAGGCTCTGACTTGAGTGTGCCTTTAGCTAGCAGCCTGTGCTCCCAGAATGTATCATCACCGTTTGCAAAGGCTTTTTGATAGCAGGCTTGGGACTGAATCAATAAGCAAGCAACTGCTAACACTGGGCAGCATTGTGGCAAAGCGTTTTCGACCATGGCAAACCACTCAGCTTTGCCTATGTGTGATGTCTTGTTGCCAGCCCTCCGAAGTCCTAGCTGCATAGGGATGCAAGGTGCGGGCCTGATGTTCTCAATGACTTCAACAATTGCTAACATTGGCCACCTCAGTTCCCTAGAGTCCTCAGCCCTAAGGCCGCAATTGGTGGCTGTGGTGGCTTCAACTGTCATCAGCATACCTGTCAATGCGTGCTCCGGGCTGGTCCCAAACGTCCAGCTTTCATCAAGAGACAGCAGATGTTTCACTGAACAATTCATGAAATAACTGACATCTGTTGTAACCTCTCTTGTACAAACATCTGCTGATGTACTTTCCCCTTCATTAGTGCCTCGTACCTAAAGCACAAAAAACCATGTTTGGTCTTGACTTGCACGTTGCCAAGATGAACAATGAAAGTGCATCAACCATTGAAATTATACTTTAGCCACTTGCGCAGAGCCACTCTGTATTGCTTTACTGTGGTAGATTGTAAACCAGATTTTGACCATTCATTGTTGATAATGGTTTCTCTCAACTCCTCAGATTCTTTGCTAGAAACCCAATCCGGTGACGTGAGGCGAAAAAGGTTGTCTATTTGAGCGTTGTCGTTCTTGCTTTCCCCTCCTCGCACCATGAGTGTTTCTCGTTGTCGTCACAGTTATCTGTAAGCGTACGAGCAAAGGTAAATAAAATGCGTATTACTACAAGATCCACAAGTACACCATCAACCATAAAAAAGCAGAAAATGCTAGCGAAAGGCCAAGCCAAAAACATGCCACTATCAAAAAGCGGAACATCAAATGGGACCAGTTCAAGCTGGTCAAGCCAAACCCTCATAAGGCAAGTCGATCAAGTGTAAGGCACGTAACATCAATTGATCCCTTGATCATCAACCGCATCAGTAGCTTTTGTAGTATGGATGTAGAGGACCATATTTTGTGGGTAGAGTTGAAAGTGTTGGAAGAATTTAGACCTGGAGAACAAGCGGTCATGGAACTTGTGTACTCTTCGGGTGTCAAGATGTCCTTATATGCCATCTGGGTTTGGAAGGTAGACTCTGAGAACATCACAACTGGAGAAGAAGCGCTCATGGAACCTATGTCGGATGACAAGATGTCCTTATCTCCCTCCTGGTTTTGGAAGGTAGACTTTGAGAATATTTGACCTGAACCTAAGTACTCTTCGGATGTCAAGATGTCCTTATGTCTGGTTTTAGAAGGTAGTCTGACCAGAAGGAGAAGCAGTCATGAACTGTGTACTCTTTAGGTGTCAAGATGTCCTTTATCTTCTTTGATCTGCTCAACCGGTCATCTGCAACCGGTCATCTGCAACCGGTCATCTGCAACCATTCAAAACAACCAGTCTTACGCTTCATATCTTGAATTTCGATGAGAGCGCTGTAAGACTAACAAAACAAAAATTGAGGAAGGTAGAATAAAAACACTTCCGGTGGTCCATGGATGCCACTGGTACAATGTTTTATACCCAAATCCTCCTGAGTAAGGGTTGAGGCAAGCACGCTCAATCGGAGAACCCCATCAACAGACTATCACAAAAGTTTGTTATATGATACAAAGTTCCTTAGAGAACACATTTTTTGTGTCAACCTGGACATTCTGTTTGACGGATACAAGCCTTTGCCGGCGGCAAATGCGAGAGCAAAGCCGCAAACCTCTGTGAGTAAGCAAGATAGGCAATAGCGCTCAACAGAGAACTACGGACTGTCACAAACAATATGTTCTATGGTACAGAGCTCTCTAAGGAAGTGTATTGACAGGATTGGGCTTTTTTGTGTCAGCCCGGACATCCCAGTTGACATTGCAACTGTCCTAGGACGCTTTTGCCACCGGCAGTGTCAAAGTAACCCGGTAAGGATGAGGGCATACCAGTACGGACATACTGGTAGCGGATTGCTACGGGTGCCAGCCATGTGATCAAGTGAACACACCCTCATAAGGCAGCCAGCCAACTAAAGGATCACAACAGCAACATGCTTCCTTCACTGCCTCTTGAACGCAAGGACTACAAGCGGGATGACCTTGCCTGCGCTTTGGTCAAGCCGAGAGACCCTCAAGGCCAACCTAGAAGCCCAGCTCCAATGCGTCTCAAGCGGACTGCTGCACAAGCTGGCTTGAGTGCTGGGCCCTCTGTCCCAGAAGGACTGCTGTGCCAGGTTGTTATGGGCCTGTTGCCTGAGAGAGCACACAGCGAACCCATGTGGTATAATAAATGCACAAAGATTGCCAACACAGCAGTGGCCAATGGCCACCAAAATGGTGGTTTGAGAATCCTTCGTGACTTGTGTATGCTGTGTGCTGATAAAGGACAGATGCCAAGTTTGCTCAGGCTTTGCTTGGCTATTATCCCCAATTGGGACTTTGAACCACTGAAGCACATGCGACGCAAAGACAGTCCAAACTTGCTATCCAACTGAGGAATGTCCTGCTTGCAGCGCTTCTTCAAGGAACAGCGCATGAGCGAAATTGAGGCAAAGCTCAGAAAATTCTACATGCCGGACATCAACAACATCTGTGTGCAATACAGTTGGGAGCTGCATGCATGTAACGAGCCATACTTACAAGACTACAGCAAGGAGACTGCTGCTGGTCTGGTCATTTGGTCCAAGCCTGGTACAGGCAAGTTGGGGCTGTGTTTCCCACATCTGAAGCTGATCGGTTCAACGCAATGTATGCAAGACTGCAAAGCTAAGAGTGTAATGCTGTGTCTCTGCAGGAAAGACGCGTGGAGCAGAGAAGCTTATTGCAAATATTGCCCTTAGGGAAGGGCGCGTCTTGATTGTCAGCAATCGTGTAACCCTTGCCCATGACCACATCAGCAATTCTAACAGGCTTGTCAAAGCTGCATGGACAGAAAGGCATGGCACCGCACTTGAATGCCTAGACAGCTTACTCTTTGTGCAATACAACAAGACCACGGAGGGTACCGACCTGGCTGAGGTCCCACGCATTGTCTGTCAGGCTGAGTCGCTTGGGCGCGCAGAGAAATACAACCTTGTGCTAATGGACGAGAGCGAAAGCATCTTGACGCAGCTCAGCAGTGAGAAGACAATGGGCGACCGTGCTGGGGTGGTGACCGCAGTGCTGCATGATGTCTTGTTGAGAGGCGAGAAGGTTGTCTTTGCAGATGCCTACATGACAAACAGGACGCTCAATGTGGTGCACCAAATTTTCAACGCACGCACAGAGAAAGTGAAGGTCATCTACAACTCATGGTGCCAAGAGCCACGCAAGGCCTATAGGCTTGATGACAAGAAGGAGTTTATACATGAGCTCACATGGGTGAGAGCAGACATACATGAACTATGTTAAGGTCAACACTGCTCTGCATTACGTGGTAGTGTTGCACAAATGCATGGCCAGAGCATTCAGCATACAAGGTCCAGCGCTTTGCACTCATCAGCACTTGCTAACTTGAACGCGGGAATACAGGTCAACTTCGTTCAAGAGAGGGGTACAAAACCACACTTTCGTCACATGTTTGTCTTCAGCAGCGCACACAACTGCTGTGTGAGGGATGCGTTTCAAGCTTTGAAACGCGTCAGACAGTTTTGCAGCCCAGAGTTATATTACTGCCTCGACACCCTGTCCAATCCCAAAGAGCGGCGCCTCTTGTGCACCACCTTAGAGGCTGCTGGGCGACATGTAAAGCGAATGGCATGGTTGCAAGAGCACTACTGTGGCGAGCAAGTCCTTAGCACAGAGGAAGACATACTGGAGCAAGTGCTTGCGTTTGACCCAGAAAATGATGCGGCAGCTGCACAGAGGCTGAGAGCTATGAAAGAGCAGCTTTGCATGGCACGTCAGCAGGGTCTGCCAGCTTGGCTAGCTGATGTGCATTCACACACAATCCTGGAAAGCCACCTCAGCAAGGGGTATCATGAGGAGTGCTTTGACTTGTTCTTGATGATGAACGCATACATCAGCCAGAAGTACAGGCCGGGTTCATATGAGCAGGGCGAGGAAGAGCCGCTTGGGCTGGCAGAAACCACAGGCCCTGAGCCAGCATCCCCCCAGAACACGCTTGCGCAAGGTAACCCGGGATATGCTTTGTTGGCCTCCTTGGAACCAAAGGTTGCAGCGGAGCTTGAAACGCAACTGCACAAGGGTCAGGATGGCTACCACATGGAGCAGCCTGTCAACATGCTGCTGGAGAAGTTTTACTTTGACAGAAAAGTCAACTGTACCGGTGCCACCATGGAGGATAGAGCCTTGGTTTTTGATGAGATGTGTGCTTCCTCATTCAAGAAGGAGAGGTTCTTGCGCATGTTCAATGAGGTCAACAACTCAAGAGCCAGCCTGGCAGAGATCAACTTGCCAGGCAACCAGTACTTAGGTATGTGGGAAAAGCTACCGGCCACAGTAGGTGCTATGCATCAGCTTTGTGCTCTGCTTGAGGTTAGCTCGTCACAAGACCTGGAGGAAAAAATCCCAGCAGCACGGTTGGTCGCCAAAGCAGATCAGCTTGCTCCTGTCGTCAGAGATCTGCAGACGCTCTGCAGTAAGGCAGGTGCCAAGGCAGTGCACAGAGAATCAGAGGCAAAAGATCTCAAGACAGCCATCAGCCAGATATTGATGTTCTTCATCAGCACAAAGCTGACAAGTCAGCGCGAGCAAGCGCGTCAAGGCAACAGTCGCTCAGATTACTACACATATGCAGTCGTCGTCAACGAGGTCAAAATTGAGGATTTCAAAAGCCTGACCCCTTCACACAAGCTGTGATTAAGCTGTTGAAACCCTAGGCTCCTGCAGCTGTAGACTTCTTGCCTGTAATGTAGGAAATGCAGATGGTGCCAGCTTAGGAAGACAAACTTGTCTAGCTAAGCCGACGGTTCGACACTGTTTTGTTGAATTACAAGCTGTACAGCATCATGCATCAGCAGCGCTTGCGCAAAAATCTGTAAACATCCTTCAAAACACTGTAAATTACATAAGCATGCCATACCTTGCTTGCTGAGAAAGCGCCTGAGGCTGTCTTTGAGATCAGAAGCAGTGGCATTGCCTGACTTGCTCTGCTTGAAGGGTCCACCAGTCTTAACAGAGTCTTCAATGAACTCACGATCCTCACCTGCCACGTATCATCATCCACATTCACCTGCATTCAACTAAATTTGCTTGATCTTATGGATTGCCGGCAGAGCTTGCCCTCGAGTGCTTCAACGTCTTTGGTCAACAATCAAAGTGTGCATGATGTAACGTGCAACTATGGAAACTCCATTATCTCTTGTTGGAAACTCTACCTTTGCACAAGCGTTACATGACAGAGACATTCCATCATGTGCTGATAAAACTTTACCAGATTCACAAGCACAGTTTGGAAGTGTCACAACGATAATGCTAGCATGTACAGACTCTCCAGCACAAACATATGCACAATGGCAGTTTCTCAGAAGATTTGGACCTTTTGGCCTTCAGGGATGGAGTGGATGACTAAGATTTTGAATGGCTGACCACAGGTCCAATCGATCGGACAAGCCACCCGTTTGAGCCAACTCAGTCGAGCCAATTGCTGAAGCTGGTCAAGCCAAATACCCTCATAAGGCAAGTTGATCAAGTGTAAGGCACGTAACATCACTTGATCCCTTGATAATCAACCGCAATCTTCTTGAGAATAACATCTTCAACTACCTCTTCAACTGCAGGTGCTCACAACCTTGCATTGTGTTGTGAAGTAAGCACGTCCAAGCTAGATGTTGCACAGTAACAGTTGTACAAGTACACAAGCATTTGATGCAAACAGCAGAATTATTGTCATATCAACATTTTAGCGCCCCGATTTTGGTGATGCAAATGGGGCTGCCCAATAAAAGGCACCTTGTAGCGCAAATTGTGCGTCAACAAAAGCCTACAGCACCGCCCCAAAAGCCCCAGTTTTTTACTCTACTTTTGGGCAGGGCATCACAATATCTAGTGAGAACTTCAACAGTGATTGGCTTTAGTCAACAGTCAATCGTGAACACAAAGCCCAATACACCGCCTTTCCTATCCTTTCTGTATGTGCTATGCAGGGCCTTCACAACACCTCGTGAGAGCTTCATAAGGCGTTGGCTTCATTCAACAAGCATACAGCGACAGAGCGGCAACCTGCCTACTCTTCCCAAACCAAAAGCCCTGACATCCTCCTTGCCAAGACTCGCAACGCAATAAGTACGTATGCTTCCAAACCTACCTCTACTATGATATTTTGTTACCACATTCAACAAAGAACCTGATTGACAGTTGCATATTGGTGAATTCAGTTTTGCATAAAGTGACATCCCTTGATGTGCTTAGACTAAGTGTTCCATTACAATTCTGATAAAGCCAAGCACATCTTTCATGTCCGTTATGGCATTCCAAGTTCAATATTGTTTGCATGCGTTTCCTTCACTTAGGAAAAGTTGTCAACTTTATGTAGACTAGGTGATAACATGACACTTGAGACCCTAGGAGCCTCACAAACGTCAACAACAACAACAAACGCTGGTTGCCAATCCCAAACAAGCCAAGACAACTTAATGCATGAGCTGGTTGGACTTTGCATGCCCTTAGAATGGTTCAACATGTACAAAGGTAGGCTAGACAAAATGCGGTTGTACAAACAACACAGATACCACAATGATGATGCTTATAGGAACACAATGATTCATGCCAACAACGCTCGCACAAAACTGAAGCAACAAGACCCTGAGTATCGAGCACACGAGGCAGCTTTGCAACGTAAACGCCGTCAAAACGCTAAACAATTTCGGTAGTGAGTTTTTTTAAAGCTTGATCAAGTTTGATTACTGGGTAACGTACATGTATACATTGCGCAAAACCGGACATTCTAAAATGTGTTGTGTTGTCAGTAGATAACACATCATGGTTTCAAGCCAGGCAACATCAGACAAGCCAAAAAGCTTGCAACAGAGTATGAAGTAAAGAAAGGGGAGCAATTCAACTTCATGTATATGGCTTGGCCATATGGATCATTCATGGTACCTGAGGACAAGCGTGATGCATTCTACAAGGCATACACAGATACTCTCAGTGCAGGCATTGTGCCACCACTAACAGAGAAACAAGGTTTGGCTGGGCCTGTCGTGGTCGACTTGGATCTCAAGTTCTCAAATGATGTCAAGCATCGTCGTTACACGCCTGACTTGGTAGAAAATGTAGTGAGCAAATACTTTGATATTTTGGGTGAGTATGTACAGCTGGATGAGCATAACAACATGTGTTACATATTTGAGAGAGAAGATCCATACCTTGAGGAGAAACCAGGCAAGGCTGCCATTGTGAAGGACAGGCTTCATCTGATGTTCCCAGCCATCAAGTGTCATGCCCGACTCAAGTGGTTGGCGCGAAATCATGTCATACAAGAGTGTAGGACCTTGTTTGAGAAGCTTGGCACTACGAACACAGTTGATGACATTGTGGACAAGGCTGTGATCAGCACCAACAACTGGTTTGTTTACCTCAGCTCCAAGCCGCAGAAACAACTACAACAAGCGACGTCATTTGGTTCAACGTATTAGCAAGCTCATGCAACAAGGGTTGTCAGCAATAGCAGCATGCCGGGTTTATGCACATATACAACAGCAAGGGGGCTTCTCTTTGGCGGAACTGCGCAATGTTGTCAACTTTGCTGAGCCAGTGCCCGATAGCAGAGCCAAAGGAGGTAGACCAGCTAACCGGAAAGACAATGACATAATGCCTCGTGACAAAAGTAAGACTCTTGTCACCAAAGGGCAGATCTTGTTGTGGCATGCAATAGCGTTGCAAGCTGAGCTAAGCCAAGCAAGAGACAAAGCAGCCTTGAAGTTGTAAGCCTAGACCTGGCGAGCATATTAGCATGCTTGCACAATATCTTGCAAGGTCAGTTGAGTGTACATTGTAGACACTCCACAAGTTCGCAAACACACCATCAACATTACAAGAACCAAAATCGGGAACTTTGTTGAACCTTCCAAATTTGGCACAACAATGGCTTAAGAAAAGGATGTTGGCAATGATAAATGATATGTTTACAGGATGCAAAATTGTCTGCATGAGTATTGACACGTTGTTGGTTGTCCAAATTTGTTTTGCAAACTGACAAATAAGCTCAAAGTTTTCACTGATTCAACAATAAATTTGCTTCATGTTCAAGTTGCACCAATGCTGCTTTTGTATTTTGGGACAGCATTGGCATGACATTTGGCAATCTCCCAATTTTTTGACATTAAAGCTTTAAACTTATTTGTCAGTTTGCAAATCAGATTGGGTAATCAACAATGTGCCAATACTGATGAAGAACTTTGCATCCTGCAAGTGCCCACTGCCAAAAACCTTACAGAAAGTTGCAAGCATGGTGCGTCTCTTTGCTAAGACGGATGTCCAATATGCAATTCGATAGAGCCGCCAAAGGCACTTGCCTTGGTTTTTGTCATCTCTGGTTGCATATGTATATTCAGCTGTAGCTGCACGCGGAGTTCGATTTGCAACCCGACATAACACAATTGCACATGGACTTTGTGAATACGTTTGGAAAAGTCTGTTTTTGCCACCGGGCAAATTTTGTAAAATGCAACTTGCAAAATGCAAAATGCAAGATGCAAGATGCAAAATGCGAGATGCAAAATGCAAACTGCAAAATGAAATTGCAGTTGCGTGCTCATATGTACAAACTACTACTTCGCATTTTGGCCGAGATTTGTCAGTCCGAGTCAGTCTAAAATCCATATTGTTTGAGGAAATGGATTCAACACCCAGATTTGCTTCATGTTCAAGTTGCACGGATGCTGCCTTTGGTACTTTGGGACAGCATTGGCAAGAAATTTGGGAGATTGCCAAATTTTTGACATGTACTCCAACAATATTTTAGAATACTCGGACTTACAAATCTCGGCACAAAATGCGAGGATGTGGTTGGAAAATATGAGCAAGTCAGAGAACTTCGATTTGAAACTGCAATGTCATTTTGCATTTTGCATTTGCAAGTTGCATTTTTCCAAATTTGCCGGTGGCAAAAACATAATTTTCCAAACGCATTCACAAAGTCGAATTGCAATCCTGATATGTCGGTAAATCTCAAATCCGCGTGTACATACCAGCCATGGTTTGCTTTCCACGTGTCTATCCAATGCTTGATCGAGGATCATTGGAGACCTCTGTAAGTTCAGTCCACCACGGTGCATATTGGCAAGGACTTTTATAGAAAGGGCCTTGTGTGTTAGCAAAGTGT
>JAYKYS010000212.1:0-55513 GCA_036924285.1 Asterella californica | reverse complement strand
TGGTTAAGTCAACATTAAAGGTGTTTGTTTAACGACACCAACAACGTGGCATCACTGGTCATGCAATGTACTTATAGCAGCTGATGTTTACGTGTCATCCAGGGTCAAAGATGAGTGTAATGCACAACGCTTGTCTGCTGTGCAACGCCTTTTGAAGGTGCATCCAAGAAACCAACACAGCGCGGAGTTGCCTGATCTGAATGCACCTTGACCATTGCGTCTGCAACACATCTGTAGTCATCCAGGGGCTTCTGCTGAGTGGGCCATTCTCCAGCAGACAGCTGCTCCAACCTCAACACAATGTGGTCCAGTGGCAGGGCTGTCTCGCTAGGGTAGCAGACCTCTGCCACATTGTGAACACGCTGAAATACCTGGCTACACTTGGCATCCTGACTCTGTAGACCAGGCAGGTCATACCCCTACAAACGCATTGCTGTCAGGAAGACGCAATTGCTGACAGGGTAAAGTGTAAGGGCCTCAACACAGCATGCCGGCAGCTCAGTCAGATTCTGCTGGTCAAGTGTCCTGTTGAGTATGAGGCCTTGTGATTGCCATGCTATAGTGTTCGACACAACTTGCCAGTGCTACTGCAGTTTCCTGCTGCCAGCCAATGCTCGTGACCGGCAATCAGCAGCAGCCAGATCTTATCAGCAGCTCAGTGCAGCTACAGAAAGTTAGCTCAAGGTTGTCCTTCAGACAGTCAGACCTGGGTGGCTGGAATCAAATGGGTATAGTTAAGCACACAGCATAGAGTGAGTACAAAAGTGCACCTGCTTGAGGTACAGGGTCCCACAGCTGTTGCACGTAGCCCATGTCCACTCCATCTGAGGCATGCACCAGCTGCAGGCACAGCTCCCATTGGTGGTAGGGGGCAGCATACTGGTTGAATAGGTCCACCAAGGGCTGGGGCCCTTGCTGCAGGGCACTGACACGCAGGGCCAGGTCAGCAGGGGCGCCATGTGGCAGGGGCCCACTTGCCTGCACACCAGAAAAAGGCCCACTTGCCTACACACACAGTGTTGCAAACAATCACGCAGAAAATGGAAAGCATAAATCTTAGCAAAAATGATGATGATGATGATGACTACAGGCTTGCAAACCACAGCCAAGTCATTAGGAGTATCACCTAGTTCTGAGACAATGTAGGCATCAAGAGTTTGGTCTGTTTGGTGATTAACTGCCCACCTAGGACAAACAATGACGTGCCTTGCAGCAGCCAAAGACATAGTTGGTGTTGCATCAGAGTGATGCCAGAGGCTGACACTGCTGCCAGCTGAACCAACAGTTAGGAGCCTGCCAGGCATAGGTGGCAAACGCTGACATGGTTTGGACCACACTGGCGATCATTGGCTGTAACAGCTGCATAGCAAGTGCCGGCAAGCACAGGCTGAAAGATGCAACCCAGCAAGCAAGGTGACAGGTTTGACAAAAGGTGCTGTACCTGCAACTGTGTAAGGGCGTGCATCAGTCTGATCTGGATCTCCATCAGCTGAGCATTGGTCTGCATGGCACTTGTGATGCTTCCACTGCCCATTGATTGACCCTGCAACCCCCACACAGCCTTATGAACCTGTCCTGATGCTCTTGCAAATAAAGCCAAGTCTATCAAGATATATTGTTGTATCAGATTCTCAATCAGAAGCACCATTGCCACTTCCTGAATGAAGCAGTAGCAATGTGGCGCATCGGGCACAAACTCCAACAGGAACACACACAGCACGCAGCATCGAGGTGGTCGCAACTCTGTGTGGAGGCCTGAGGCTGCCAGAACCACAGCAAGAGTTTATATGCTTCACATGCTTGCATATGACGTGGTTGTCACAGATGTCTGTGTGGACAAGGGGTGACAGCAAACACTGAACATGCATGGCTGAACATGTTGCCACAGCCGCAAAGGCATGAGACCTCCCTAACAGCAGCAACCTACTCAGACTGAATACAACAGTTGTGCAATCTTGGCAGTGAGGTGATGTCTCACAGCGCGCGCAGAAATCTCATCGGTAAGAGGAGTTAGCTCTGACCTGCATGACAGCCAGCTGAAACAGCTCCAGTCCGCTTCTCCAGGCTGACTCCATGCTATTGCGTACCCATTCATGCGAGTGGCCCAGGGCATTGAATACGGCTGCAGCTGCCTCAAGACAGTCATTGCCCTCAGCATGGATGTAGATCTTAGCCAGCATCTCCAGGCTGGAGACCCTGCTGGCTGTCTAGTGCCACCAGGGGAGGAAGGGTCATGCTCAGGCTAGGCTTGGTGTTGGCAGGCAGGCCTCCGGCTTTCAGCAGGTGGCGCTGAACCTTGGTGAACATGCAGGCGCCTGACTGAACTTGATGAGCTCTGGCACAGCTCTGGCTGCCACCAGGCCTGCTAGCAGCTGGTCCAAGAAGAAAGCATCTGTGCAGCTAGTGCCTCTCTGCGATGAGGAATCAGACTCCTGTCGCTTTGGCAAATTCGCAGCGCTGAGGGTAGCAGTGTGAGTGCAGCACAGTGGCATGCGCGGCAAGATACCAGTTGTGAGGCAACTGCTTTTGTTGCTGGATCTCCATTGGCATGTGTGCAAGGTGGTGCAGACACCTGGTACAGCAGGCCTGGATACATAGCTGTGTTATTGCCTTCAAATGAGACTCACCATGCTGGCATATATGCTAAAGTTGTTGTATGCAATGCAAATTGACGGTCAGCAGACGTTTTTCACAAGGCTCTCGGCAGAGCTCTGAACCCCAGACCAGATGGCCTCACCCTGAGAATGCCAGCTTTGGCCTCTTCAGCAGCTGCAGCAGGAAGCCCTCCTTGCTGGTTCAGCATGGCCCCAGTGCCCTCTTGCAGGTTGTTGTTCACTAGGTACTTCAGAATCTGAACGACCGGGGCGTAACACTCCTCATTCCGCCTCTGCAGGCCACACTGAACCCATGCATCCACAACATCGAGAGGTAGATAGCAGCTGAAACAACTTCATGGGTCATGTTGTACTTTGAAGTTGCCATGCGCTAACAGAAGCTCTAACCAGAAGGTCTTGGAGCAGCATGACCTGAACTCCAATCCCACAAACTGCCTCAAAGAGATGTACCTGCCAGGGTAAGTCATGTCGTGTCGTGTCATGTCATGTCTTGCCATACAATGCCATTTCAGTCAGAAGTCTGCATGCAGAGCAGCTGATGCATGGTGCACAAGACGAGCCAAGGCAAAGCACCTCTCGGGCCTGGCGGCCGGCTTCAGACTGCTGTGCAGCCACAGTCTCGGGGTCCAAGGCTTTGCTTTGGCCAGTGCTAAGGCCCACCATGCCATCATATGCTCTCCAGCTGTGCCAGCAAAGGGGAGGACATGAGCTACCTCCACTGTCTTGCAACCTGGCAGCAGGGAAAGCGCACTCTTGCCTATGTCTTTGCGGCTGACAAATTGAAGCTGGGAAGTGCACTTCACGCACTTTGCTACCATACGTAACAACACATGACAATTTACTACACAACATCAGATGACAAATGCAGCAGCCGTTTTTGAAGTTCGGCATCACAAATTGCGACTAGACATGTTCAGAGAGTGCGGACTAGATTGCACAAACGACAGCCTTCTCGTGACTTGTATAAACCTGCTTGCAACAGCCCTGATGTGGGAGAGCCGGAAACAGAGCACTACAAGTTATGCTACTGGAGGCAAGCCAAACACAGCACACCGCAAGCCGCATTACGCCCTCACCTCTGATGCATTATCACTGTCAGGTATCATACTGTGACAGAGCTCTGCACGCCAGGATTTCACCTGTGCAGCCCTAGAGAAGCTGGTGAAGGTGAGTCAATGAACACCTCCACAAACTCTGACAGGGCTGCCCGCATGTCCTGGCATGCAGTGCCCTGCCACGGCAAGATGACAAACAATGACAATGCACAGCGGTGAGGGGGATAGTCACGGCCAATGGTGCACCACTTCTGGTGCACCTTCACAAGTGCTGCATGGGTGATGTCCTGGCCAACAGGACCCTGCTGCAATGAGGTGACTGACAGTCACGATGCACTGGCAGTGTAACAGCACAGGCAGTGGCGAGCTACTTCTCACTCACCTTAACAAGCTTCTCGAGGGCAGTGCGTGTGACATGCCTGGCGGGCAGAACCCTGCAGAGTCTGCGCCCGCCTCAGCCTCTGCATTTGCAGCATAGTAGATTTTGTCATCCTCCTTGAAGTAGGAAGGGCAGCTGTCCTGCAGCTGACCAGCCAAGCTCTGATCATCTTCACCTGCAACGCACATGTGCTGAAGACAATGACTCCCTAGGCTATCATCTGACCTATGTCTTTTCTGCACCCTTGTGGTGTGGAACCTCATTTATTGCACTGGTAAAGTGCAGGTGGCCAGATGCCAGCCATTGCTAGTGATTGCAATGAAAAGGCATAGGGGCATCAAAGGACTGGGCAACAAGGTTCGCAATCATGAAGCCTGTGTATTGGCCCAGCAAGGGAGCTTCCCGCCTTGGCAACTGTGACTCCCACAGCTTTGTGGCAGAGCCAGGTGCCAAAGTTAGATTCAGGTGCCAACGTTAGAGAGCCAGTCAGTCACTGCCCTTTGGCCTGTACCCCTAATTGTTTGCCATGGGCAACGGAAGCTGTGATGGGAGTCCTAGTGCAGTTACCACTGCCTGTACCCTTATTGCACAATCAGGCTGTGGTGACACAAGGCAATTGCCTACCATAAGGTAAACATCTATAACGCAGGTCAGTTTTGTGAGAGGCACAACAAAGCGGCGTTCACTAGCTCTCAGCTTGCCGTTTTGCTGAGCCCAGCAGGCCCTTCAGGGCAGTGTACTGAGTCACCTTCAACAGCGATTGAGGGTGTCTGCTGATAATTCACAATCATCTCTGCTTAGCCAGCACTGAAAGTGTCCAGCTGCAGCGAGACTTGCAGGCCGCATACTACCACGACGAACATCCTTGCACCATTTTTGCTCAATGACAGGCATTACTGTGCAGACCTCTGCAGTCTCTGCAAACTTGGCAATACTCACTGGTATTGTTTTGATGCCTTTTGCCTCGACCACAGATCAACACTTGCTATAACACCCCAGTTTTGGTGAATACCTGGTGATGCTTGGTGCTCATCCAGGAGTACAGAGATGAGCTGAGTCATGGTATCCTCTCCGTCCTTGTTGCACACCACATCTTTGAGGCTGAGGCCTGCCAGGCGCTTACGCCAGGGCTCCTCTAGAAGGGTGACCAAGCGGGGCAGCTGGTGGCTGATCAACAGGCTGACCAGAAAACACGCCTGGCTTGCTCTGCTTGCCAGGCCTGTTATGTCGCGGAGCCTGCAGCAAAAAGACTTGAGATGGAACACAGATGCCTAGGCTGTTTTAACCAGCAAGACTGGCTAGGCATTTCCATTCCTGCTTTGCTTTGCTTGCTGCAGGTTATGTGAGCTTACAGGCTTTGCTCGGCGTGCTTGTGATGTCATACAACCTGCAGCATGGACAGATCAGCAGAATATGCCCAAGCTGGACTTTGACTAGGTGCCACAAGCCTGCTGTGTGTGGCAAACTTCACAGTTGGTACATGGACAGGGTACATGGCAAATGGCTTATGCGAGCACTTTCAGGGCATAGGAGCCATTCAGCCATCAAGCAAGAGCATTTCAACAACGAGACTCGATAAGGCTAATCTGCCATGAAGGTGATGATGAAGATGCTGGTTGCACTCTTGACAATGTGCATGCGCAGCAGTCACTACCGGGTGAAGGGTTTAGGGTGAGGAAAGAGACAGGATGCAAGGAAGCGGACCCGGAGGGGGTCCATAGTAGCGCAGATACCTGTCTTCTTCCTGGTTGACAGGGTCATCCAAGCGCTGCCGCTTGGCAGCAGGATTTGGCCTGCCGCGGCTATCCACCTGGCCAAAGCCTTGGCCCAGGCTTGCATGCCCAAAGTAGCTGACGGGCTTGGCTTTGGCCTTGCGTCGCTGCTCCTTCTTTCGGTCTGCATAGTTTGACAAGAACCTGCAGAGGGACCGCAGCCGAGATGCCAGCTCCTGCAGCAGGTAGCCAACAGCTGCAGTTGACAACTGAGCATGGGCTGCAACTCAACCTGACAAGCTGGTGACGGAAGATGGGCAAGCAGCACACCTCCTGGGATGCATGCCTCGTTCGCGCAGGAATGACAGCTGTGCCGAAGTGAGCGCTATGCTATATATGCCACAGGAAGTCAATACCTATTGCAAAGCATAAAGTGAACAGCATGCAGCGCATCAGCCTCCCTGACCACCAGGTTGCAAATGATGCCAATACTCTACTGCCAAGAAAGATGATACGCCATATACAGTAAGGATACTGTCAAGGAGTGGGGTGGGAGGGCAGCAGAGAGGGGAGGAGCCGTGTGGCACTCTGGACCTGAAGAGCTTCTTGGCTCAAGTTGGGCATCAGTGTGTTGGGGTTGGCCTTGCTGGCAGCAGACATGAGCTTGTTGTCCCATGCAGGCTGCAAGAGACGCTGCATATACAGGTGGAGGCCCCGCTGCCCGCCAGACCACTCTGGCTTGTTGCCCTCAGGGACAACCTGTGTGCAGCAACATTGACCTGCCTCTGTGCTAGCAGAAAAGTGAATGTTGTTCTACAATTTAAATATATAACCTGGTTACGCCCGAAAGAAAGCCAGAGCACAACACCATGATGCTAGTGGTGATAATGACGGTCATCCTGCTCTCCAGGTCAGATTTGGCTTGGTATGTGTGCATAGCACATGCTGATGATCCATAAGCTTTCAGCTCATGTGGGCCACTCAGCATGCCAGTAGCTGCCAGTGCAACATTGGTACACATTGGTTCCAGACATTGCATTGGATTTTCATATGTCAATACATACGTCTTGAAGGTTTGCTGCCAATGTGGGTGACTGACCTCTCCCATGTAAAAGCCTCCATTGTGTGTAGCTGGGTGGGTGCCACCGCCTGGATTGGAAGGCAGTGTGGCTTCGCCTGTCAACCGGCTGTCTAACAGAGCTGCTCGCGCCTTACCAACAGTATCCTGCTGAGATGCCCACACAGCCAATTAGCAACCAAGCAGGTTGCCAAGCCACAGGCAGATGAACAAGGTTAGGCTGCAATTGACCCTTACGCCTGTGTATATGCCAAGCGGGAAGGAGGGCGCTCTTGTGTTGTGTACAAAATTGCATGACATACAGCCAGCTGTCAACACTTGAAACGCGTATCATAACATAGCAGCTAGGGATGTGATGACATTCATATCAGATGATACATACACGGTATGACTGAGACAATGCGTGGGACAGATGACTGGGCAAGTCAGGACCTGCAGCTCTACCTCATTCTTGTCCTTGGCAGTTGCAAGAAAGTAGCACATGGCTGAAGCCTCAGCTGCGCCATACAGGGAAAAAAACTGCTCCAGCTTGCCGCCTCTGTTCTCCCTCAAGATCTGCTCCAAGACGTCCACAGGCCTCAGCTTGTGTGCATATGTTGCTCCTGCATAGTTCAACCCTCTCATCTGAGCCACCATGAGGCAGCTGCCGACAGTTTTTGATCATTTACAGTATTATGCGCAGGTATCAGCTCCCAAATGATGAACTTCTCCCTTACAGGACATGATCTTCTGCTGTCATATCAGCCAGGTACAGGCAAGCAATTGATGCTGAGTGACACTTCTGCCCATATGGGTGCACTGGTGCATATCTGAGCAAACCAGGCAGCTGAGACGCGGTGCGTGCACCAAGCTATCAGCACCGTTTTACCCCGGCAGTGCCAAACCATCAGGCTGTATCTTGCAGCTCAATGCAATAGAACGGGCAGTATAACATACTCAAGCCAACATAGAGGTGCTGAAGGCAAAAAAACTGTGCGCAAATGTGCCATAGCTTGTGCAGCATGTCTAGGACCAACAGCAAGACAAGCACACAGCATTGCTTGCCTGCTGTCGTCATCACCATGAAATGCTGTCCTGGTATGACATGCTGGGTGGCTAGTTCTGACTTGATAGTGTTGTCCATGACGGGTAGCAGCGACTTGCTCTGAGTACGGGCACCAAACGCCAGAACTTCCCCTGCAGAGTTGAGCAGAAACAGCTCGCTGACAGCCATAAGCAAGCATGTTTAAGACATTAAGATGTGTGTGTGTGACCATTGCCAGTGCCGGGACAGGGCTGTAAGATCACTGGAATGTGATTGATAGACTGCGTGAGCAGCGCATCCATAGACTGCATGAGCGCTTGCCCAAATATAGTCCCCATGTCTGACATGCAAGGTCAGCATGAGCTGCTTGCTGATACCCAGCCCAGCAATGGGGAATAAGCTACTATCTTCATGCATTGCTGATTCTAGTCCAAGTGTTGCTGTACCTGCAGTCGGCCGGTCTATGACAGTCACATACTCTCGCAGCCCAGGTCCTGACCCGGTGCCAATGCCAACAGGAGGAGTGGTCAGGTCTCTAGCCACCAGCACCACTCGACTGTTGTTCTCGTTGATGGTGTCAGCTAGGAGCAAGGCGCCCTGCTCATACAGAGCTACAGTGATGTTCAGGCTCCTGCAAGGCAATTGACAGCCCCACTGTGAAAATGCATGTCAGGCATTATGCTTGATACTGGGAGCAAACGTCTCTGCAAGGCAGTCGGTGGTGATGAGAGCAGGCAACCAGACACTCAAAAGTTCATGGCGACAGCCCACAGTGGTATGAGGACGGTCCAGACCCAGTTGCCAATTCATTACAGCTTTCCAGCCTTGCTCACTTGGCATTCTTGATAGTGCATGTGGTTGCACCTGCTTTGTCCCTGGTGCTGAGGAGCAGGAATGGCACTCCTTGATCGCACATTACGCAAGACCAACGGGGTCCTTCTCCCAGGCGCAGCAGCGACTGATGAGACAAGCTGAGTGGAGAGGTAGAATCTGCGCCCATCTGCTGTGAGGGCCATCAGGTGGATGTCAAGGGACTCAGAAGGCGGAATTGGGGCTATCAGAACCAAGTCTGAGCTGGCTGGACTCTGACCTGCAGATACCATACATGTGTTGTGTGGTACCATTCCTGACAAGCTTATAGGTTGCAGATACTGTGGCCATAATAAACGTACATCACAGTACAAAGCACAGGGAATGTGTGGCTGTGAGCGATTGAGCACATAGCAACAAACTTCAGATTGTACACGGAACTTCTACCATTATGCAGAAGTGCAAGTGTATGAAGCTTCCAAGCCAAGCCAGAGGCAAAGGAAGCTTGAGAGGTGTTCTTTACCTTTCTCAGTGTCAACCAGTACTTTTGGCATTTCTGCCTTCTTCATGACGGGGCCCACACCTGATGCTCCCATGTCAAAGAGCTGCAAAGCAGTAGGTATGCAAATCAGCAGGGCAAGTTTGCATCTGTAGGGCAGATACACAGATCCAGGGCAAAACAGGGCTATCACTGCAATAAGCTATTTTGATAATTATCTCTTTTATCGATGCACGCAAGGCAGAGACACCTGTATTGCACTAGGTAAACCTGAAGAGCATGCAAGCAGCACGTAAACAGCTTACCCCTATAGCACCTGACTGGGACCGGGTGTACAGAATCTGCCTGTCACAGTCAATGACAATCTGCATGATTGGGCTTGCTCGGCAGAAGATAGACCATCGAGGCAGGTAGGCCTCAAATCTTCCAGTGTAGCACACCTGCATGCTGTGCAATACCAGTCAACCTGCAAGAAGACTGAGACACCTCTGGCGTGCCGAGCAACACTATGCAAGCAAGGCCTGCTTTGCTGGCTGTACCAAGAGCTGCTGATGCTGCAGCTGTTCTAACACATGCCGATGTACTGGACAGATGGGCTAGGTGGTATGGCACATAGACAACCTTGCTGATGATTTTGTCTGGCTCACCTTGTTACACCTTCCTTTCAGCCAGGAGTTGCGATTTCTGTATTCTAGCTCGTAGAGGTGACCATCATTTCCACCAAGAAAGATTCGACCCTCGGACGTGCATGTAGTGGTGGTCATCATTACATCATCAGAAGGCACGCGGAAGTGCTCAAGATTGATGGGGCTCATTTCTAGATTGCCATTTCCATCTCGATTCATGTTCACACCGACAAGCGCAATCTGCACAGCAGTGTCAATTTTGAAGGCACCCTGGATGGTTGCACTGATGAGCCCAATTGCGTTTTGTGCAGGCATGTATGCTGCAAGTCCCTGCACGCAGAAGCATACTATGTGAGGCACTGCACTGACCTCACCTCTACAGTGGTGCACACAACAAGGATGTACTGGACCGCCTGTTGAAACACGTTGGGCTTGGGTTTCGTCAACCCAGCGCAGCATATGGCCTGCTCCTCTTGCCACTTGGTTGGAACGGACAATCTGCAGCATTATCAGATGTTTGCTGGGACTGACACTGTCTGCATTTCCAAGTAGAAAGCACAACAATTTCGTACCTACTGGCATCCCAAACATACAGTACATTGTCCACTGAAGCCCATGCAAGCTCGGCTTCAGAAAAGACACCACAGAAGCAGGCTGCCTGCATTTGTCGCTGACTGTCCAGTACCATGTCTGGCATCGGCCTAGCGATGGAGGCCTCTTGACTAAGAAGGGCGGGCCACTGCATTAATAAATGTGTCAGCACGCACGCAAGGTTCCATATGATGCAGAACATGATTGCAAACCAGCACACGATTGCGTCAGTAAAAGCCTGTGCATACGTACTCCTGCAGGAACTTCTGAGTAAGAAGATTCTCGGGAGGTTTGAGACAGCAAGTCAGTCAGATCAATCCGCTGATGGTCAGAACGAACTGTGCTGCTGAGCTCCTTGGCGGCACGGCTCACAGCGTCAACGTCCTGGGCTTCAGGAACAGTAGGGGCGTTGACCTTGATGGCTTGACTACCCTGAGAGGCAGGTGTGGCGTCATATATAGACCGTCCTGGCGGCGGCCCGTTGACACGAGCCATGCTTGAAAGCCAGGTTAGTATCAAGTGAAGTCTATACGCCAGCGGTCCCACTACACTAGAAGAAGCAAAAGTTGATACAAACTTAACAGTAAGAGGAAGAAGAATGCCTGAAGCTCAGGTCCGAAACACTTTGCATGCACTGCGATGCCAGATTCGTGCACGGCCATCCTGGGCGTGCGAATTTCAAGGATTGGCAACACAAGTGACCCATTACGTGCACTCTTGGACTCTCATGTCGGCGTACGCCATGCAATCGCTTAGGACTGCACAAGCCGTCCCTGCTCGTTTACCTGCGGTCGTCACTTGCAACACGACTCTTGTCAGCGGCAAACATCACACTTACCATGCATAAAATATGTCCAAATCACGATCTGCCGTAGCGAAGAGAAACATCGAGCCAAAAGTCCCGACAGAAAAGATAAACAGCAGGAGACTCATGTCAGTCTCTATACTTGCCTTCTTGGTGCGGGCCTGCAAGAGCATTTAAGGCCTGTGTTTAGCCTCTTTGCAACCATATTCACATGTCTCACAGGCATTTCTAGTGTTGGTTGTTTGGGTGAGCACCAGCAAGTCACAACCCCAGTCTGCACCAGTCAGCATAAGTGCTGCTGAAACTGCACTGGACAGCACCAGCCTGTTAGGCTACAGTATTGTAAAGGTATGCACCATTACATTGACTCGTATTGCTAAATCATCACCCTCCCATGCTGACATTTCGTGAGATCATCAGACGTATCCACATGATCCCAATGCCTTCACTCAAGGGCTTGAATATGACAAAGTATGCAACGGCACCTCCTGCCAAGACATATTTTGGGAATCAACAGGCACGCTTGCTTGACCTGTTCTCTGGGGTCGTCATTTCACAGCACGCAATGAAATCAGAGCAACCTTCTGTGTCCAGGTCTTTATGGAAAGTCAACAGTCAGAGAGGTTGACATGCTGACGGGCAATGTCCTACGTCAGCAAGCTCTATCTGCTAGAGACTTTGGTGAGGGGATGACTAAGTTTGGCTCCAGGTGAATGACTTCGCTGCATCTGGAGTACTTCAGGCCGTCAATGCAGTTCCCGCTTATACCAATACTGCTGAAATCTGGATTGAGTTGACCACGCTGTGTTTTGTCCAGCTCTGGATGAAAACAACAATGTATTGACTCGTGCTGATTTGTGTTGCTGGCAGGTTGTTCCAGCTGACATGGCTTTCAAGCAAAACATATTACTATGATGTCAATAATTTCAACAGTATCAGCACACAAAGTACCCCTTTGTCAGATGGCTGGGGCGCAACCACAGACGGACGACACCTCATTGTCAGTGATGGCAGCTCAACTTTAACATTTCTAGACCCTGACACATTGGGAAAAGTGAAGTCAATAGTTGTTACTGATAACGGCAGTGCAGTACCCATGCTGAATGAGGTTTGTCACATTCAAAGTCATGTGCACAATTCCACTGACTTTGAGCTTCTTCACAGTAACCAATCAATCCACTCAGGATTCACAAGCTATGTGGGAAGCTATAATACATTTGCTTTGCAGGCTCATTCGCTCACAATGGCTACAAGTATGTGTTTCATTTGCAGCTGGAGTACATTAATGAAGAGGTCTGGGCTAATGTGTGGATGACAGAGTGTATAGCAAAAATTGACCCTCGAACAGGCAATGTCAGGTGCCAGACTGCAATCAGCTCTTTTGCATCTATCGTTCAAGACCTATGTATAGCCACAGAACAGTATACACAAATCCAGGCAGCAGAAACAACGCATGTTCTGGTTTTACCAAGCCGTGGCACAGTTGCTTTGCACATTTATACATGTGTGCTGCAGGGGCTGGGTGTTGTTTACAGGCTTGCGCGATCGGCTGGTAGCGTCATCTCCCATACAGCAACTCCCAATTGATGTATTGAATGGTACGCCTTGTGGGTAACGCAGACATGTTCAGTTACAGGTAATTGCAGGTCAGACCAGTGAGCGCAGGGTGATGATTGCCACCTTGTGCAGGCATTGCTTGGGACAATGTAGGGAAGAGGCTTTTTGTCACAGGGAAATGCTGGCGAGAGTTGTACGAGGTCCAGACGGAGGTTACAAAGCTGCAAATGTCTCCAACAGAGCATCTGCAAGTGCAGAAAATGTGCAGAGTTGCTATATAGCTAGAGAACTCATCCGGGTGCAGTCAAGTTCGATGATTTTGCTGCATGCATTGGTGTCTGCTGCAGCCCATGCAGTCAGGGTACTTGTGCATGCATTTCAATCATGCTCAACTGTGACTATGGCACTCATGCCTGACTTTGCCTGCTCAATGTTTGGCCTGCCCTGTAGAACTTGCGTCAGCATCTGTAGCCTGCCCATTGGTAAGCTGTTGACCAAAGACTCTTGCTTCAGGATTTCACCCTCTGCCAGTGTTCCAGCTGTGTGTGAACACACCAATTCAGTACTGTATTGACTGAAATGTGCCAAACATTCCTTGATAGGCACGCTCCCTTTGCAATAAGTGGATGCTGTCCTTCAACCAACATGTCAGGCTGTTGCAAGACAGCTGTACGTACCACATCCTTGCTGTCATAGCAACGAATGCTGCCAAGTTATTGCAAATCACAATCACCAGAAGCAGCCATTGGAACAGTTCAAAAGCATTTGAGACCTCACCATTTACGTTCTTTGAGCTTGTAGTAGACATTGCCTGATCCCTTGTCCTGAGCTTATGCGCCCGTGCCAGTAGAGGCTGTAGCCTCAGTGCAGCAGCGACCATGGCTGATGCTCCTTCTGCAAGGTTTTCCTTCTCTGGTCCAGATGCAGAAGCAATAGTTGCCAGCTGAGATGCGCTGCCTGCATAATATGTCACAGACTGCTCAGTGCACAGACAGCAAAGTAAACTTCCTTATATGAACTGACCACAAGGTGCCCTACGCCGGCTGGGTGGGCTCAAGATGCAAGCCAACTGTGTGTCAATGCTGACTACTGCCATGTAAGCTGCATTGCAGATCCCATACATCCATTGTGAAGTTACTTGGACAGCAGTGAGACTCGTCCGTACAGGAACGTAGCTCTTGCATGACAGAGTGTAACTGTCACGGAAAATATGTTGATTTCAGTGCCATGCAAATATGTCGTACCGCATGAAACAAGCTCCTGATCAAGCTGTGCTATATCTTGCTTGACCTGCCGCTGATCTCTCTGAGTCTGCACTCATCAAAATATATTGGCATTGGCCATCTCATGGCTCAACAGATGCTTTTATGATGCCAACAGCATGCATAACTCATTGCTTGACATGGTGCCAGATACCATCAGTATTTGCTCTCGCAAGCTGGCTAGCTCTGTGTCTAACTGCTGCTCTATAGCCTCAGTGCAATGCACACTTGCTTGAGGAAGTGTCACCTGCAGCAGATTTTTGCTTTTGTCACACCACATCAGGCACCACCAGCCTTGAGGTTTAGCAATGCCTTTCACAAAGAGCCTTGGCATGTGGCATATTCACCTGGGCTGGCATTAGCCCTGCCGGTATGTGCAGGCAAGTTTCGGTGGCATACTTTTCAAAGATTTGCAGCTGCTCAGTCATCCTAGCTTGCAGGACCTTGTACAGGTCAGCAGTCCCCTGAATGTCAGATTCTGCACACTTGAGTCACCTGTATGATGAACCAGCTGCTGCTTGTGACTTACTCTGAGAAAAGCAGTCAGCTCACTTGGCTCCAAAGCCAGTGACTCAACAGCGCACCTGCAGACCAAAGCTATCAGTCTGCTGCAGTGTGAGATCAAGCTGTAGAGTTCACCTTTCCATGGCATCCAAGCCTTGTGCGCAGTACTCCTGAACCTGTAAGTTGTACAAACTCAGTCTGAAGGCTGCTTTCTTCGGGACACGTCGTCGAGATCCCTTACGGCATTTTGCACGTCTTGTATTAGCTCCAGTGGGCGAAGTGCGAATGGGTCCTCTCTTTCGAGTTGTGTCACGCGGATGGCACCGGTATGCAGCTGAGCTTGATGTGGCGAAGCTTGATACGGTGAGGATCCTAGATGTACGGTCATGCTGCGACGAGGGATCGAGCAGTTAGACAGGACGTTGCCGCCTGTGTGAATTGCGCCTCACGGTTGCGGGAATTTGCATCTTGGCAAGTGTTGTCAAGTGGTTTTCAAACGCTGCCAGCTGTCCCTGGGAGTGATGTTGGAAATCCCTAAACGTCTACTGTGCTTGCAGTCTGTGCAGACGTATCAAGGTCAGAGAATGTCTACTGTTAGTGAGCCCATTCATAAGCATGGTTCAATATAGACAATTCACGGCTGTGTCTGTGGGTCACCATCACAGTCATGAATATCAAGACTAAGGACAGGCCACCCCATGCATACCTTGGTAATCTTACTCTCTAGGGTGCACTACTTATGCTACTTCCTTAAACGGACGGACTATTGAGACAATTCAGCTGAGACCAACTCCATTGCAACGCCATGCAATACAGTGTTGCAATACAGTGTTGCAATACAGTGTTGCAACACATTGAATACACCCTAGTTTTGCATCGGCAACAGGAAATTCTTTTCCAACTGCAACACCTGCATGATGTAGGTACCAGGATGCGCTGTGTAGTGATTTAGCGCTGTTGTCATCTGGAGATTTGGCAGCAGAACCCTACTGCAGCAGGGAGCATTTTTGCATGTAGGCAAGTGACAACAACAAACTGTGGACGAATCCAGAATCCCGGGCACTTGCCAATGTTCGATCTGTAGTGCTGCAGTGTCCCGCGGCACTTTTCAAGAGGTTTGCAGTTGTGCAATCTAAGCGTTAGTCAACAGGTCTGCTGGAACTACTCTTGCAGTCCGTCTTTCCAGAGTTCCTGGTCTCGCGATGAAAATATGTGGATGTTTTTCACCGAACCCGCGACTAGGTAAAAACAACAGCTTCGAGGACGATACCGAGCACCCAGAGCTCGCTTTCACGGACAAGCAACAACGGTTCTCCCAGGACGTGCTCACAGGCCTTAAAGGGATGTCAGCCCCAACAACCGCGGTGAGTTGCGACACGCTGTTCTGCCCTTTCAACTGTTTGCTGCTCACCACTGTCAGTGCATCTTCAGCACCCCCTGTACTGTAAGCACACGACATATTGTGAGCAGTCACGTCACGGGCACTGTTCACTGTGGGACAGTGTCAGGTAGCTGAGCTATCGCTCTGCTGCCCAAGGGCAAACATCAGTGTCAACGCAGCATTGTCACAGTCCATATCTGTGCTTCAGGGACGGTCGCAGGCTACAGTGTACTTTCCTCGCAACAGCAAGGCCGGCCAGCCACAGCGAGCCCCCCTCTCATGCCTTTCGTAGGGTCACCTCTGTCGCTCCTCCCTTAAATGCACCTCAGATGAATGGTGAGCTTTCCACAGACCTCCTTGTGCTGCTGTGTTGCTGGGTCCTGCTGGCTGCTCTCATACTTTGCAGTGCCTGCAGAACCCAACTGTGTGCGCTTGCTGTCTGGGGCTTGGCTAGATTGGCTTGACTCATGGCAGCCTTGGTGCAGTGCCTCGTGATCTGCATGCAAAACCTTGTGGTGTCTGACCCGCAGGCACGCTTGAGAAGAGCGACCTTTGGACGCAAAGCCGGGCAAATCTGGAGGAAGCCATCGAAGAGGAAAAGGAAAACACAAACCACAACTGGGACTCAGACCTTCTCAGCCATGAGCAGCGGCTTGAACAGCGGCTGGACAAAGCTAAAGCTGGACATGTTCATCATGGGATCAGATGGGGCCTGCCAGGTCTTTTCACCTACTTTCCGCATCGCGGCTGGCTGCCCTGCCTTGCCTTGCCCCTGCGTACCAATAAGTGCAGGGCTCAATTGCTGAGCTTGCGGCTGCCACCATTGATTGTCACCAAGATGGCAAAGTCATTCAAGCAATTCTTGGTACATTGCTGCACACTTTCACATTGTGATGATGACACAACATGCACGTCTGGCACTACAGCCCCTTGCAAGCAGCTTCTATCATTTCCAGTGATGTTGCTATTGCTTCTGCTGGTTGCTTGAGCATCTCTTTGCGCAGCAATCACGTTCTGGGCACATCGCTGCATTCAAATCATGCATGCATGAGCGTGACTCTTGCCTTACATGCTTGCAGTTCCGGTCAATCTCTTATGGGCTGTTTGGGACTGAGGGGTATCACAAAGCTATTAGGCGAAAGGCGGTCCAATATCTGAGGGAGCACAGGTCAGATTTTGAAGCTTTCCTTGGAGATGACTTCAACCACTGGCTGAAGGAGATGTCTCAGAATGACAGCTGGGGAGATGAGCTTACCCTGGTCAGTGTCCATACTGGCAGATGGCAATGTCAGCTTGACTTGAGAATTTGCTGCATGACAGAGTCATCAAACATCCTGTTACTGTATGGCGACACACACATGTAACTGCATCGCCAACAGCTTCAGGATATCTTTGATAGGCATGACTTCATGTTTGTTCTCAAGCACAGCAGCCAGCATTATCTGTGGCGATTGCAAGATATTGAATTTGCTTGGCTGTCACAGCCAAGGCATTCATTAGCACTTATGATTGTTTGCAAGCCAAGACCGTATTATAGTCAGGGCAGGGGATGGTCTATTCAGCCCACTGCCTTCATGATCCTGCAACCTATCACAATGTTGTTTTGCAGCGAGCCATCTGTGAGGCATATGGCATTGTGATCAACGTCATCACAAGTGACCAGCAGCATTGGTTTATGCGATACGAACCTGAAGTCCAGCCAAAGAAGAGCGTGGAGGTCTTTGTGACGTACATAGCTCCCATTCACTATAACGCTGTAAGGTAAGCACGATTTGCTGGCTCGGTTGCCAGTTTGAGCTCCACTCAATCTGGAGGACCGATCAAAGTTGACTGAGCGTACCTGCAGCAGCAGTGCTTGCATTTGTTTGGCTTCTGGCTCTTGGATGGGGTGAGCCAATATCTGTGTGTGTCACAGCCAGCATTCAGTTGCTGTACCTGGGCTTTCTTCAATCCAGGTGTACAGCATGCTGACATGTCGTCACCGACATATCTTGGTGTTGCAGGCGGCAAACTCAGTCCAGTCAGCTCCGAAGGTCCTTCAGCCGCAGCAGGTCTTCCAGGATCCAACAAGCCATGGACCGCGCGTCCTCACAGTCCTTCACTGAGCAGCACAAGCGCTTGGGCCAGCAACACCAGCAAGCAGAGGCAGATGCAAAATGCCAACAAAACCCGGCCTGCAAGAGCCTTACATCCACAGGTGCTTGCGTCAGTTGTGGAAGATCCAGTTGCAGAGGACCACGGCAGACACACCACCAGCGCAAGCTAGGCAACAGACACCCACTGGCACGTACACAGGCACAAGCGCTGCTCCAATCAATGTTCCTGCAGGGCTGCAGCGGGGAAGTGGGTCAGGCAAACGCCTTTCGCCAAAGCCAATGCATTATGGCATGTCAGAGGCATTCCATCCCTCTGCCTGTGTTGCACTCTCCATTTGCTGCAGCATCGGCGGCGCCAGCACAACAAGCAGAAGTGATGGACTCGGTTGACGCAAACTTACTGAGCTTGCAGCAAAAGCTGTAGCGCAAGCAGCGTGCGCTGATGTGTGTCTCTCTCAGGAGGCTGGGCGATGATTGCTTTGTATTTGACTTACAGTGTGACTGACTTGAACCAGAAGACTGTACTGACCCCTACTGCATCAGGAAATCCGGTTTTGTGTGATGCCAATAGTTTCAAGCAAGTAGTGAATCAATGTGTAGGCCAATGTATGCCTTCAGACTACGTGTATTTGTGTGTGTATAGCTTCAGAACACTTTGTCATACACAACAGCGGTGACCGAGACTTGTAGCATTTGGTTGAGAATATGCGTTTCTTACGAGTTGTGTAGAAGATTGAGGGTACGTGTAGCCTAAGTTTCAACTCGTGGACTTGTGGCACAGACAATTCAGAGTTGCTCAGTGTGATGTGTTGATCAACAGACATGTAAGCTACATGGTGTAGCAGCCCTATATACTGCATAGACATACTCTACAATGGATAGCTGCGATTTGCCTCAAGTAAGCATCGTTACAGGTCTTGAAGTTATCAGGGATCATTCCTTTGGTTTGATGGCAATCAGGGCACTGGCTACTGCAGACACCCCCCAGATAAACCCCACAGGAAACAGCAGTGACCCAGATTCGTTTGTGTTCAGCAACGGCAGGAAAACAGCAACATGTGCTGCTGATGCTGCTGCCAAGCCTGTCATCAGTGTCCTCTTGGAAGGATCAGAAAAGTTGTTCTGGTTGGCCGCTTCCTGCAAGTGACACAGCCTTGAGGCCAGCTACAATTTTGCTTGGCAAGTGCTGCAAAAGAACATCAAGTCATCAAGTAAAGCAAAGGCATGCAATTTTGACTATGCTGTGATCGAAGGCCTGCAATTATAGGAGCAAAACCCAGCATCAGCATAACCTCCACGAGGCTCGTGTAGGAGCGCTGTGCACAGCGACTCCATGTTTCAGTGCCTTGTATAGCTTGCAGATTACCTGCTGTGTGTAGGCTATGGGTGCAACAACCATGGACACGGCAGTGCCAGCCAACTGCCACAGGAAGATGTCTTCTATTCCCTTCTCTGCGGCTGTGCCGAAGAGGCTGTCAAAGACTGAGTAGGAAGTCCAATGTAGGTCAACCCCGCCAGCACAAAGCTGGCTGTCAGGAAAGAGTATATGCCGCTGTTCTAGACCGCTCACAGATGTCAAGTTAGTCAGGTCCCGGAAGAAGCCCTGCAGCATGGCCACCAGATTGTTTAGCATGTGACCACCAGGTTACTCAACATGTTGCTGCAAGCTTGCTGCAAGATTCCAACAAGGTCACTGCAACATTATCACAAGGATACTGCAAGGTAACATAAGCTTCACAGATGGCTTCAGTCACAATGATTGATAGTGGCATAGCTTTACAGATTCTGCTGCACACCAAGACAGCTAATTGCATCGATATATGCTGATGGTCATCTTTGCTTGTGACCAGAGGACTGCCATGCTATACGAACATAGCCACAAAGAAGTATTGCATGGCAACACACAGAAACCTCAAGGTACACACGCATGCAACGAATGTGCTTGTAATAGGAGTGCCATTATGTTTGTCGGCAAAATTGAGTACACACATAGTCATTGAAGATTGCCAGAATGTAGATGGCGGTGTAAAAGCATCAGTATATTGCACACTCTGGCACTGTATACATGTGTGACGTGCACTTACACAGCTCACCTTGAATATCTTAAGGGTGTTGAAGCCTTCAGGACTGAACTTGACAAAGTTGATGCCCGACACCCAAAGCTGGTTCACATTGATGGCGCCCAGGGCCAGGGCTGCTGGAGGCAGCAGGGGTGAGGAGGGGTAGATGGGGTTAGGGATGAAGGTGCTGGCTATGAAGAACAGGTTTGTGCCAGCCAACATTGCAAGAGAGATATTGGCACGCCTGAAGATGGCCTCATCTAGAAAGCCATCCCGCGCAGCATTCTGCATAGTCCAAGAGACACAGGAATGAAGGCTGAGCTGCTCAGCCAACTAGACATGCTGGCAAACTGGTCAACTCACTGACAGCAAGCAAAGCATGGCTGTGCAGGTGCTTTCTGAACTATGAAGGTTGATACAGTGACAGTAATTGTAGTCTTGGCTATCTCTATCATGTTCTCTTACATTCATAATCACCTTCCGGCCAGCTTAGCATGGCAAACACGAATCTGCTACAAGACGCACATGCCATGTTGCACTAAGTCACTGTGAATGTGAAGCCTGGCCATCCCAAGCAGCATAGTTGAAAGTACTTTGTAGTGGGCATTGGCAGCTGTCTGGCAAGTTTATGATTCAAGGTGTCACTACTGTTTAGAGTCAGCCAAAACAAGGCAGGAAGCACCTTGAGGACCCAGTTCTCTGCAGCAGCACCTACAAAGCCCACAGCCAGAAGCCTGAACAGCGCAGCTTGTAGATAGTCATGTGGTTGCCCATTTGCGCCAAACAGAAGCTCAGCAGCCTGCAGTTGTACTGGCGCGGGTGTGACTGAGAATCCAGCAGCATGTTTGGGCACAGTGTGCACAGAGATTGAGAAGGACGTGCAAGGCAGTCTGTCAAGGACTTGCGCAGCCGCCCTTCAGCACCCCTTCAACATTGGTTCAACATCACAATTGCAGACGAACAATTGGACCACTCAACCCTGGTTTTGCCGCCAAAGGCAGCAGCATCCACTGCATGTAGCTAAGGAATGTGCAGTAATGTCAAGTTGACAATGGATACACAGTTTGCAGCCACTGCAGTGTATGCAGGTGCTACATCCAGCTTGTCATCTTTTGCACAGTTTGATGGCTGACTTCACTAACCAGCAGCAACAGATGCAGCAATTACTTACAATGTTGGGAGAAACAGCTGCAAGGGCTGCAGCTCCGGTGAATGCAACAGCCAGGAACCAGTAAGAAAAGGAGTTGCCGCCAGGTATGTCTGAACCATAGGCTCCACCTTCAGCCACTACATGCCAATTTGTGCAAGCGTGAGCCTACATAATCGACTTCCATGGCAAGTAGATATGACTGTTTGATGAGCGCAACAACAGTACTGGACAAGGACAGCACAGGGAAGACTCATGACGCTATCATACGCTAGGAACAGAGCATTGCTCTTATGCACGATGCAATGGATAGATGTAGGAATGCACTCATGCTAACTTGGCTTTGAGTACTGATGGGGCATGACATGCCTTGTTGTGGTCTGTAAAGGCCTCGTGATCATCACAGGAGACATTGCTGACATCTGGCAGGAGTGCAATATGCAATGTTTGCCGCAGTTGCAGCGCATGCAGGATCAAGATTTTGCATTACCACGCATGATGCCTTCAGCAGATCTGCTCACATAGTCCTTTGCACCTTGCTTCCATCGCCCCTGCATATCTGAGCTGGCCCAACACGTTAATCCTGCACTTGTATGCCTCTGCAGTAAAGGTATCAAAGAGTTTGCACAGCAATATGGTGTGTGCTGACATGAGTACCATGCTGAAAATCCATACCGGCAGACGACAGCCTGTGAATTTGGTACCCGCAGCACAAAAATGCTTGCCAGGCCTTGCCTGTTGACCTGCAAACATAGGAGTGGTATGACTGCAGGATCGCACGCAAAAGGTTTGCATCAGACAGGCGGGCAGTGTACGTATCGGCTACATAGAGTCCCTGATAGCTGACCTTTCTTCAAGCAGGGTGCAAGTCCACCACTGCAAGTTTTTAGCGAAGTATGACAAAGCGTCATCTGACAAGTGCAACACTCGTTACGATGTTAACGCCGGTGCCGATCTACCGGCGCATGGCTCTTCCAGGTGACTGCTGGGACGTATGCCTTTAGTAGCCGCTGGCGCACCGCTCAATATTGCACTTTACAGGACAAGGTGCTGCACTATTCACGCTCTGAAACCAAAGCGTGCATGAGCCACGAACTTCGAAACGCCAGCTGCGCTGTCCAAGGGCCCTGCCCTGCTCAAGGCGGTACCCCGAATTCGTGCAGCATGTTTCGTGTACTGACGCTGCTGGGCAAGCTGATGTGTAAATGAGCTCGATAGAGTTTTGATATGAGCATACCACCATACGATGGAAGGCAAAATCCGTTTCTGCCTCGCAACGAAATGGTCAATAGTGATGCTCAAACTGCACAGCAGTACCCGCACCAACTCACCATTACGGAGTCTCCTCATATCAAGCTGAGTTGCAGAGGAGGCTCTCCACACAAAATTAGGTTTCGCAAACGGGTATAGACTTTGCCCCATACAGCATTCTTCCTCTCAGCATCCACAACATCAATTACGTCAGCAAGGGGCAGAAACTCCCTGCACGGACTGAACAAGTGCAGCTCATCTTGTTGTGCTTGTGTCTTCAGGTCAATGTCTGGCCATTCTGTTTTGTTGCCAAAGCAGACTACAGCAGAGCTGACAGAGCTTTCCAGTATGGTTGCTCGTGCCGGGTATGCTGGCACAAGATCACTGCTCACAGAAGAAGACTGGTGTCACTGCCTGCTTACACACCCCAGCTCACCACGGATGCTACCTTCAGGACGCCCTCCTAGGTGGTGGACTGCATCTGGACCTAGCACACAGAGCTGCTGAGTACAGGTAGCACGGCATTCATGTTGCAGTTTTGTTGCACACATGTCCATTCCTCTGCTGGGTCGTCACTGTCTTACCAACTAATGTCTGTACAGAAAAGATATCAGCGTTGGCGCTCTGAGCCACCTTGTGGTCAATGGTCGCTGCAGATACCTTGGTACATTTGCACCATCCTTGCTGGAGACTGTCAGCAGGTTGCCAGCAGCTGTGAGCCATGCTGCTTGTGATGCAGGGATGCTCAGTGGGCGACCTCAGTTGCAACCATCCTTCAGCCTTCATGTTGAATTTGGGGGAGGTGCTGCGACATGGTCAGGCCATGGCATTGCTTTTCAGCAGAAGGTGCCTATCACCCGTTATGTGAGCTTTGAGGTCAGAGCCACAACCTTCTGCCCACTACTGTGGCATTGCATCCGACAGTTGCAGGGGTGCACTTGTTGGTCTCCTTTTGAAGGCTGGTGACATGTACATTCCATGTTGTCTCTACACTAAAGCTGTGTTGCATCGTGGCAGTTACTCTGCTACTTTCTGCTGCCGACTGTTACTCTGGTGCGTCTATTAATAGGCAATAATTCTCATATTATATGAGAAATGTGTGCCTTGCTGCCAACTTATTGAGTTGCAGACTAGTGAACCCTCATGCTCATTAACACCTTTGACATGTTGCAGGTGATTGGATCTGCTCACTTTCCTTTGCCAAGTGTAACATACTCACCACAGCATGACAGTCAGCGCCTGGCCCTTGGCCAGGGTACCTATGAGATGCGTGTAGACCAGCTGAATCCGTGTATAGGATTTTGACATGTACTGCATGCGTTTGACTCTGTGTATGAGGAAAATCACTGCAAGCTGAAAGTCAGTCAAATGTCTGTGCTCTGTACACCTATATGTGATCTTTGTGTTATTGATATATTCTGACAGACTTCTGACACACTGGGATAACCGTATTTGTAGCGTCATTTGACACACTGGGATAACCGTATTTGTAGCGTCATTGTACCAGCAGTCGCATAAGCACATGGCACAGTATTTCCTGGAAGTATAAAGTCTGTGCCTGCATGCTGCCTGTTGCTTTCAAGTGGGGTGTCTCAGCTGGGCCTTGCTGCGCCACAATGCAGCACTCTTAGCTATAGCCATTGAATAATTATGCAGACGACTTGTTCCTGAGCCAGCCAGCTGCCCCAGATACCAGCTGCATTCATCACACTATGTTGGATGCTAGCAGCACATGACAAGGTATGCAACCCCTGTGCTTGCTGTCACTTAAAATGTACAGCAATGCTGCAATTTATTAGGGGAGAAAGAACACATGATGCAAGCCCACACGAATAAATTTTGAGGAATGATACTGCAACACATGATCTGACAATGCACCCAGCTTGTGCTCCTGCCACCTTAGTCATGGCAACTTTGATGCTGCTGCATAAAGCGGTATATTGCATTGTCTATAGTCTGCAGCATGCATGCCAATACAACGCGCTTGCAGCACTACATCTGTGCAGCTCAGATACAACATTCACCATACAGCAGCAAGGATATTGTCAAGACAGATAGATACAGAGATGAACAACCTACCGCTCCCAACATGAGAACACCAAGTGCTGGTTGGAAGACGAGCGTCCAGAGGGGATACCAAGAATCTAAGAGTTTCTGCGGCAAACTGACGGCTGTTGGACCAGATGATGCCAGCAGACTTCAAGGCTGGCTATGCAGTGTATGCAGTCATTTCTGATAGATCTATTGAAAGATAAGACCAAAGGCACCCAGGAAGCGCCTGTGGCTCCTTTGTGACCAGGCACAGCAGCTTCACAAACAGGCAATGAAGAGGGACGTACTGTCGAGTTGAAGCTGCCCTTTTCTGCAACTCCAGCTGCAAGCCATGCCAAGGCCACACAATGAAGAAGAAGTCGGCAATGAGCACCTGCAGCAAGTCTCTGACCAGTACAGATGCATATTGAGCTCTCACAACTCAGTTGCAAGCATGGCAGTGCTGTCATGAGTAAGCTGTGATATGCTGGAGGGTTAACATCGGTCACCAAATATTTGGAGATATGGAATGAAGGAAGAATCATGTCATTCGAAACAAAGATATCGGGGTGGATTACACCTGGTCAAAATTCAGTCACCTTGTCTACAGTCTGCTTCAAACTGCCAACAAAGCCACCAGTAGACTTGCTGTCTTTCTGCATACAATTTGCTGTGATGGCATGACTGTAGGTGTTGCTGCACAGTGTAAGGCAGGCACGACTTTGACTTAGTGGTGAGAATGACTCCCATAGAAGACGAGCACTGGCTACCTGTCTGGGGTCTGATTCGCTTCTTAGATTCTTGTCTGAGATTTGTCTCCTCTGCAGCCGTTCCATGTCGTTCTTCATGGATTCTTCCAAGTCTACAAAGCAATTTGGCAGTCGTCCCAAGCACCTTACAGCTTGCTCACTGCCATATGTTTAATGCTAGCAACCGACCAGCATCGCGGTCAGAGGATCTGCAAAGCTGCTGATGCTGATCTCTGCCGGGTCTTTGGCAACTGAAAGCTGTTGGCCTTCTTGCTTGAGGTATGGCAGTTGCAAGTGCTGTACCGCCGGAGCGGCTTTCCGACCTGCCCGCTGTTGCGCTTAATGCTGTACAACGTCTACAGACTGCAACGCCGACGGGCACTTGGTTGAACGAGGCAAAGCTTTGCATCGCTGATGTTTTTGTTGCTGGCGAACGAATTCCCGTTCAAGCCAAAGCCTCGAACTGCTCCGAAACCATTCTTTGGGTAAGCACGGCGACAGCTCACGCCCTCATACATCCCTGCCCTTGCAGCTCTCGCACTGCACACAAGTCAAAGGCCCGATGTAATGCACGTACACAATTCTGGTCTTGGCTGACTGGCGGCTGCGTGCTCACCTCAAGCGCGGTCTGTTTTAGTTGAGATGCGAAGTCAACTCGACTGATCGCGAAAGGCAATTCGCGTCATGGAGCTCAATCTTCAGACCCTCGCTGCTCGCAGTCTGAGTATTCCACGGCTGTTTCGCACCCTTACAACTGCAGAAGCAGATCTGACTGCTGACATCGATCTCGTGGAAACACAACTTTCAGTGGAACAAAGTGAGCAGTTACGCGGAATGCTGCAGGAAGCTATTTCCCATCCGTTTCGAATGACCTTACAGCAGCGTGCTAATGTGTCTTATGCTGTCAGCAAAATCACCTTACACGAGGTACAGCATCTGAGGCGCCAGCTGGCAGACATCAGCCTTACAGTCACCAAGCCTGTGAGGATTGTGCTGATAGGCTTCTCGTCCACGATTGACTATGTTGGTCTACGCACAAGCATTTTGAAAATTCCAAGAAGTCTAGTGCTGGAAGAAGATCTGGAGATGCTTGACAGACTGAGTCATCTACCTTATATGAATTGGGAGTATTATGGGCGTGAGATTTACTTGACATCCATGACAGCATTTTCTTCAGCTGAGGAGGCAAGATGTGCTGGCGTGACTCCTGATACACAGAGGTTTTTGATGATGCTGGGGCCAGTATGATATGACAACTGACCCTCCTGCCCAAGGCTGGCAAAACCTTGATGTCAAGGACAAGTGGAAGGAAGCTGCTGCTGCAAGCGAGCGTGTCATAGCATCATATAGACGAGAGGATGTCAACTGCCTTCGTTTTCATCCAGATGCAGAAACATGTACAGGAGGAGCTATAACATATATCATTCGCATCCTCTATCGCGAAGCTGTTGATGATGTCAACGATGAGCCCCTTTTTACAACAGATGGCTTGTTGCCAGCTTGGGTTCACAGTTGTTCATAGGAATGAATACTGCATCAAAAAGCAAAGCATCAGATGTAGTATCACTGGTACAGATAGGTTGTGAGTGGTGATCTACTAGTAGAAGAACATGAGCAATCACACCTAGGAGGCAAGACTGAGGTGGAAGACTTGAGAGCTAAGGACAGTTGGACTGAAGCGGACTATTGGTATGATGCTGTTAGCTCACAAGTTTTGAGAGTCTGACCACTACGCTCTGCCTTGATTGTTTTAAGGCCTACTTATAATCGTGACAGTCCTAGCTTTGAAGGCTAGTCATCTGTTGATTCCTAGCGTTCAGGGCATAGATGCCATTACGTTGGTGATGCAGATGCTACTCATGTGGTATATGTGTATGCACATTCGACAACTCATGATGCCGGCAAAGTTATGCCCTTACATGCCATATATGGTGGCATCAATTCTCATGCAAGGCAGACATCGCTACAACTGGTCTGAGGCGTGTACCCTGCTGTACTGGGTTGCAAGTTTCCACAGCCACACACATACACTGCATATGAAGCACCGTATGGACCATGACTGTTCTGGAGCAGTGCAGGTACAGAAGACGCCATGCAAGCTGTGAGATGACGTCATCTTTACTGTGTATACTCAACACAACATGGTTATGTGGAATGGATTGCTATCATGACTTGCAGTGAAAGTGACAACTGGTAACGTACGTCAATCAACAGGCTGACAGGTGAACACATCTGAACGAACCAGTCGAGTTGACTGAAGCCTCAGGGCATCGTTTTATTTTGAAAAGAAGTCGTCATCGGAAAGGCGCTGGAAGCGCCGGTGAAGCAGGTACAAATGTGACTGATCTGCCGTACAGCCCCACATCCTCATCAGGCATTATTCTTTGCCCTGTAATGTTGATCTGCACCCAACAAAGGTGGGTCACTGCATGAACCTATGCTGCTACGCTGCAGAAGGCAAAGTCACAGGCAAAGTCACAGGACAGCCGGGAGAGGCTAACCTCCCAGCACAACCAATGGAGCGCTGAACTTCAACATCACAGCATGCATTGCCAAATGCAAGAGGCTAATCTAAATACTTGTGTTCCTGCATACACATTGCTAAATTGGGCTCCACAATACACGCTCAAGTGTGCGGCCAGAGGTTGCAAGGCAGAACTTACATTGGCTGGCTGGACGCCAGAGACTACTTGGGGTTGGGCCCAGGCAGGGGGCTTGTAGGTGGTTGCTGGTGCAGTCCGCATGGATGGATGCTCAACCGCCTTGTACTCGAAGTTGCGCACCACCCACAGGAACCACACCAAATTCAGCACCATCAGACCTGCACACCACACTCAACATATCAGCAGGACCTAAGTAAGCCCACCAGGGTTAACCAGATATACAGATTTGACACGTTTAGCATCTTGCCATATGCACGAGATGGAACATCAATGTGTGTTCGACCAGAAAAGGTGAGCAGAACGCCTGGAGTTCAAGACAAACGGATGCGGAGCAGACTGTTGAGGGAGGTATATGAGCAACCTATAGGGCAACACATCAGGTTGTAAACGGTGCAAGTGCACACCTGCCAAGAAGAGGAAAAAGAGATCAAGGCGACCATTGTTAAGGTCGTCAGGGAGCCAGCCATGCTTTCCCCCTCGGCCCGTCGCACTGCTCACTGCCAAAACCACAGCACCTGTGTTTAGCACACACAGATACACATGAGGCCAGCTGTTCCAAAATCTCTGTTTGGGCACACAAGCAGACCAGCTCAGAATGAGCCGTCCTCAGCCTGGTGAGGCAAGTGATGACTACGCAGTGAAGTCACAGTAATGTGTTATGAGCTGTCTGACCAGTATTGTGGCAGCCTCACTGGTCACGTTCATTAATGTGACAGCATCTGTCCCAACAACAAATTCACAGTGAGTTTACGCAATCTGTGACAACTGTCAAAATGGAGATTTCTGCAGTACACCCACACAGTTGTGTCACTGCCATATTGTCTGGCGTAGAGTTGTGGTCTTATGCAAATTGACCTTGATGTTTGCACTGCCTAGTCTGGGGAGGGTGCAGGGGAGGTAAAACCATGCGGGGTTCTTGCACGAGTTCTTAAATTTTGCGGCACCACAACACATGTTGCGCAATACAAAGGGGTCATGTGGCAGACCTGAGAGGTAGCTGCCAGCAGCCACGCTGAGCAGCTGCAGAGCCATGGAACAGCTTCGCATCACATCTGGTGCCTGGTCATAGAAGAACTCCAGCTGCCCTATGGATGCCAGAACCTGCGATGCAGTTCAGTGGTCAGCCAGCAATACAGGAGACAGGCAAGATCCAAAGAAAGGTGAGAAAGATGTGTGAGGTAAAAAGTATGGCATGGGTAACACAGATAAGACAATGAACAGCAAAGGGTAAGCATGGGTCAAACACATGATGTGCAGACTGCTGGCCAAACCATGGAAACATGGATGGTTGCAACTTCTGCCCGTTTGGTGGCAAACTGTTGAGTTCTGCCTGCCGCGGTCTGCAGGTCAAGCTGTGGCTTGACAGTCATCCAACAGAACAGGATAATCAATTACATGGCACAAGTTCGAGACTGAGATGCTGTGGCAAAACACTGGTACGACCTGCGGCCCATCGACTGCAGTTGCCGCAGACTGTACATGTCTGCAAATGACAACAGGATGACAAGAAGGTCTGACGAACACGTGCTACAGCTGTGGAATGGGCTCACCTCACTGAGCCCAACCAGCAGGTACTGAGGCACCTGCCAGAAGACATTCATATCCACAATGCCACTGCCGTCTCTGTGGCTCAGGATGCTCTGGCTTTGGTTGCCGTCGAGGGCAGGCAGCACCTTGCCCTCGTGAAACAGCTTCAGGCGGGTACCACTCCACTGCTGCTGCTGCCAACATGGCCAGCACACACACCAGCAGGCCCCATCCTGTGGATAAAGCTCAGCTTTTGTCATGCAGTACCATGCGTAGCATGGCTATGTCAGTTTCAAACCTCCCCTCCCCTCTCCTCTGTTGCCAAACCACCAGGACCTTTAGATTGCACAGCTTTTATAGTGCGCATGATGCAATGTGATGGCCCTCTGCCCATCCCCCCTCTCCCCCCGCCATCGGTCCCTTTTGCGCTGTCCCACAAACATCACCCATCCAAATTTCTTGTGCAACCAGAACACCACAAGCATACTGCAATACACAGCACCAACAAGGTACTCAATCCCTGATAACGCGTCGCTCTACAAGCAGGCTGCAGGAAAGCAATGCATGGCACATCATCAAGCACTCACTGACCGCTGCACAAAAGCAGGGCAACCCACCAATGCGTTGCAGCAAGGTGATCTGCTTGTTGAAGTAGCGAAGGCCAGGCACCAGCACCCGGTCATACACTGGTATGAGAGCAATGATGCTGATGGTGTTGAACAGGGCCAAGGAGGCTGCTGGTATCCTCAGCTTGCCACCAAACATCTGCCGGTCCATTTGAGTGCCTTGCTCCACAAAGAAGCTGCCCATCTGCAGCAGCACAACAATAGATCCACAGCCAAACAAGGGATGAGACAGGCAATCATCAACTGCCAAGGTTGGGCAGCACAACAGTAGATCGCACAAGCTGTAACAGTTGAATGGATCAGACAGGCTGTAAGAGCTGCCCAGCTATTGTGGAAAAACTATGGATCAGACAGACTATAGCAGCTGCCAACTGCACCACCATAGCACCACAGAGTCAGAAAGTCCAGGACGGTTCCAAAGTGGGAAGGGACGAGGACCCCCAGCAGCCGCAGCACCTTTGTTACCTTGCCGTTATGTGCTTTTTAAAAATGATGGGAGTTGTAATAAAGGGCAACATGTGCAGTGAACAAAGAGCAGGCTGGTCTGCAGCAATCAGACAGATTACCAGGAAGCCAACATGGGTGCTGAAGGAGTGAAAAAGGCACTGCCGAACATAATAAAGGTTCAGACACGGCAAAGGTGTGCTTTTTAGTGGCGCCAAAGACATGCTTTGCCAATGGGGCCAAAGGATGCACTTTGCAGCGGCCAATGCACATGACTGACCCATGCAGCAGAAATGGAAAAGCAATTGTGCTTCATTGTTTGGGCAGCTTGCCTGGCAGTAGATGGTCCAGAAGAGAATGGTGGTGAAGAAGACAGGAAGCATGCGCATCACCATCCTTACTTCTTCTACTTGAGCGGCTGTGTATCCCCCTACATGCCCTGCCCACGACAGAGCAGGTGAAAGCATGATCAGCTTGGGGCATACAGCATCTACGCAAGCAGTACATCATAACACCAAAGCATAATAGAGCTGCAGTGCAGGCGCTGCCTTTCTCGCTGAACCGGCACAATGCATGTGCAAGCACTTGTCAAACACCCTGCATACGTGCACTTTCCTACCTTGCATACATGCAGTTTCCTGCCCTGCATGCATGCACTCTCCTGCCTTGCTTGCATGCACGTCCCTCCCATATATGCATGCACTTTCCTGCCTTTGCATGCATGCAGTTTCCTGTCTTCCACACATGCATGCATGCGAATGCCTGTATGAGGCGGCGCCTCTGGCAAACATACTCAATGACGAGGGCAAGTCAGGCTTAGGTCACCTGATTCGGGAATGCTGCTGGTGGCTTCGGGGTCACAGGCTGCCTCCAGCCACTGATAGCTGCGGGTTTTTCGCATGCCCAGCCCAGCCCTCAACCCAGCTGTGTCAGGGGGGCAGATTCACTGGCCCTGCAGTTGCAGTGTTCACTTCACACACATGTATGATGAAACCATTTGCACGCTGCACCCATCAAATGCTGCTACAGGTGCAATGGTCCATCGAATCAGGAGGCAGGTTTACTGGCTCAGCCGATTCAGTGTTCACGTGATGTGATGAGACGATGTGCATGCAGTCAAGTGCTGATTTGCTGATCAATAGGTGGTTTGATTACACCACACTACACGCTTGTCAACAGCATCATCACCAGTTATAAGTATAGGTGTGGAAGCGCAGCTGCAACTTTTGCAAACTCACCTCTTGCCAGCCTGTCAATCAAGGTTTGTTGTGTCGAGTGCCTCACCAACAGGTTGTTAATGCTGAGCATCAAGCACACCAGGGCGTATGGTAAAAGTCATTGGTATCCACAATGCACAGCTTGTAAGCGAGGCATCTGGATTCAACAGAGCTGACTGGCAGGCTGACTGGCAGGGTTACTAGCAGGTTGACCGGCAGGCTGACTGGCAGGCTGACCGGCAGACTGACTTGGGTTTCATCATGAGCTCGCCGCTTGTACACTACTTAGGCATTGAGTGCTAGTTGTGACGTGCTGAATGCAGAGTGGCAGCAATGCATGAGGCTTCAGCATGTCCAATCACAACCAGAGAACAGAGAGATGTTTGTAACAGCTTTTACATGATCACCACCAGACAGCATCTGCACATGGCCTCAGCACAGCAGCTGGCGCAGACTACAGACCATGTTATCTGCAAGCTGTCATTTATTTGTGCTAAAGTCTAGCAAAATGATCAGGACGTGTGTCAACTGTCATACAGGTTATTTAGCGTGAGGTTAAGCAGATTGTCAGGCAATCACTTGACAGCATCCCAGGCAGCATGTGACTTCTCAAGCAGCATGTGAACTTGGCCAAAAGTCTGCACAGTTGACACGCTGGTTAAGAAAATACATGCTGCCCGGAACGCTGGGACTTCATGATTGCGCATCGGTATAGGCTTGGTCAGAATACCTTGTATGACACAGGAAAATCCCTTGCTACTAAACTGGTACTGTAATAAAGGAGCAAAAGTTATTGCTATACAGGATGTATAGCTTGTCAGCGAGGCATACGTTTTCACAAATCTGCCTGACAGGTTGGCAGATGCTTTTTACGAGCAGACATATGCCTCTGAAACCCAGGAGGGGTTGCAGCCTTAATTGCCTTTCATATGCTCCTGGCAGATCTTGGATGCAGGGTGTAAGCAGTGCAACACACTTAAGCAGGTCCACAACAGCCAGCGAGCAAACAGATCTCGGTAGGGTTTTGAGATCATGCAGCATTGCATGCTGAAGGAATGTCGCACTAGACCATATGGCACACCCTGTCTGCACAGACAGGTGGTTGCTCACAGGTGTGAGGACCAGCAAAGAATTACCAGCCCTGCTGAGAGCGCGTTACCTGTGTAGTCATTGCCAGTGCTCTGTCGGCGGTCAGTCTTCTTGCCACGGGCTCTACTGGCCACCCAAAGCACTTTTACCACTCGGCTCATGGGACTGCAGCCAAAACACTGACAAGTGAGCACATTGCATGCATGTACTCTGCAAGGCCCTCAAGAAGAAGAAGTAACAACATAACGAGTAGGGAAAGAAGGTCACCAGAAGGTTTGTAGTGACCCTGATGCTCTTCAGCGTAACATGACATGATATGTGCAGGACAAGCCTTGTCTTTGCAGCCATGCTTGACAATGAAGCACCTGACATCTGCTCTGCAATTTTGAAGCTAATAACTATACACATATGTCCAACCATTGTCTTATGCAGACAGCCGTCTGCCCAAACAGTATGTGCACGCTGCAGACATGGACCACCCTTGGCAATGGGGGCCAGAGAACAGTTGCAACTGTCAGCCAGAGCAGGCCAAGTGCCAAGCAATCATTGCTGTGTCCCCATACCTTTCAGTTGGCTCGACATGGACATACTTGGAGCTGCCAGCAACGAAGGTCACAACAGCTAGAAGCATGGCAGCAGCGGGTATGGCAAAACCAATGGTCCAGCTGACACTCTCTTGAATGTACACCAAGGTTGTGACAGCCAGGAACGAGCCCAGGTTGATGGCAAAGTAGAACCAGTTGAAGAAGCTGTCCTTCTCTTTGCGATCCTGATGCAGAGCAGACAAGCTTGTGACAGTTGACTCAATACAGTGACTTGAAATACAGGAGCAATGAGCTTGCGTGGATTGCTGAATGCTCACTGAAGATGGCACACCGGTCCAAACCAGGTGGGCACTGCATGTCTGGGATGTTGGAGCAGGCACAGCATTTTGTACATGCAGTTGATGGTTGGTGCTTGGTGTAATGCTGTAGCTAAGGCCAAGCAAATAGAGCTAGCAGGCCGGTGGGTGCAAACTCAAGTGTCAAGAAGGTATGCATGCAATGTTGATGTGCAGGCTGATGCAGGTTGCCAGCTCGTTTGCCTCGTGGGCAAAGTGCAGCTCATGCAAGGAGGGTGCATGCAAGGCAGCAGCCTTAGGCAATGCTGCCGCTGCGACCGCCCATTCACTCCTTCGTAGCAGTGTGCCGGAAAACAAGAACCTCTTGTTGATGTGACGATAGATTTTGCGGAGGGAGTGCAGAGGATATGCCAATGGCATGGTGAAATGCTTGGTTTAACATCAAGTGATGATTATGGCAGAGGAAATGGTTCAAAGTGAAGGCAGAAGGACCAACCTTTGGATTGGACATGTCAAACTGGTCAGCTCCAAAGGCAGAGACGTTGGGCTTGATGCCTCCAGTGCCCAGTGCCACAATGTACAGTGAGCCATACAATGCAAGGTTCTGGACCCAGTTTGCAGAGTCGCCTTCATGAGGTGGCTGCAGCCCTGGTATCCATGTACTCAATGCCAGCGTCACCATGCCCTACAAAGCATTGCATCATGCTTTCTGAAACATCACAAAAATCATGATAGCATGATGAAGATTACATGAAGGCTGTTCCGCTCATCATGGGCTAGGTATGTACAGGGCAATGACTGTCTTTCCACAGCATTTTGTTCTGAGCAATGTTGGAAGGTGCACTTTGATGGCATGCTTTGGTCAGGCAATGCAATGCTTTTGAGGGTAATCTGCCTAGACATCCCTGTGACATGTCAGCGCACACGCAAACATATCAGGCGTCAACAAACTCAGGTTGCCTCGCTTGTGAAGAGTAAACGCCAGAGTGCTTGATGTGTATGTCCAGGTCAACACTGGTTTGAGACTGTACGCGATAGCTACGCACCACAAAGTAGATGCCAGAAAAGACCAGAATGGTTTTGTATCTGCCCCAATGAGCATCTGCCAGCCAGGCGCCCAGAACAGGGGTGAGGTAGCATGTACCCTCAAACAAATTGACTTGAGTGGCAGCAAAAGCAGGCCGGCAGCCCATGATCCTTGTCAGGTATATGACCATGTTTGTCGACAGCCTGCACACAACTTCCAGGGCATTTGTATATGTAATCAACAAGGTAGCAGGAACACCTGGAAGTGATTAATGGTCACTGTCACAATGCTGTTAAAGGCTGAACAGCAGGTGGAAGTGCAACTGCAACATGGCAACATGCACACATCGGTCAAAGACAGCCAGGATTGCACATACTGGTCACATTCTTGTGAAGGCAAGGCTGCATACCCATAGAATGCCAGCCGCTCACAAAACTCATTCCCAAGGATAAAAGGGCAAACAGTCAACAATGTCGATTTCTGCTTGGACCGTGTTGGGGTCCGCTCTGGATTCGTCATCCAACAAAGCGACTGTGGCATCAACAGGAAAGTCTGGCGCGGACATATTCTACTGTTGCATGTCAAACCCTGAATGACCTTGGACCTGCGACAGACGCGTCCATCAGAGCGGGCGAATGCAAGATTGCAACGAGCTGACGTCATTCTAAGCTGCAAACCTGAGAATAGTAGCAGTGACAGCACAATGGGCAGGCTTGCGCTGCAGCTATGTATTGGAGGCTAGAAGCAATCAGGATATCACACAAGATACAGCCCTAGACATAACACGAGGCATCTCAGCAACGTTGCAAAGGGTTTGCTGCTTCGTGAGAAGTGTTAGGCCAGGAAACGCTCAGTGCAAGCGCTCAGTGCAAATATGAATGCAAAAGGATTGAGCTATAGTATCAGTTAGTCATTGGCTGCAGACCCTAAAGTGGGTGAATTTGAATTTGCTAGGGTGATTGCATGCCCAATCTCTGCAAGATAGCATGCAGTCAATGCAACTGACAAAGTCGCTGCTAACGGCGTCAAGTCATTGCTGAATGTAATCGTTCAGTTGAATACACACGTCATGCCTCACTGCCACGATGCGCAGGCACTGAACGGGGCAAATGCGCACCAGGCTGCAGCTCGAACCGGAAAGCAATGTCGTCTGCACAGCGGAAATTGGTCGGCAGTTTGCTGGACGGCGAAGCCTTCTCAAACAAGTGCATGCGAGGAAGCAACAGCATGACCTGTGCAAGCACCGATCGTCTGTCACCTGCACAGCTGTGGCAGAAGCTTCTCCTGAGATCGCAGAACGGGGTTAGTGTATATCATATATCCTGCATGACCACAGGCGCTGCCATTGTCATAACTTCTGATCATACTGTCGTTTCTGCAGCAATGGCGGCAATATCCTTGCAAGAAGAGCAAGACTATGCACAAAAACGCAACAACAGCACGCGTCTCTCCAGGGCGTACCCCTTGGCTGCAGTCGTAGGTCAGGATGCCATCAAGGAAGCACTGTTGTTAGGGGCGGTTGACACAGGTACAGAACCTCTCTTCAACCCTTTTTGTTTATGCTTCCACCGCCCAGTCAGCATTACAAACCTTTTGCATCCTCATGCAGGTCTTGGAGGCATTGCCATTGCTGGAAGAAGAGGTACGGCCAAGTCAGTCATGGCAAGAGGTCTGCATCAGCTCTTGCCCCAATTGAAGTGGTGGACGGGTCATGGTGCAACTCAAATCCAGATGCCCCAAGAGAATGGGAGGTGAGTTTCTGAGAGGTGTCTTATCAACACGGTTTAGCCCGCCTGTTGTTGTCCAGATAGCAGCCAGGGTGGATGCATAGACTCATCAGACAGCTGTCAACAGTCTTTGCGCATACGGCATCTGTCTCTAGTACAGCAGGTTACCACGTAAACATTCATCTTCATTTGTGGACCTCTCATCAAACTGTTGCTTTGGTACTGGCCATACATGTCAAAGTATGGCTACTCAAGCTTTTCACGTCAGACAGTCATGAATGATAGTACATGGCATGGACTTCCAGCTGTTGGGGATGTGCAAGATAATACCACCTGTTGGCGCTCTAATTTTGCAGGTCTTAATCATTCATGGGTACGGTCCATCATGTTTTGGGCTGCAAACATAAACGTTGGCCATGACAGTCAAAGTCACCTTTGCTGTAACATGCAGATCTGTGAGATGCAATTGCATGTACAAGGTGGGTCTGAGCGAAAAGATCAAGGCAGGAGGTGGTCAAGTACCCAAGAAGGTCATTGAGGCGCCCTTTGTGCAGATACCTCTGGGTGTAACAGAGGATCGCCTTGTTGGCACTGTAGACATTGAAGCGTCTATGAAGGTACTCTTCCTCTCAGCCTGTCTGCTGACGCTTCTGCTGTTGCCTTTGATGCTGAACACTGTCAGAGCTAGTCTGCATTCTTCCAGATGCAACAGTGAAAGTTGTGGAAAACAGAGCAACAATGAACCATAACCTGCTGCAATAGCTCAGGAGCCTTGGTGCCCTGTATGGGAAGTTGCACAAGTTATAGGTCCCCTGAGCTATCACAGCAGGTTGTGTTTCTTTGTTGCTCTGTTTCCCACAGGTTTGATGCTCTAGTACTTTCTACCTCAAGTACTTGCATCTGGTCAAGCATGTGCATCTGTTCAAGCATTTGCCACACCTTTCACCAAAGCAGCAGACAGAAGATTCCAGGGCTTCTTATAGATGCGTTTCCACATAGCCTGAGCCTATTTAAAGTCGTGTGCTAGGTTGTGAAATCGAGTGAACATCGTCGCTGAGCAGCGTGGATGTTAGCGTGTATGACAGGCGGACCAGCTCATGCTTTGCTAGTCAGCCATGTCTTCCTTTCCTGCTTTGATCATCAATACCTGGCCAGACAGCTTCTGTTTCCAGCATGACTTGCTTGTGTAGGAGGGCAAGACTGTGTTCCAGCCAGGGCTATTAGCCCAAGCCCACAGGGGCATTCTCTATGTAGATGAGATCAACCTGCTGGACGAAGGCATTGCCAACCTGCTGCTGAGCATCTTGTCAGATGGGGAGAACACCGTAGAAAGAGAAGGCATTTCCATCCGGCATCCGTAAGTCTGAAGCTGGCTACCAAGCTCTAAAGGCAGAGCACGATTTGAATTGTTGGCGCATGGCCAGAAATACATGTTGCAGAACTCATGTGCCCTACGTGAATAGGATTCCAAGCGTGATACAAAGTGAGGTGTGTACCACACTGCCTTGTGCAAGAAGCTCTTTGCAACTCATTTGTAGCAGTCACAGCAGCAGAATGGTGCACTGCACAGAACCAACGTCAGAATCTGATCCTGGCATGCTATGCAGGTGCAAGCCTCTGTTGATAGCTACCTATAACCCTGAGGAAGGCACACTAAGAGAGCACTTGCTGGATCGCATTGCCATCACATTGTCAGCTGATGTACCGCCCACTTTTGACCAGAGAGTTGAGGCAGTCGCTGCTGCATCCAAATTTCAGGTATTTGCTGCCCCCCTGCCTGGAACATGTTTGTATCTCGTTTTTGGAGTATCAGCTGATGTGCATGCAGCTTCTACGTCTCAGCTGCCCGCATAAGGTTCTGACTCAGCTGCTTTTGGTCATTGACTATATTGACATGCTAAGCCCAGACCTTGTGACTCAGTGGGCTCAAACAGGCAGCCAGGTGCTGTTCAGGCCTGCCCTGCATGTGTTTCTGATGGAACTGCACTAGCCAGTGCAAGTTCAACACAATGAAGGCTTGGTGTTCTGGTCGGAAAATGTTCTGGCAGAAAAGCTGAACGTGAGGTGTGGCGGTCTTTCTTTGTTTTGCTTCAGACACACCAGCAGCTTGAGCGCCAGACCACCAATATGATGTGCATGGGTGATGCACAAGCCTTGTGACCACCATGAACCTATGCTGAATGAGCCTGAACAAAACTGAGGCCAATCTTTTGTGCATGATTGAACCAAGGGATCAGGGTTCAGCAGTATCCCACGTCCACTGGGCTTGAAAAATTGTCCCTGTCTCTTGGCATTGTTAGGTTTAGAGATCAGCATTATGACCAAAATTGTAAAGTTAGGTCATGGTCAAACCACGTAGCATCTGCCATAGACATTCTATTACATTATGCACTTGGCTTTGATGTTCAATGTGCTGCAGGATGATGCGTATGATGTATTGCAAGAAGCTGAGGACACCACTGAGGGTCTCAGGACGCAGGTTCAAGTCCCTACTCATTCACACCTTTTGCCACACAGCTGTTGTTGTAAGACTTGCATGAATGCATCCGTAGTACCGGTGCAACTTTGGAAGCTGTCTTGCGCTGCGTTGCATGCACCAGCCTTCACCTTACTGTCAGCAGCAGCAGCAGCATCATCACTTCAACGCACTTGGCATGCCTTGACAGCAGCTATAAATGAGTCAGCGAGACTGTGCCGTCTGACATACATTAGCTTTTGAGTCGACCAACGACATCAATGCCAGTGTACTGTCACTGCATTCCAGTTTTCAATGGTTATGCAAATATCGTACAGATAGCCAGTACAGTGCACTCAAACATCACAGTACAGCACAAAGGTCACAACAATCCTCCATGCGCCTGTGGTGCGAATGTCGCTAGCCTCAAGCAGTCCTTAGCGCTAGTTCCTTCACGCCTGTCTTGTACGTGTTTGCAAACGGTGATACATCCATTTGCAACTGCAGCTGATACAGCTGTTTGTCATGTGCTGCAACAGACTGTTTTCCTCAGGAGAGCTTGTTGATTGTGGTGTTGTCACACAGAACATTCTGGTCAGGCGAGCTTGTTTGCCATATGGTGCTGTCGTGCAGATCATTTTTGCCGGAGTTCCTGGAAGGAGGTGCGTATGAAGCCGGACCAGGTGAAGTACCTGGTGACGAATGCCCGCAATGGCATGTGTCAGGGCCACCGAGCTGAGCTATTTGCTGTCAAGGCTGCTCAAGCCTGTGCTGCACTAGCTGTAAGACCCTATCCCCCCCCACTCCCCATCCCCCTCACCCCTCTGGCAAACCCTGAACACCTGCCCTGTCTGCTGTCAAGGCTGCCCAAGCCTGTGCTCCCCTAGCTGTGAATCCCCCTGCCAAACGCTGTACATCCACTTCATTCACAGGCTCTCTGGATACATTGAACACATGTCTGAGATACTGAAGGCGTTGCACTCATGTGAGATTGTACTCAAGGCATTGCACTCGTGCCTGAGTGTACTCAGGACATTGCACTCCTGTCTGAGTTTTCTCAGGGTGTCACTGAGGGCCTTGCACATGTGTGAGCTTGCTCAAGGCATCATGCGCTGCACTCCACATCTGTCTGAGCTGACTGCAAGCAGCACCCAGAGCATTGCACTTCAGTTTGGGCTTCACTTTGGGCAACACTCGTGGCTATTCATACCTGTCAGAGCTTACTCAATTTACCATTCCAGGTGTCTCCCTAATTGCTCAGCCTGCTTGAGACATTTTGCTGCCGTATGATGCCTCTCAGGTCAATTTGTCTCTTCAGTGACAAGGTATTCTCAGTCCCTGCCTGCATTCGTGCTGCTGCATGATGTTCAGTATGGACTGATGCTGCAGCATGCCATAGTACATTGCAGTTCTTGATAGAACCTGTACAGCAGCACTGGTCTCACTCTTGCTCTGGGTTGTTCACAGGGACGAGACTATGTCAGCAAAGACGATTTGCAGACAGCTATCAACCTTGTCATTCTGCCCCGAGCCCTGATCAAGGACCAGAACCAGGATCAGCAGGATGACCAGCAGCAGCCGCCTCCACCCCCGCCTCCCCCTCCCCCACCCCAGGACCAGCAGGAGGACCAGGAAGAGGAGGAGCAGGAAGAAGAGGAGGAGGATGAGGAAGATGATCAACAGGATGACGAGGTAGGTCGTCTACCTCACACGAAGGGTGATGCCGTGCCGAGCTGTCCGTGTCAGCTGCATCAGTAACTCTGTTAGATCTCATTCGTTCTGTAAATGACCAATGGTGCTGTACGTGTTGATGTAATACCAGCATCCTCAACATGCAGTTGGCAGCACAGCAGTTGTCAACCTGCAACCAGCCCATGACTGTTGGTGTTCACACCATCTTGTCAACCTCAAGCTACATGAAATCGGCGCAAAACGGTCAGACTTGTTACGAAACACGGCATCACATGGCACTCTGCCACCCCCTTGCACTTGTTGATAAGCCTTGGTGCAAACACAGAAGTGATGGTGTGACACCGATTCTGATGGCTGCCACTGACAGTACAGCTGCACACCTGCACGTCCGGCCTCACTGCTTCACTAGGCTGTTTCCAGAGTATTCAGTCCGTGCCCATGTCAGCGCACCCTTATCATGCTGCTGTGCTTGATGCAGCCTGACCAGATACCCGAAGAGTTTGTGATAGAGTCAGACGGCACAGTCATAGATCCCAACGTGCTCAAGTTTGCCACTCTACAGCAGCGGGCCCTGGGTCGATCGGGGCGAGCCAAGTCCATGATCTTCTCAGAAGACCGGGGGCGCTACATCAAGCCCATGCTGCCAAGAGGTGCTTGCACCTCAACTGTCACTGCGACTCTTTGCTGTGCACGTCTTGCAGAAAATGTGCAGTGTCTATGATGCAGCGCCTAGGTTGCAGTCCTTTGCTGTGCATATGTGGCAATGGTGTGCAGTGTCTGTGGTGCAGTGCTGTGCAGTGCTGTGAGGTTAATGCTGTGCAGTGCCCCTGGCTCAACGCTGTGCAGTGTGTGAGTTGCCACCCCTTTGCTGTGCACACCTGGCGGTGGTATGCTGTGTCTCTTGTGCAGCGCTGTGCACTGCAAACTGCCTAGCTTGCAATGCAGTTGCTAGATTGCGTCCATTTCAAGTGGCAGAAGTGAATGCATTGCTGCTGCGAGGAAGCAGTCTGCAAGTCTGAACGCCTCACAAAACTGTTCTGACTGATACACATGATCTGCCACAGCGTTTGTTTTCAGTCTGGCAGCACAAGCAGCAGTGCACATCACATTGTTAGTCTGCTGTGCATCTGGTCTGGCATGCACCCATCAGCAACGCGAGATCACTTGAAGTTGAAGTATGCTGCCAATGACTATGGTCATGGAACAAGGCATAACATGTATGTGTGGGTACTGCTTGGACAGCCTGTCTGCTTACTCAGTCTGATCCTATGTATGAGTAACAAGGGGAAACAATTGGCTAGGGAGCTACATCGAAAGCCCATCTGCTTGCCATTGGCTAGGGAGCTACATCGAAAGCCCATCTGCTTCTGCCATCTCTATCAGGAAGCCATACTGGGAGCCTGCCTGCTTTCCCAGCTCATCTTGTGTCTCAAGCACTCAGGCAACACAGCTTTTTGGAGTCTTACCCTCTCTGATCCTGTGCATCAGGCAACAAGGTGAAACGCCTAGCTGTGGACGCCACACTGAGAGCGGCGGCTCCCTACCAGAAGAGCCGGCGAGCGCGTCAAGCTGCCGAGGGCTCTGGCCTGCCGCGCGCGGCAAGGTGTATGTGGAGAAGTCAGACATGCGCAGCAAGAAGCTGGCCAGGAAGGCTGGAGCGCTGGTCATCTTTGTGGTGGATGCTTCTGGCAGCATGGCTCTCAATAGAATGTCATCTAGCCAAGGTGGGTGCAGCATCGTGTGAACTGTCGAAAGACCTCTTGAGCTGTGTTGACGTTGGACCTGTGGAGCAAGAAGGCACCGCTGACAGCAAAATGCTGTTTGTTTCGCTGGTTGGGCTAGCCCCAAAGTCCCAGGCTGACAATGTGCTGTCAGTTGTGCTGTTGGCCGCAAAGATGTCTGTATATCTTTGTTCTTTCCTCCTTCTTCTGGATCATCAATTGTAGTCATGTTGACAGTGGTATGTGACTCATCTAGAGCCATCCAAACTGCATTATTCAAAGAATGCAGTTGTTGATTTTTGTTTTGCTTTTCATGGACAGACTGCAATCAAGCACTTGGTATTGTAGAGCCTGTCCCAAGATGCTGGCTTGGCAGTGTGATGGCAGATCCATCTTTGAAGGGTCTGGGGCAATGCAGTGAAATGATGAATCTGCTAAAGGGCGGGTGATACTTGTAGCCATTTTTCACACCTTGCTTGTGAACAGCAGACCAACACAATGACGTAGGCTATCTCACTGTATTAGTCTGTTTTTCACAATCCAAGGTCAATCAGTAGCTACAGGCATCACCTGCCACTTGGCATATTCATTATACACTGCATCACACATCTCGGTATCACTGTACACAACCAATTGAACCTCATTTCTCACATAAATAGGAGGGGATATGTATCATCCAAAAACACAGTCCTTTTGTTGCCCAGCAATGAACAGATTTATTCTGAGAACAGGAGATCCTGACCAAGTGCTGGCAGTCTGCCATGCTGTGCTGTGCTGTGCCGTGCTGTGCTGTGCTGTGCTGACAGCGGCATGATCTCTCAGCTGCCATCTTGGTGTGCAGGGGTGCTGCCATGAGGCTGCTAGGAGAGTCCTATACAAGCAGGGACCAAGTGTCCCTCATCCCCTTCTGCGGGGATAAGGCTGATGTGCTGCTGCCGCCCTCCAAGTCCATTTCAATGGCCAGGAAGCGATTGGACACCCTGCCATGTGGAGGAGGCTCCCCTCTTGCCCATTGCCCTCTCCCTGGTGCGTGTCCTCTGTTTGCTTGAGTTCTCATTGTCGGCATTGCCTCTCCTTCTGCATCCCACTCAAAGTTTGATCGAGCCTAAGGTATATGGGCTGCCCCGCCTCCCTCCCCCCAAACACCCCCCGCCGCCAACCACACCCGGGTCTTGTCCCCCATGCCCTTGCTGTCCTGTCCCCCAAACTCTCGCTTTTATAGCCTTCTGATGGCTCCAAAACCAGCCTGCCCCCACACGCCCCCCACCCCCCCCCCCCCCCCCCCCCCCCCCCGTCCCTCCCCACCCACTCTCTCCCTCTTCAGAAACTGATTTGGGCAAACCTAAGGACTAAGCCTAGGTTTTTGAATGGCCTGGGACCCGAAAGCTGTGACCTCAACCTGGACCGAGCTCTGAGTGCGCTTTTCTAGCCCTGACCCTTGCTGCTATTGCTTGCTTAAAACTGCTTCTTACTCTGCAAACCTCGACACCTGACAACACGCATTTCATAAGGCAGAATAAGCAACCAGACCTAGAATGGCTACATGCCACATCTGGCTTGGCCATGTGATCACTGTTGCAAAGACGGGACTCATGTTGCAAAGTCAGGGTCGCTTTGCAGAGATGACAGGTCGGGTGAGCAATCTTGTACAGCTGTTGCACCACTCATGAACAGCTGCAAGCATGATGTTTTATAAGTGGTGCAGTAGCTGTACAGGATTGCTCACCTGACCTGTCATCTCACCAAAGCAACCCCTGGGCTTTGCAGAATGGGTCCAACTTTTGGCAACAGCGATCCCATGGCCAAGGCAGCGAAATAGTCAGAGAAGGGTGGCTATGCTTCAATTATTCGTTTATGCTACAAACAAGGTGTCACTGCAACAAGTGCAAGTTCAGCTGGCTGGAAAATTCTGACCATACCACATGGCTGGGCATGTTATGATCTCTGTTGGTGCTGCAATGCATATGCTGTATACGTATGCTTTGTCTAGGCAAGACATCGTCACCTGAGGATTGGCATATTGCCCCTGTGTCTTTCACACATGCAAGGGGAAGGCAAGCTGGCAGAAATGCTATTATTCCGCAGATAGTGAAATTATCTTGGCATGCATGCAGGAGGACAAGACTTGCCTCGCATGTAGCTAGCTCATCATGGGCCAGAAAGCGTGATTATGATTGTGATTATGATGCATGCAGGCAGTGCGCACAGGGCTGAATGCCAAGGCACAGGGAGACACTGGCAGAGTCATGGTGGTATTGCTCACAGATGGCCGGGCTAATGTCAGCTTAGCCCAGTCCAATGAGGATCCCGAGGCTCTTGCAGAGGGCGCCCCCAAGGCATCGAAGGTCTGCTTGCATGCATCTTGGTAGCTGCAGTGCGCACAGGCAGCGTGTTTGCCCCCCTTGCATCATCTGCTGTTCACTTGCCTCTTCGTCTGCCTTTCTTTGCCCAGCGTCTGTCATTCCCTTGCCAGCTGCCTGCACTTTTGTTGTACCTCCTTCTCGCTTGCTCTCTTCCTTCCCCATTTGCCCTTCCCTTATCTTACATCAGCCCTGCTTCTACATCTGCCTTTCTGCTCAAGTCCGAGCGGTCACAATAGGAAGTCTGCTGTCTGCACATTTGACGCACTTCGCTGCACAAACATATGCAAGCATGGCCATGCACTCTGCAATAACCGTCACTGGTCAGCAATCTAAACACAGTCTATTTGTGAGCGTGAGGGTTCTGTCAGGGGTTTAGGACTGCACACCTCCTCCCCTTCTCCCTCTTCCTCCCTCCCCCCCCCGCTGGGCTTCTCACAGCTCTGAGGCTAGAAGCGTCACTCCCAGACATGGCTTGAGTGGGTGTGTGCTAGTCATGAATATCTTCTTCCTTGAGTTGCATGCCTTGCTGTGCATTGCATGGCTTGTCATTGACTTTGCATGACGTGTGCTGATTACTGCAGACTGAGCTGCAAGAGGAAGTGAAGGATATGGCAAAGAAGATGGGATCTGCCGGCATGCAGTTACTGGTCATAGATACAGAGAACAAGTTTGTTTCCACTGGCTTTGCTGAGGAAATTGCCAAGGCTGGTGCAGGCAAATATTATTACTTGCCTAATGCATCAGATGCCAGCATAGCAGCAGCAGCTTCCGGTGCCATGGCGCAAGCCAAAGCTGGCTATTGATACCAACCTGTGTTTTGTTACATCTGTGGGAGTTTGAGACTATGGTAGATTTGTCATTGTTCTTGAGGTCAGACTTGGTGTGCAATGACAGTGCTGACATGTAGGTTGCTGAACTTTGTGTGCAATTGCCCTGAGTCATGCCTGGTACTGCTCCCAGGAAAGCCCTGGGGTGAACGTGACTCACTGCTGTCTGGCATACAGCAATGGTTGACAACAAGCCTGGTCATCCTCGGCATGTACTCATATGCTGTTATCGAATCACAGCAGCCGTGATATAGTTGTGATACAGCCACTATAAATTTGAACGACTGTCCACAACGTCCTAAATCGCAACAGTCACTTGTCGGATGAAGCTCTGTCTGATGCAGTGATTAGCTGTGAGCAAGACAGTAAACCCCAAACGCAGCTATGCATGAGTGGCAGACACAACATCATGGTCCACATATGCTGCTGTCAAAGAATGCTCTGATACTGCAGTCATGGTCAAGTGTCAGACAAAAGGAAAGAGAAACACTCTCTTTGCCATTTAGTGTGATGACAAGTGCCTGCATCACTGAAAGCTCCTATGTATACTTTCAGAACTAGTGTTGTCAGCTGTGCTGAGGGTGAGACACAAGTCAAGCATACCGCAGCTTTTTCACCGTGCTGTGTGATGATAGTAAGTTGCTCTGGGATAGACCTGCCTCATGCTTGACTGTCATGTGGCTGAAAATGTCATGGGACTGGTGGCTTTGGCCTGTCATCCCTGATCCAAAACCTGCTTCAGCCCATTACACCAGCTGCGCCAAACCACAAGCCAATGAGCAAACTTTGACTGCGCATTGATTGCCTTGGTGCTCAGGATTAGTTGCCCTATGTAGGTGTGCTCAAATGCTCATGCTGCTCCCACGCTTAAGCTATGCACAGAGCAGTGGAGTGACAAAGCATATGGATACAGGATGCACAAAGCACAAAAGTTGGCTGAGGGTGCAGAGCATATCAGTCAAGCGCCAGTGTAGAATCAGCAGATATGCAAGCCTGTTGCTTTCTCCTCCAATGACATGCTCATGCACAACATGTAGTGCATGTTGTGTGTCATGCAGCTTGATGTACCTCATCATCTGGTTGCCGCACCAACATGGGGGTCACCCGCTGCAGGTTTGACTCTATGTCTGTATCAGCACAGCAAACACATGCTGTTCAAATGATTCTGGGTAAAGAGTCTCCCAATGCAGTGGTGTTGAAACATAGGAAACAAAGCTGGCCTGCATGAAGAGCGTACAACCATTCGTCCCTGTCTGCACAGTTGGATACAGGTTTTGGGGATGCTGCTTCAGCAGTGGCACACCTGACGGTACAGCTGAAGCTGCAGGTGGGTCCCCTGTCTGTGCTGGTGGATGATACCTGTAATGCAGCAGGGCTTGCATCAAGTCAAGGCAGCAGTTGCTATACGCTTCACACTGCTAGAACGCACCATAGCATGAGCACATGCAGCAGATGGCTGGTTGCAGCATACAGTAGCTGTCAGGGCAGGCTGAAGGCACTCTGACTTACCTTCTCCACAAAAGGCGTAGAGACAAAATCAAGAAGAAGGCGTTGAAGAGGCCAGCAATGACGACTGCAAGCACCAATGCATGAGAACACACAAGCTTTGCTTGCAGCTATCGTAGGGATTGAAAAGTCTTGGCTAGGCTAGCACAGTGACATGTGTACCTATGACAATGATTTGTATCTCTGCTGGTTTCAGGTGACCGTTATAGAGGCCCTGCAGAGGGGTGCTGGGGCAGCAGCAGGCATGCCAACAGGTGAAGGTGAGTTCAAAGACTGCAGCGCTGTGGGGTGCTGTGGTGTGTGAGAGGACCATTCATCCACGAGTATGAAGGCGGGGTAGCTTCTGGGGCGTAATTCACAATATTGGTTGCCATCTGGAGTTGTGTGGCCAGCAGCTGAAAATGCTAAGGCTAAAATCTAGGACGAGCCGACAGCTAGGGCCCTTGCAGTCAGCCCTGGCTACCAACACATGCTGTGCACAACTGGAAACTGCTCAGGACACACGACACGAAGGCAACACGACAGAAAGGGAGAGGCAGTGCCAAGTAATTCTGCAAACGTAAGCTCTCAGCACTCTGAAGTTTTGCGAACGACTCAGCTGTCCCGACGGGACCGTGCAATCTGCTAGGCAAACGTACTCATGAAGTCCTATTTGCCACTTGCCTTTTGTGACTATTTGCTTCTGTGCAGGTATGACGACATTTCTTGTAATTAGTCATACGGTCATCGGCATGCAGAGAGTTCAACTCTTGACGCGCCCAGAGAAGCGTCAGTTGCCACGCTGATTACGATCTGCGTCAGAACGGCTCTGCTGATGTCTCCGAAGCTGTGCTCAGATCGTTGACAAGGTATTCTGCGTTCTTGGCGCAGCTTTAGCAGATCTCTCTCAGGGTATGCTCTCACTGTACGAGTCTCTAGCCAGGTAGGAGCCGTCAAAAACACTATGCAGCAGCGTAGAGGACCAGATACACTCGACAAGACCGTGACTTATCTGGCGAAGCGCGACGGTATAGACAAGGCAGCGAAATCTCTCATTCACTCTCTCTCAGTGTACGAGTTTCTTGTTGGAAGTTCAATATGGACACTGAAACATACCATCTATAGGTATTGAAGGTCATCAGATACTCAACAAAGCTTGCGTTAGCAACTGCTCTGAAAAAACGACTCTAGTGACCTAGCCCAGCGACTGAAGGAATTCGAAGGAAGCATTGGCACTAGCAGGTATGCACTGAAGCCTACATAAGGCCTGCATAGCAAGATCAATGGCTTTTGATCATGCCTTGTTTGCTGCCTGCAGAAAGGCCTATCGCTTGGGTAAATGGCTGTCTGATGTCAACACTCTGCGCAACACCCCCTTCTGACAAAGGCTGGGTCACTGGAAATTCTTGCTAGTGGAGGCGAAGGAGTGTACTACTTTGTGGAGCAGCTTACATGGTAAGCACTGCTGCAAGCACTGCTGCTGAAGCTGTTGCCGCTGCTGCCGCTGCTGCCGCTGCTGCTGCTGCTGCTGCTGCTGCTGCTGCTACAGCTGAAGCTGCTGCTGCTGCTGAGCTGCTGCTGACATTGCATCCTGACGCCATTGGAGTCGACATTGACATTTTTCTGTACTACAGCATGGCTCTCAAAGCAAGTTGTATCAGTGTCTCTACCTTATTATGTTGCTGCCCACAAAACAGCACATCTAGAGCTCGCTATGTTAGTTCTAATGGCTAGTGAAATGGCAGCATGTTTTGATGAACCGGATCATGTCTGCAAAGTGCAGATCATTTTCGTGCAGGCTGGTCAAGGCAGGACTACTGGACAAGAAGTATGCCAAACGATTCAGCATGATCAGCGCCTGCGCTGAGCTTGTTGGCTATGTGGGGCAATGTCACACTGAACAGCTTGCCGCATTGCAGCATCTGTAGACCGGGAGCTCATGCTCACGACGGAACTCGTCAGACGGAAAAAGGTGTGGGCTACCTGATGCTCATGAGCATGACACACCACATGCAGTCGTTTGCCATACATCATATGCAGCCATGTGCAACAAATCATATGCATTTATCTGTGAGGCTTGATTTGCAGTCATCTATCACACGCAGTGTGCAGCCAACTTTGACACATAATATGCAGTCATCTGCAACACATAGTATGGGTCATCTGTGCCACATGATATAAGGTCATTAATGACAACATTGCACGCATTCATCCAACCTCGAAACACATCATATGCAATGCTCCTGCAATACATGAGTTGCTCAAGATGTTGGTGAGAGGGTTGGCTGGGCCAAGATGCAGCTTGACACGACTCAGCTTTATTGCCTATCGCTTGCATCTACATACAATGTACAGTCAATGAATAATGTGCTTCATTGTGACAGGGACTCATGCAACAGAAAGACTCATGCACAGAAAGCACGAATGTTGCACCACGTGTTTCGCAGCATCAGGGCCAGCAACTTTGCAGGCAGCGAAAAAAATTCTACCGCCCACACTGTTCTGCAGGAAGATGATACAATGCCTGATGACGTGCATCTGATCAAGGAAATCGGGACCTGCGAGCGAGGCGCCTATTGCGCACGCTGGCAGTTGTTCAGGACCTTTCGGATGCGCTCATGGCGATCAATGATGTCCACAGGTATTGTAATTCATGCTGTCTCAGCAGGACAATACTGATGAATGTGGTTGCTGTGTCTTTACTGTGCTCATGAATGCCCTGTCTCAGCATGTTTGCATGCTTGCTAGCCCAGCTAGCACTGCGTCGGTGATTGACTAAAACAGCCAAAAGCGTTTCTTGCTGAGACGCTTAACAAGAGCACATGTAGTCAAGTGCGCTGCAGAGATGTCGCTCAGCAAAATATCCTGAGCGGTTTTACCAACCTCTTCCTGATGTTTGTGGATCATTGCAAGTCAACAGATCGATGTGAAATGTTGCTTTGGCATTGACAGGCATGCTGCATTGCAGATGGGAAGAGCCCAGTGAACAGCTCTGCCTTGCCTCAGCGCCTGTGGACTCATGTCAGCCTTCATCAGTATCCACAAGAACTGGCCCGCCTCCCCTGCTTAGGACATGTAACACCCCTGTATGTATATACGTATGTGCCTACCTTCACTAGCCTCTCTCTAGTTTGTGACTACATATGAGCTTGGCATGCTCATGCACAGGCATTGACATGTGTGTCTTGATGCAGACGGTAAGGGGGCCAGCCAACAGTTCTACTGTCCTGAGTGTCTGTGGTCTCACTTCTGCTTGCATCAGTGTCCACAAAAACTGGCCAGGCTCACAGGACCTGCCCCTCCCCAAGTTCCCAGGATCTGCATTCAATGTTTGACGCTGTGTCATGAGCATCAAGGTCCTGCATGGGTTACGCCATGCAAAGTAGGGTCATAACTCTGAAGACAAAACACGTAGGAACAGTATGCAGCAGCTGCACATTTACATTTGTGATAGCATAAAAGCAAATCACGTATATCTATGTATGTACTAATAGGTGTGTAGGTTGTACTCATTTCTGGTAGCTTAGATTTGTGTTTTTAGCCAAGTGTTGGTTGCTGCAGTGCTCACCTGCATGGTTACAAAGGAGCAGCTTTGTAGGTGTTGGGCTTGTGGCAATGACACAGCCTACATATTGCGTTTATATGCACTGAGAGCATTGCGATTGTGTACAAACAGCAACTTTAGTGTTGTCCACGGGGTCATCCTTACCATTAAACAGCGACTTTGGTGTTGAACTCTTGCTAACTTTTACTAGTTGATGCCACTCTCTCAAGAGAATGTCTCCCTATGTTTGCAGCACTACTACGTCTCTCACTGACTAGACTTCGTTCTCGAGGTGTAGTAACATCTGCTTGCAAAGGGTTGTTACTGTCGGACAGCCCTCTTGGACTGCAATATGTGGCTGCCAGCTCATGTCCTGAGAGAAATTCTGCACGAGCATAATTACAAGTTATGAAAGGGCTGCATCAACAATTCTGAAAATCAGTGCTGGGCAGCTGCCCACTTGACAGCAAGTTCAATGAATCAAGGTTGTCTGCAATATCTTGGCTTGGCCCATCATCTAATGCTTCCCGAATTGCACGCCTGCAATTCCACAGGTGTTGCTTAGCAGCGCAGCAAGTGATGCACACCAGATGCTTTGCAGGCTTGTGAAGTGGCGCCCACTTGAATCTAACAGCAAGAGATGCAACTAGGATGGGTAGAGACATGTATTGCATGAACGAAAGCAAAAACAAGCTATGCTCATTGACAGTGCCTGCGTGTCGACCTACTTGGCGATAATGGTGGTATACGTGACTGCTATGGCCAGCATCACTCCAGAAATGACCAGAAAGATCACTGATGTCCGCGTTCCAGGCCCAGAGTTGCCATCAATCACATCAGCCATGGTGTGCGCCAAGCTGCCGAAATAGGCAAAGGTCACATTCCAGGGCACAACTGCCACTGCAGACGAGACTGAGTACTGCCCAAATCCAACTCCGGTGACAGACAGGGCATAGTTGAGCATATTCCAAGGCACTATGGGTGAGAGCCTCAAGAGAGTGATCAACTTCCAGCCTTCTCGGGATACTGCTGCATCCACTGCTGCCCAGCTTGGGTATTTTTTGAGTGTGTAGTCCACAACGAAGCCTCGCAGCAGGTACCTGAACATCCAGACAGCATGCTGAGCCGCGTCCTTTAAGGCCCGCAGTCATGTTGCTCAACTGGGCATGGAGCGTCAAAACTACATTTAGCATACTGGCTTGAAGGAGTTTTCATGCATATGAATTCACCAAGCCGTACAGGGAGCCTGACAGGAAGCTATGCTGTGTCACAACTCCATTCTGAGCAATGCAGGAAGAAAGATTCTGCGCCGTCAGCCACAACAACAGGAGCCTCTGCACCCAACTACAGCTTGAAACCTGTCTCAAAGAGCTGCAGCTGCAGTTTATTCCAGTGTTGCATGTATGCAGGAGCAGCAGCAATGGCATCCCAAGCTATGAATATTGATATTGATGAAACAGCAATAGTAGACCTGCAAACCTGCCAATAATGAAAGCCAGGGTCTGGCCAAGTACTGTCCCAATCCACACCAGCAATGAGCCCAGCACCAGCCCAAACACTGCTCCAGCTGCCAGCGCCAATATGGAACCCGGGAATAGCACGGTGACTGCCACAGTGTACAGCGCCTGATTGTATGCAGCACACACAATGGCAAGATTTGCCTCAAGTTCTTTTACTGTAGTCTGTGTTTTCCCAGATGGGATACGTGTGGACATTGATAAAGAGAGTGGACATGCGACTGAGTGAGTGAGTGAGTGAGTGAGTGAGTGAGTGAGTGAGTGAGTGAGTGAGTGAGTGAGTGAGTGAGTGAGTGAGTGAGTGAGTGAGTGAGTGAGTGAGTGAGTGAGTGAGCACGCGAGCGAGCACGTGATTGAATATGCTGGTGACTAGACAGCCAGTCTAACCCTCACAGTCAGACACAGAGACCAAAGCATTGGTGAAGTATGTAGTGTCAGGAATCAGCACCATAAATCATCACTGTCAAGGATTCTGAGCAACACAAGACGCAACAAAGCACTCTACTGGATACCGCCTACTTGACATAGAAGATGCACGACATATAGTCAGAAATATACCACAAAGAAGATGCTGCCTTGCACTGGTTCTTCTTCCATCCATGTCAGCAGTGCCTCCAGCCTTGCGCTGTCCTGCACATGCCCATGCTCCAGCACTTCAGTCAGTGCCATGAGGCTGATACTAACATTGCAATTGCCTTATCAACGTGTGGTGTTGATACCAGATGCAAACTTGCTCTGCATGTGGTTTTGCTAACAGATGCACCCTTCCTCAACTTTGGAGGTTGTGCGAAGACATGTCATGGTTGTGCAAAGGCAAGCTAGCGTACAGACGCAGGGCTCAGCTGTCAGAAAGAGCAAGACCTGCTCAACTGGCATCGTCTTTCCCTTCATTTGTTGCGGACGCAGAACTTACCATAGTCAGGACGCCGCATATGACCAGAGCCAGCAGAACGGTCAGCAGAATGATCTTTGGGGCAAGTTCCGCATTGCATGCTAGCTTGGGCAGTGCCATGTGGAAGCTGCTGTCACAGCCAGCACGTTTGTGCAAAGGGAGTCAAGGGCAAGTAGTGAGCGTGGCTGGGCGGAAACTCTGAAGTGACATGGCCTATCTTCAAGTTCCATCAGCGGTCATTCCCTTCCAAAACGGCGACTGTGCTTCTGTTGTCCAGGTGATTAAGTCTGAATGCCTTCTGACGAGTCTGTGTCTGGCTGATGTGCCCTGTTGGTGCAGATCTAACAGCCCCTATGGTCTACTTGTGGCCTGATCAACTGTTGCCTGGTCTAAAGAGGAGATGGCTTGTGTATTTCGGATTTGGGTATTCTGCTTGGTAGGTCACACGTGGTTGCGTATCCTACTGCACCGCAGAGAGACAAAAGAAAGAATATACTTCAGTCAAGATCGACGCTTCCACAGCAAGTGACGCGGCAGAGCGCAGCACGTTGTATTTTCGGATACAACTGTATCAGTCCTTGACTTTGGCAGAGTAACCGTGTCCTACGCTGCAGTGTTGACTCGCATCCGACACATACCTTCCTGCAAGATAGGTCAAAGTGCCAGCTGGCTTTTCATATATACGCAGATTGACCGTTGGGGCATGCAGTAGAAGGCTGAGCTGAGTAGCGCATTTCTCACATCCCCTGAATCATCAGTATGCACTTGTCTTGGCGTGTGTCGTCAATGTAGGAAGTCAGCCGGCACAGGCCGGGCTCGAGTGATCTCCTTCCATGCTAGCTATAGTTCACGGTCAGCTGTCCGTGAGGTCCCTATACCCTTCACGGTGCAGCGTGACACCAAAAGTAAGTTTCCAGAACAATAGAACCTTAGCAAGAGCGGCAGCTTCAGAGCAGGTATGGCTACAGGCAAAAGCTCGACAGATTGCTCAGCAACAGTCAACAGCCTGGGTTTCCGATCAGCTGGCTATCGCAGTCACATTTGAGTTTGAAGGACGTGACAGTTGTGCTGGCATCGCCAAAAGCTGCTGCTAATGTGGGCTCTGTGGCTAGAGCAGCCGCAAATTTTGAGGTAATCAGTTTCCCACAAATTAGCAATGCCTGTTCTCACTCATGATAATTCCTGCAAGGTTTCTCAGCTGTGGATAGTGGACCCACGCTGCAACCCATGGGACGGAGAGGCGCACAAGGTGTGTACCACAATTGTGTTTGCACAGCAGGTGGCATCCTTGTTCAATGGCCAACCCAAACTTTCCTTACAGCACCTTGCGGCAGCTGATGCCGCGCCTTGATCAGCTTGAAGTTTCTGTGTCTATTGCTGCAGATTGCATGTGGCTCATATCTCATGGAGACCATGGTAGTAGTGCCAACCGTGCAGGAAGCGTTAGCATCATCTTCAGGTTTGCCCACACAGGCAATTTCCAGGCAATCGCCAACCACTCATGCACAGTCTATAGCTCTTATTCATCCTGTCGTGCAATGCTTGTGCTTCTGTTTTTGCCTAATGGTATGTCGTGTCTGGGCTGAGAGTAGACACTGCTTGGTATACAGTGGTACAGTAGTGAAATAGTGTACAATGTATACTACATTATACTGTAGATGCCATATGCTGTATAGTGTCAGAGCAACCTGGCCTGGTGGCAGCTCATTGCTATCATACATACCTAGTCAGGACCTGACCCCGATGCAGACGGGACAAAGAGAGAATGCATGATCGTTTGATTGTTTTCTGCCCCCAATTGCAGCAAGCATTGGCTTTACCAGGAGGGCAGGAAACACCCGTCTGGTGCATTCAAGCCTGACTCAGCTCCTTCAGAAGTTTCAGGATCTTCTGCCCGACTCGGCGCGGCCGCCAGCCAGCAGCATCAGCTCAGCCGCGGGGTCACTGGCGCTGGTGTTTGGGCGGGAAGAGAGTGGTTTGACAGAAAGCGAACTTTCCATGTGCACACACAGCTGTTCCATCCCCACTGGCACCGTGCAGCCGTCCCTGAACTTGTCGCACGCTGTCTGCGTCATACTAGCCCAGCTGTTTGAGAGACGAGCTTCTAGCAGCAGTGCAGGTAGGGAGCCAATGTTCACTGCAAACCCAATGCCTGTTTGAAATCACGATCATGACTGCTCAATATGGTGACAACAGGGACCATCCTACACAGGTCTCCTGCTTTATTGGGGCCTGTTTGTGCAATTCGTAGCTGTCTACCATGCGGTCCACTAATGCTGGCATCCCAAGCAGCATTGGGTGTGCTGTCAGGCTTCTAAGGCTATACATGCATCGTACAAGCCAGCATATGTAAGCTCAATTGCATTCCAGGGCATTGATTGATCTAGCAGAGAACATAACAGAAAACACAGCAGATGGCACAGGTGCTGCCTGTTCTGAATGAACAACGTCTGCATGATGCTCAACATGCTTTACATGCAGCTTTGTTTGTGACCACATGATGCGCTGCCAGCAAAAGTGCAATAGCCAACATACCTTGTAGTCACTAGTTGCCTTGTGCAGATCCTGTTCTTGAGAGTTGGCCAAACTGCCTGCTTCAGCAGCATCCCCTCTGCCCACATCTT
>JAYKYS010000211.1:0-55715 GCA_036924285.1 Asterella californica | reverse complement strand
ATGGCTGATCAGATGGAGGGGTGTTCAGGCAAAGAAGTGCAGGTACTGTTGCCTTCACTGTATAAAGGTATTATGATGCATGCTGTATTCAGGAAGCTGCGGCTGCCACCTGCAACGCATCACATGTATGCTGATGGCTGACACAGTTCCAGGACCGTACCTGACAAACTCAAGAGTGTCTGCTTTCCACACTTTGATCATTGCATCTCCGCCTGCGCTGCACACATACTCCCCCGCACAGCGCCAGTGCGACCACCACCCCACAGTGGCTGTCAGCCATAGCACTGCTGCCCATGAGCGCACCCCCCTCTGGGGGGCACGCCACCTTTGCATGCTGCGGGCTGGCAGGTGCGCCTTGTTGATTGATGCCATTCTGTGATGCACTGTGACTGCTGAAGAGACTAGTAGGCAGGCCTGCTGCATTGTTTGCTGGGTCTGGGTTGCTAGCTGGGCGTTGGGGGATGCATGCATTCAGAGCGGCAGTTCTGGAAACCCAATCGCTGCTGCTAGCCCCGTGTGAAGTTTGGTTCGGTTGTGTCTGAGGTGCTGGAGGTGTGTCTTGTGGCAAGATTGGCTGGAGCTGCTGATGTCGGTACTGCATTTGAAGGCTTGCACACGCATATCCTGCAAAAGAGCGGTCCTGAAACCTATGCTACACTGATGTGTCTCCCTTTCACTTTTGCAGGTAAGAAGAGAAAACAGGCAAACAACACGGAAAAGGAGTTTGGAAAAAGGCTGAATGCTATCCAGCTGTCTGATGTGATGTCACAGCCTGTCAACAAGGATCGAACTCAAGCAACCAGACAAGTAAGCAAATGTCAGAACTGCATGCACGGAAAGTATGTCTGCACAACAGTACAGCAAATGATCGCTCACTACACAAGCAACCTGTTAGAGCCGTTTGCTAGAGAAAGCATGGTAGCAGGGCACTTGCCAGAGGGAGCAGAGTAGCAGGGCAGTTGCTGGAGAGGGGGTAGGGTAGCAGGGCAGACCTGGCCGCCCACATAGACAGTGCCATCAGGAGCAGCAGTCATGGCCAGCAGGGCCCCACAATCCTGCTGGGTTGTGATGGCTTGCAGGCACTGAAAGGTGGCCACATCCCACACCCTGATGCTGCTCCCGGCAGTGCTGTACAGGCGCTTGCCGCAGATGGCGATGCGCTGCACAGGCTGCTTGTGGCCCCTCAGTGTGTGCACACACTTGCACTGTCCCTGTATCCCACACCTGCCAGAACCATCACACAGTTGCAAAAGCTCTGAGAGAGCCTATGGGTCATACACTATGTAACGCCGTGCGCTGTGATTGAAGTCTGTTGCAGTGCAAGTATGCGTCTTTGCCCAATAAACCCTGCATAAAAGGGATGGTAGTGTATGGCTTAGATCTGCAAACATGCTTGGCTGCTACGTGTTGATGTTTTACAAGGCAGATACATGCACTGATGCTGTCAGCAGCACAATCTAGCCTACTCACTTCAGCCTGCAGGTAGTCTGATGTTGATTAGGCCAGACAGATGCAGATGTTTATGCCTTCAAGTCAGATGTGGCACCAAGCATCAGGGAAAGATGGCAACAGAGGAGGTGCACCTTGATGGTGCAGTCAGTGGATCCAGAGAAGAGGAGGCGGTCCTCATACATGGCCAGGCACACCACAGCTCCCAGGTGCCCGGTCAGTAGGTGCTCCTCTGATGTGGCCAGGGCCCCACTGCCATCATCAGCCCCTACCCCTGCCCCTATCCCACTGGCCCCAGTGCAGCTGGACTCCTCCAGCTCCACTAGACTGCCTGCACGCGCTGCGCCCTTGCACACAGGTCTTTGCCCCAGCTTTCTCACTCAGGCCAGAGGGGTTGGACTTGGGGTTGTTGGGTTAAACTCTCACTGAACTGTGCTGAATAAAGATTCTCAAAAGGGACTAAGCCTCGTTGTGCTGCAGGCCCTGAAGATTCCTGGCCTGCACTTCACTGCACGTTTCCTATAATACCCCACCCACCAGCAGGCCAAGGTAAGAGGCCACAGCTTTGCTTAGGCCTTGGCGGAACTGACTGGTGTTACACTGGTGACAGGCCTGCAAGCTGTTGTCTTGATGCATGGAACTGTCAGTGCATTGCACGCAACCAGCAGTGTGTGACCAAGGTCGCCATTTGATGTGCAACATATGCGTTTGGCCCAAGGCATGGTGCACTACATGGGCAACATGCAATGGCGACGCTCAAGGATCCACCACAGGCACCGTGCCAGCTGTCTGTCTCATGTGGAAGCAGGTGCAAGACCCTGTAAAGGCGTCAAATGACACATCCAGCAGCCCTATAACAGGTATGAGCAGACGTCGCAATCTCTTCCCTGATACTCTCCAGCTCTTGCTGTTACACATGAGACACTGTGGCATATGATGCTGGCATTCATGCCTCTGATCTGTCTGGTTCCAGACTCAGATTTGATAGTGTAAACAGTTGACTGTAGGAGAGGCACGCGCAGATACCCACCATGGCTCTGAGCAATGCGGCGGCGCTTGTGTCTGTTGAAGGCCATGGCCTGGCCCTCCACCTCAGCAGCACTGGTGACAGCCTCCAGGCAGCGCAGCACCTCCTCCTGGCGCGGGTGCTTGCCACTGCTGGCCAGCGGGGACTTGAGAATGCTAACATACCCATTCTTGCCTTGGCTGATGATAAGTGCTGTGTTGCGGGGCACAGAGACCCAGTCAGAGGAGCCAGTGATAGGCTCACTGGAGACTATGGCCACTTTAGTTCCCACCTCCCCATACTTCAGGGAGTATTGCCCCTCACCTGCAGCCAGCAAAGAAAGACATGGGTAGTCATGAACCATATTGTGAGAGCTTTCCAGGTGGCTAGGGTCATGCAGGGCCAATTTTGTCCCCTCTCCACAGCGTTCTGTGCAAAGACTGCTCGAAATGACAAGCACATTGCCTGCGACAATGGTGTCACAAAGTGTGATGGTATAAGGCTGGACCTCGCTTCTTTGTACCAAAACATCATGTTGTAAAATAGTAGTATCACTGTATACATGCGAGAAAAGGTCTGAAAGATCTCATGAAGTGTAGCAGACTCACATCATGCTGTACAACATGCGGCTAGAGGGGCTTAAAACAAACCCTGAAATGTAGCACATCCTCCCATCATGGATGCAATGGTCCACCTCAATGCTTGTGTTCCTTGGCAAGCTTGATCATGACAGCAGGAGGGGTAGCAGGCAGCAGGGCAGCTAACCTGTGACAGCAGTGTTTCTGGCACTGGCAGCATTAGAGGCAGCGCTGGGGGTGGCAGAGTCAGGCCGGGCCTGACTCCCCTGAGGCTCCCTCTGAAAGGCCGACCCCTCAGCATAGTACAGGGACGCAGGCGACTCCCCCTCGTGAGATACATACCGGGTGGCAATCATGTTATGGCCGTCTGACACAACAAAGTTGAGCAGAGAGACCTCAGTGATGCCCGCTTCCTGCTGGCATTTGGTGATGCTGGCTATTGTTGCCTGGTACATACACATCAGGGTTCTGGGCAATGCAGTATGATGTTGAAAACTAGCAGGTGACAGGTGACAGCAGCCGACCATGGCTGTAGCTGGACCTCTTATGCCCCAAATTGCCCTCTGTCAAGATGAGCTGTCAATTGCAGTATAATTTGCTGCTATGACTGAAGCAACCAAAGAACCAGATTGGGATGACTGCGCCAGCATGCAGCAGATCACACAGGCAACCAAGTGCAATGCAGTACCATCACTAACAAGCTAGTGCATCTTCATCTAGGATCTGGCATTAGGAACAAAGACAGCAGGCAAGGATGCAGACCTCCATAGCTTGAAGCAGAACTTGTGGGGACTGTTGCGAGTCCAGGTCAGGCAGGTGATTCAGGAATATGGAGAAGCTGATAGCTGAGTCTGAGTGGAAGGAAGAGACTGTGTCATATGCAGCATCTGCCAAAGTGGCCAGCAGTGCCCGCCTGATTTTCATGAAGCCTCCAATGACTCCATTGTGCATCCACAGGTACCCGGCTGAACTGGAAGGGATGGCAGTTTTGCTCACTGACAGGCATTCCTGGGTAGGCTGCTCTCACATGAGCAAAGACCAGGGGGGAAACAATTTGCATGACAGGCGGCCAAGGTTCTCATTGTTCCTGCATGCAAGCAGGGTGGGCTAAGTCAGCAGGGGGAATCAAAATGCATCACAGACGTAACTTGTTAACTGTTCCTACATGCAAGCAGAGTAAGTCAACTACATGCAGAAGACTGCTGCGCAACCCTTCGTGCTTGCATGCACGCTAGGCTAATGAAAGCAGATTTGACTATGGACTAACTGCCGGGATCATTTCTGGCAAACACACCACACATGCAGTTGCAGCAACTGCTACCAGGCAAGCGACCGCTACAAGGCGCAGCAAGAGACCAGAGAAGGACAGGCTTGGCACATGACGTAGACAAAGGGCACACAATAGTGAAGGGTGTACCATGCAGGAGTGACTGAAGTGAAAACACAGGGAGAGGGGTCAGTTGGCTTGCATTCCTGATGTTGGCTGAACCAACCAATGCCAAAGCCATCACCATTCAAATTGCCATATGCCTGAAAGGCAATTGGGCACAAATCAGCTTCCAGGAGTCAGGGGTTCGAAGGAGCAGTTGATGCCTAGCAACTCACCAAATGCTGTGGCAGGGAGGCATCCATTTTGCGCTCTCTTGCATCATACGACTGCTTGAGAATTGATCTGTCTGGCCACAAGACTACGTCTGCTACAAGGACTGGTGGACCCATGTATGCCATTAAACGACACATGTCTGCAGGTTTTCTTGTGTACTGTGGTCACAAGGGTCACAAAATGCCTGACTGACTGTCACCCACGAGGGTGTCGAAACTGGTGAGAAGTGCTGGCTTCACGCCTTGATGCTTTCGTTCATACTTCCATGCGCTGTCTTGTTGCACGGCCAGTTGTGGCTGCACCATGCGCTTCACTGCTTCCCTTTAGGAGTCCGCGTAACTCAAAGCATCACATACACAAGGTATCAAATCAGATCGCCTGTATGAGTGCAGACACCTCTTTAAGCAAAGCACCGCAGGGTCTAGGAGCGCGCAAGTCGGACGAGTTGCGGACGAGTTGCTAACGAAACTCACGGGTGTCAACTTCCACCTTGTTGATGGCTTTGACAACTATCGGCTGAGCAGACGCTTACGGCTAGTTCGCCACCCGTCTCGACGTAGTCTAATGCCGCGCCTGCTGTTGGCAGGCCGTGATCAAAGTGCTTATGCCAACAGATGCACGTGCATGACTAAGGAGCGACGTTCACATGATACCATGTGGCTGCTTACAGTCAGCCCAGCATTCATTACTGTGCACTGATTTGCTGCAGGTCATTTGTGCATCTCTGTAAACATACTCAGTACTGACTTGTGCCCGTATATTGATAGCTCTAGCGCGATGACTCGTCGGGCGGACGCGGATCTCGTATGGAGTCGTGAGTGGCTGCTTACTGCTCAGTGATGGGAACACCATCTGATTCACAAACAGTGCTGGCTGGCATACTCGACAGGAAAATTGGACCTGACATTGGGCTGATAGTGGGCTGTGCCAAATCGTTTTAGAGATGGCAGATTTTTCAACACGCAGCTGCAGGCTTGCCAAGCACAACCTGCAGGAACATTTTTGGCCTGGGTAAATGCCCGCAAGCATCAAGGTGACCGCAGTAGCAGACCCGTCTGCTTTGTACGTGTCAAGCCTGATGCATGTCTGAATAGCTTCACTGCCAATATTGTCATTGGCCAATTGCCTGAGACAGCTGCTGGTGGTTGACCACATGGATTCGAGCATTGCTAGCTGCTTGTTCTCTTTCTTGTTTTGTATTGTAACCCCAATCCACAAGATACAGCATCCAGTGATCAAGCTCTTTCACTTGGCAGACCTGCAAAACAGAGAGACTGCTGCTGTGACAGGAGCAACAGTATGTTGTACAGACAGCAGCTACATGTGCCACCACAGCTGAGTTCACTGACATCAGTGGGCTTTATTCAGCCTGGCACGTGCACGAGCTGGGCAGCTGCAAAAAAAGCTGCATTATTGCACAGCTGTTGAGTGTCTGTGCAGTGATGATGGTGGATGTCGACAGTCCTGTAGCTCTGTAGTACACTAGCAGCTACATGCTGTGCAGCCTTCTGCAAAAGGTGACTCCCTGTTCAGATTCGACAATGGGCAAAGCTTTACACTGCACTGTAGGCTGTGCTGTATGACATTGTCAGGAAACAGCTGCACATGATGCAAGCATGGTCAGCATGCTTGTGCGTGAAGGCAAAATGCTGCATACCTTATCCAGGGTACCCATCTTGTCTTCTACAAAATGATAGCTTGTACCTGGGTGTCTGTGCTCTAGCTGCTTTAAAACCTCACTTTTGGGCTGACCTGTCTCTGCTGTTGAGAAGATCCTGTCAGCTGAGAAGTCAATCTTGGCTTTGTCTTTCATCAAAGCTTCTGTGAACCTGGCCTGCAGCATCATGACCAGGGTGTGTTGCACACAGACATACTGTTGCTCCAGCGTTCACACCTGCTGTGACTGGCATCTAACCACAAACATGCATTGTCTTCAAGCGAGGCCCACATGCTGCAAACGACACAATGCAGATGTGTGCCATCGGGATTGCTGAGGGGTGGCCTTGCTGTAGTGAGTGCTCAACAGAATATATCAACACACAAAAGCTGCCCTGCATCATGTTCAGCTACAGGCTAGCAAAGCTGCTGTTGAGACTTGTATGGACACGGCCATGATGTACAATACTTTCTCCAGTTGAAGGCACTTGGGATAGGTGGCATACATATGTGGCATGGCAGGCTTGCCCTATCGCAAGCTTTCCCTTGCAGATGTACTACTATCGACCATGCTTCGTAACAAGATTATACAGCTTGGGGAGCCTGCTGTCCCTGTGCCAGTTGCCTACATGAGTCAAGACAAAAGTGTCCCTGGGTCGACTGCCGTCAGCCCTGGTATTGAACAGTGTCTTTTGTGCAACATGACAGTGAACCACAAAAGCAAGTCTCCATGATAACACAGTTATATACAAAATCAAGTTCCAATAAACTGCTGTCACGATGGAACAAGCCAGCGAATTGGGGCTTGTTCATCCATCCTTCAGAAAGGACGAACAAGCCATCCTTCTACTCCTCACCAAGCTTCTCTGCAACCTAATTGTTAACTACATCCCCGAACAACATGCTGACGACAGTCGGAAATGTATACAGCCAATCAGGCAGAGCAGCGTAAGCCTCGCCAGCTGAAAACAGCTTCCACAGTTCATCCACATATGCCTCACCCAAGCTAGCCGCCTTGAGCTTTAAGCTACATCAACTATGTGTATTGTTTTAAATTGGGCGCATGATAACCACCCATGCTAGTGTCACGCTATTAGTCACCTCTCCGGTGTATGGTTTTGACAGGTCAAGGATAGCGTTTTGATTCAAAAATGGCTGACACCCCCATCCAACGTGAAGTGCAAGGCCTTGACCTGGACAGAGCAGCTGTGGGGTTGCACCTGGTCAGGCTTGTGCTGGGTTATCCTGTCAGTTCAGGATGGTGTGGTCACTGAGCAATATATCTTCCAGACACTTGCACAGATGTAAGTCGAGTCACACGGATAGTGAAGCACCAGAGCAGTACACTGCATTGTAATGACACTCTACTCTGTTGATATAACCTGTTGGACCAAACCGCTGTTGTTGTTGGTCTAAAGCAAAAACGCGTTGAGACAACTGTGTGCTGTACAAGTGATCACGGCAGGGGCCATTTGCCTCAAGGCTTACACCAAAGGGACAGCATGCATGTCAACAACAGACTTTGATGCCCATTTAGAGCTGTCGTTGGTTATTGAGTTGCAGGCACAACCTTTGCACTAGAGTTGACAATGTGGAGATTTCCCTGAGAGATTAAGCAGGGTTCAGGGGCACAAGCAAAAGCAGCAGTAGGCTTGCTGATGCTGGCTGCAACATGCTGTGGTAGCATAGCTTGCCGTGTGAGCTGTTTCAGTAAGGAAGCCCTTACCTGCTTGGTGGTAACAATGTACAGTTCATGACCCTCCTGAGCAGCAGAAAGGTCTTCAGGCAGCCCAGGATAGATTCCGTTGGCATCCAGCCAGCTGTGCAGGTCCTCTGCAATCCAAGCATCCCTCACACTGCCAAACAGCTCTACCAACTGCAGTCAGCATACATCCATGGTTGAACTAGCAGAGGTATCTTGCATGATGCCTGTAAGTCCTGTGCAATTCAGACTGTGTGCTCAAGTTGACATGTTTCGCACTTAACACCGGGCCTCCTGGACATGATGCCAGTAAACATATAAGAGTCTGGCAAAGAAGTGCTGCATTTGGGAACAATTTGCAATGTACAGCAACCATCTGTGCCTGCTGGGACATGGGTGGCTACACTTGTCATCAGCGAAAGACCCTCCAGTCTAAAAGATGCTTATATACGCATTAGCAATTGCTGAAGCACTGTGTTGATAATCGCCTTGAATAAATGACTGGTCACCTCATTCCTGCTCTGTTTCCACTTGTCCATATATTCAGGAAGAAGTCTATGCCAGTCATTCAGAATGTCCTCTGTGCTGATGCCCTCCAACAAGCAGCGCACTTGTATCAAATTCTCATACCTGCAAAACATGATTCCTTTATTGTACCAGGCTGCACTCATGTAAGTGCGTGTGAGTTAAAAGTACATGTAAATAGAAGCTGACTGATGACGCTCCATTGCTAATGACTGATTGAACTGATGATACGCACCGATGTATCTTGCTCACCTTCACTGGTCCTGACATGCTCCATATCCTTCAGAACTTGCATGCTCCATATCCTTCAGACTTGTTCCTTTTTTGCTTTTGCTTGCTCAGACTTGAAAAGATCTGGCCAGTGTTGCTCAGCAGCCTGCACAGCTGGTGGGGACATCATGTTCGACAAGGCAGCTCAATCCTGTGGCAAGACAGAGGCCCTCAAGCAGCAATCCTGACCTTCCAGGCAGTCTGACTGCTTTCTCCCACGGAGTTGCAGACGACTCCATCAAAGTCTAGAGCCCATACAGCTTTCTGACTATTGCCTGCGCATCACAAAACTTCTTCGAAGCTGTATAGGAAAAGGTGACAGGCTGGGCTACCCTGTTAGAGGTGCCAAGCTGGAAAAGCTGTGTTGTAGCTTGCACTGCCGCTTGCACATGCTTCCCTTGAGCGGCAGGGACTACCTGCTGAGCTCTGGGCTAGTACCATGGCTGCTGTGTGCCGTCGTGTATCCCTAGGCGCTGTGTGTCTAGACGCAAACACGTTTTGTCCGTAACAAAGGTTGGCCCTTGTGATGAGTGATATCTTGTGACCTAATGAGCAGCATGCAACGACACCTGTGGTCATGCCTCGCCACAAAGCAGCTGCAGAGTAGCTCAAATGCCCTTGCGGTGTCAGCAACACGTTGTCTGGTGTCAAGATCCGTTGTCCTGACACATGCTTAGCAACAGCAGCGGCAGCAGCAGCAGCAGCAGCAGTGCTTTGACCTCAAGCTGTGCGTTGACTTGTGTGGCCTGGTCACTCAATAAGACCATAGCAACGTCGAACGTCAAAACAGATAACTCTTGAACGCTGATCGACAATGCATGGCAGGCCAAGACAGCCGAAAGGTGTGCCTGAAAATCCGGAAAAGCTTCAGGCCTCGCAGAAGAGGGTGAGTGATCAGATGTATATGTGTGGTCCTCACACGTCATGAGCCAAGGCTATCTGTTTATGCAGATTGCTTTGTACAGTAAACTCGCAACCGAGGTGCTGAACAGAAGAGCAGCTAAACAGTACGATCAGGAGTCGCTCAAGCTAGCAGGGAAGCTGCTTGAGCAGAACCCAGAGCTGTATACCATATGGAACTACAGGAGGGAAGCATTGCAGAGCAAGTTGCAGGTGTGCCTGACATGTGCCTATGTTGCAGCAGACGTCTGACATGCTTGTGTCAAGATTCCTGGTTGCTACCTGTAGGCCTGTGACCATGTGCCTACTGCAGCATTTAAACCACGGTCTCGTTGTCATTACTGGACCCTGCTACCTGAAGCAGTTGTGTTACATGTGGCAATGTACTGTGATGCAATCAGGGTTTCTCCATGCCTGCAGGGCTCTGATGGTCCTGAGGTTGCTCAGGCAATAGCACGCCAAGAACTCCAGCTGACTCAAGCTGCTCTTGGCAGGAACCCAAAGTCATATGGCTCATGGCACCACCGCAAGTGGATCATCCAGATGCGCCTGGTGTCACTTGATGATGAGCTCAAGCTGGTCAAACAGTGAGTGCTTAGAGCCTTGGCAGTCAATAAAAATTGCACAGCTCAAATGATAAGATGAGTCACAGTGTTACTGGTTGCAAGCTGTGCCAAAATTTGCAAATGAAAGGTGATGTGCAGGGCCATCAGATCATATCAATACATGTGGCATACGTTTTCCTTTTGGCCATTTTCCCAAGTTTGGTTGTTCTTCCAAGGCAGTTCCAGAAGGCTTGTTGGGTTTTCATGAATTTTCAGCTGACTACCGCCTGTTACACATACGAGCCGGTGTGGAAAGCTATGCCACCGCAAAATCTCTCTCTCTCTCTCTCACCGTTGCTGTGGTGTCTTTTATGCCCAGGCTGCTGATGGCAGACTCTCGCAACTTCCATGGCTGGGCATACTGGCGATTCCTGTGCGCCTTCATGGGCTCTTCAGCAGAGGATCAGGAAACGTATGTGCTGGGCAAAATTGAGGAGAACTTCAGCAACTACTCAGCTTGGCATGCACGTACAAGCGTGCTGCAGCAGCTTAATGCAGAGCGGCCCACACTCAGCCTGGCTGAGCTGCTTGCAGCTGACTCAAAAGGCACTGCAGCCCCAGCAAAGCCTTCATCCACAGGTCAGCACTTCAAAGCAAGACCCTTGCTTGCAGCAGCCTTGCCATGATCCTCTGACAGAACAAGCTAGTGCATCTGCTGTGTGGCACCAGTATTCCTCAAGTGCTGGTGACTTGCTCTCACACACCATTTTGCCAACATTATTAACTTGAGACTCCTGCAAACTTTCTGCATGCCAGATGTTTTCCTGTTACATTGGCAATTTTCAACAGCAGGCAAAAGAGAGGCAGCTGCAATGCACTGCTGTGTTCTCTACATGGTCTACAGGTGGTCAGGATCAGGTCCTAGCTGCAGATTTGGTACACTGATAAAACAAGCAGGCTGACAATGCCATGTGGGTGATCTGCTACAGACTCAACCACAGCCGAGGCTTTACCTAGCCATGTCTTGCAGCAGGAGTATGAGCTGGTCAGGAATGCTTTCTACACAGAGCCTCATGACCAGAGCAGCTGGCTGTACCTGCGCTGGCTCATTGGCAACTCCCTGGCTACATGGCAGAAGGCCAAAGGCTGCCCAGCAGAAGCTGCAGCCAGCCAGGTAAACCCCACACCTCCTTTGCCATCTCCTGCATACAGCCTGCACGGTGCAGACCAGTTGTTCACATTGCTTTGTATCTTGGTGCTTGACAACAGGTGGAGCTTGAGGCGTAGCATCACCAATCCCTGGATTGAACACTCCAGGAGCATGCACTACAAGGCGCATACTAAGCAAAGCAAAGCAATGTACGGAGTCACTGTTAATCTTGGCATCAGGACGTGACAATCTGCATGCAGGTGCCTGGTCAATGGTCAAAGCTGTGCTGGTTCAATTGTCTACTGGACTGCATGGTGCAGATACATCTTACGTGAGGCAAAGACATCTTGCCGCCACTTTCATGCGCCTGAAGCAGCGTGTTCATCTGCTTTGCATTTGCTGCTGCTTGACGCATCTTCAGCTGCTGCCCCTGGTCTTTCACTGGCAAATCTGTCTGTGCAGGCGTTTGAGGCAGTGCTGAAGGAACAAGCCGAGGTGTGTCAAGAAATACTGCAGATGGAGGAGCAGGCCGACACTGGGATTGATGACAAATCTGGTCAGAAGTGGCCCCTGCTGACTTTGGCAAGGCTGAGGGAGGTTCAGCATCACCTGTCCAATTCTGCAGACAATAGATGCCCAGCGGCGCAGCGCCTATATGAAACTCTTATAGATATCGATCCTTTGCGCAAAGGCTATTACATGGACGCAATGCAAGGCAAAGCTGCACAGGTCACCAGGGCGTTGAAATAGGTCTAGCTATGATTAGTCACATGCGCTAGTCGAGGATAAGCACAGAGAGCTGCCACAGTCAGAACACACTGCTTCTGTGCTGCTGGGTGATAGCGCATGAGCTGCTTTGGTGCAGTGCTGCAAAGCATGCCTTAAGCATAGGCATGGCATAGGAATGGCAAGCTGCAGAATTAACGATGACTTCATTAGGATTCTCAGAAGCTGGTCTTTGAACTAAGTTTTGTGCCAACATCAGATGCACATGCAATCATATATATAGATCAGTAGACATGTTGTGTAACTTCAAACCCATGAATAAGAACAGTGATATGTGTTGTCTGGCTGCCATAATGGGCCCTAAACAGCTGTAATCATCAGTCGGTGAGCTTGTGCACTTCCTGCTGTTCTGTATTCTAAATGTCCTTTTCCGGGAGGTAGTGCTGCTGAAGAAATTGAAACCTAGTGCTCTGCATAGCATTGCATCATGGCTCAACAGACCTGTGCGGTATCACCTACTGCCTGCTTTGCTATGTTGCAGACTTCCGCGGTTCCAGGCAACTTACCAAGCCAGATACGCGCCAAACTTACTAGAAACACAGAAAAACTGTAGAAACAAGTAGAGATGTGGACCATGCGCTCATTGTCCATCATGTGCGCATGAATAACGTAAAGACAATCCGCGTCAGCGGCTAGGTCGTAGCTGCTACATCGCGCCTCCCGCTTGACCCTACTCGTCACTCGTGTTGCAAGCCTTGTCGAACCGAATTGAACGCAGCATCTACCTGAAATTTTAAGCACAACAAACTCTTAAGTCTATCAACAAGCCTTGCAATATGTCTGGACTGTTTGGCTTAGGTCGCAAGAAGCATGACGACGACCAGACAACTGGGACTGGGACCGGCACTGGCACTGGAACCGGAACCGGCACTGGAGTGGGCAACAGCTCAGGTATTTTGCAGTCACAGCCGCCCTTTGGAGTAACGACGATGTACTGGACTTTGCGGGTGCAACTTTGTATAGCTGTCTGGATCTGTGGCATGGCATGCAGCCGTCAAAAGCCAAACGCGCTTCTGAATGACCCACGTCGTCGTCAGAGCAGCGTCAAGATCCAATGTCTACGTGGGCTGACGCTTTCGTTTGCACTATGTTGTAGGCTATGGTTCTACTAGCCAGCGTGGTACAGGCAGTGAGGAGGCTAAAAACTTGAACTATGAAGGCACAACAGCATCTGGTGCTCGATCAGGCCGCACTGGTGCCACATCCCAGTTGGATTCCGGCTCTGGTACTGGTACTGGCGCTGGCTATGGTACTGGCGTTGGTACTGGAGCAGGCACCGGAACCAGGTCTGGTATGACCGGAACCGGCACTGGTGTTGGCACGACCGGCACAAGCGGCATCTCAGAGGGATTCCGTGGCATGAACCTCACACACCAGAGTGGGGTGAGGCCATTTTCGGTGCCTGACTGTCATCAGGAGTATCATCCAACAACTGGCAGCACAAGTAGTTGTTACAAGTCTTCTGACATGTGTGCTTGTCTGCAGTATGATGCCAACCACCCAGTTGTTGGCAACAGCACCATTGTGTGTGACACCAAATACTACACAGCGGTAAGATCTGCCTCTACTGCTGCCCTCTTGCCCAATGCTTGTCACTGTTGAGAAGGCTGACTTCAGTGCCATTGCAGGTTGAGGACCGTCCCATTATCAAGGAAATTAAGACCTACATCCGTGAGCACCACCCCATTGAGAAGGAGTTTGTTGTGGAGACAAGGCCTACAGGCAAGTTTGTACATCATTCATAACATAGAAGTTGGAGCGCTGTAGCTTGGGTCAACAGCCTAAACCTGTGCTTCATACATGTCAGGTCCTGCATGTAAGAGCACACATTGAGCATCCCATCTTTTGTGCAAGTAAGAAAGTGCATATTTGCCCCATGCCTGAGCTGTGTTCACTCTCTGTCCTCTTCTGTGCGTGTTTTTTAATGACGTGAATGTGGGTGCTGCTTGTTTGCTGCCGCTGTTGTCAGGGTTGATGCATAGAAGGAGTGAACCTGTTACATACTCAGTCTCGTGTCCATATACATGTGCTTGCTTTCCTTGCTGATGAATGTCATTTTCATGGGTAACAATGTATGTGGTTCCTACAGGCCAGGAGCGTGAGCAGACACACAACCGTACCTCAGAGGTGGTGAACACCAGGGAGACCATTGTTGAGACTACCCCAGCTGACCCCTGTGGTGGAGTCCCCACCTCCCAGTACAATGCTGGCAGCACAGGAACTGGCGTGACAGGCGACACTGGCATCACAGGCGGCACTGGCATCACAGGCAGCCGTGGTACCACCAGTGGTGCAGGCTATGGATCATCCACTGGCACCACCACCGGTGCTGGATATGGCTCGTCAACTGGAACTGGTGTCGGCAGTGGCACCACTGGTCAGGGCACTGGCGGTGGTGGCAGAACTATCACATAGATGGTGTTTCACTGTGTGTGGTGTCGTACAGATTTATGTCATGGTGTAGACTGCACCATATATTTTTGTGTGGACGGTTCTGCTGATATTGGCTGGCTGCAGCCAAACTTTGCACACACCTCCTGTGTTGCGGGCTGTTGATTACAGCTGTTGAGGTGTACTGTGGTTCTTCAATCATTCCCAATTTGTGTACAGAAAGATGAGGAAAATTGTGTGGCTACGTTGTTGCTATATAAACATTTACTTACTCAGTGTAAGAAGCTGACATTGACTGCACGTGGTGCTTTGCACCAACAGCTTTGTGCATTTGTGAGATCTTTGGGCTAACAAGTTGCTGTAACATCCGGCTTGAAGTAAGGCTGCACGTGGACAACGTGTCAAGCTGGTAAGATGCTTGGAATCGTGATACGAGGTACCAAGAATGGTCTAGTCTATATATTCAGCAGTTCGCAGCTCCAAACGTTCATTAACCACTTCACTACAGTTGTATTCTTCAAGACATCTTTCCAAGTCAGCGAGAGATTTTGTCTATTGGGCCAAACTTATGTCGAAACGTTCATTCATTCAAGTCCGAGTCTGTGATCATACTTGAGCGCGATGCAGTGACATGCCTGGTCCTAATGGTCAAAGAATATGTCCAATAACAGTCTGAACAACTCAGAGTGCGCTCTCTGTCAACCATGCACATCATGCACCTGTGAAGTGGGAAAACATAAGTTGCATCATGTCATGACAAGCTGCTAAGTCAAAGCTGACAGCTGGAACTGCCTGTTATAGCACAGCATTTTTGTTTTATGCATCACGTGACAGTGTTATTACGGAGCTTTCTTGTCAATCATGCCTGCGCCATGCTCCTCATATTCCTGCTTGGACATCCACATCTGCTGGAAGCTGCCCAAGGATGCCAGTATGGATCCACCTACAAGGCAAATCATCCTATCAAGCACCAGAGCTGAATCTTTGCATGCAGTGACTCTTCCATACATTTTGTTTGTGGTCTCCTATGGCCCAAGTGTCTCAATGACGTGTTGTTGGAAGATGCACTTCATTTGAGCTGATAACTCCTGTACTGCAATTGGGCAGGTTATGTCTCCTCCAACAGCAAAACCCAACAGCTTCATTGTTAGGCAAATGAGGAACAAAAGCATGTGCCTCGCCTTGTGGCAGAAATAACCATGCAAATGGAGCTAATTTTGCTGCACACCGGGTGGAAGCTGCACACCATTGAGTGATAAACCGTAAGCCTGCTGTATGGCTTGCAAAATCAGGGTGAGGCGTACCTGATACCTATCTAGTTACCGCTTGACAGCAGCTAGCACAGGTCAAAATCATGTGGAGCTAATTTTGGCTTGTTCCGCATGTAATCAGCAGTCTAACAAGTGAACAGGCAAATCAAAAGTACACAAGGGAGCACTGACCTAGCCACACAGAAAAGCGGCGCTCCATGGTGTTGGCAGGTGAGGTGACTTTGACCTTTGCATTCTGTGCTGCCAGCTCACCCACCTCACGCTCCACTCTCTCCCTCAAACTAGGAAATAGAGAAGTGCCACCTGCCAGCGATGCAACCTACAGGCTTCGATTCATGTTCTGGCATCATGTTATGATGTTGATGCTGGTCATACCAGGGCTTGCAGTACTGTCTATGGCATGCAAGGGCCCTGATGTGGCACTGTAATGAAACAGTAATGTGCAGCTACATGCTTCCTGTGTGGTTGTGCACAGCAAATCAGCACTGATCAACTAGCATACAACCTGTCAAGGGCAGCAATGACTCTGAAGATACCTGTCAGTATAATACCACTGTACAAATCTCGTCTGACATCCACATCGCATTTCCCCACGCTGTCTAGTATCATCTCTGCAGCACAGCTACACAAGTTGTTGTATGCAATCAGTGGGTTAGAGAGAGGACCGTTGGGGCTTCCAACTTCAAGAACTGCAGACAAGAATTTATGCAGAGGGTAACATGTGTTGACCACGCCACAGTACACTGATCCGCAATGCTTGAGTTATTCACACCATGTGAAGATTGGGGACTGAGCCAATGAGTGTGACAGCAAGCAAGGTAAGTGAGTGAGCCAAGGGATGTGCAGAGTCAAGGTCACCTGGTATACTGGCAATGCCCTGTGCACCATCATAGGCTTGTACAGCATCCATGTTCTTGAATGTAGACAACAGCTTCTGCACAGTGTCACACATGTTTGCCATTGGTGTGCATCACAGTGTCGCAGAAGATGGCACATTGTCAGTAGCAGTGCATGGATGTTGCACCACTCACTAATCAGTAGTAAGCCCTGCAAGTACTGCATCTTCAGCACGCTCTGGCTGAACCTTGTTTCACTGAACAACATATGTGGGTTCAGGCTGCAATCCAAAGCAGCCTGTAACTGCTCAAGGTGTGCAGCCCATGCCTAGTCGTGCCCGCAGAAGCATTCAAAACAAACACCTTGGTTGCATAGTCATGCAGGCAAGGAAAGCGTGCTTACAAGTCACACACTTCAATGCAATGCAATACAATGCTGTGGGCAGTGCAGCTTACCGGTTGGAAGAGGATCTCTGGAACCTTGAAGCGGTCCGGACCAATTTGTATCTCATTCCCATCTGGAAGCTGCACATCACAACAAACGTGAGCCATCACAACAAGTCTCAGGCACGTGCAGCTAAGTGCAAAGTGTGGCATGTGAGAGTTCATAGCTGTACTCTCATTGGTAGAGACACCCATGCAGACAGCCAGACAGCTGGGCACGCATGCATTGATTCTGAGCAGCTGCACAGCTAGGCACCATAAGCTTCAGGCTCTGAACCAAAAGTTGACAAACAGCAGCAGGCAAGCAGGGAGAGCAAGGAGCAAAGGGTGGAGCAGCATCACCAGGAAATGAAGTCAGTGTACTACCTGTCATTTGAATGCCAATTTTGATGACTGTCAAGCACCCTTCAAGTCCTTACTAATGGGCGACAAGTGGGGATCAGACAGGCGGCAGCCAAACAGATAGCATAACAGCTAAAGGGTGAACATGAGGTGGTGCAGTGACATTGTAGTCACTGATCTTTCACTTAGGCAGAAACAGCAGATGGCACCAACACAGGCACGGACACAGACACGGACACAGACACAGACATGGACACGGACACGGACACAAACACGGACACAAACACAGACACAGACACAGGCAGCACAGATGCGGCATTGCATAACAGTGGTCATGGTGACGTGTAGTGTCATGTGCAAGGCTTTGCAGTGCAGTTACCTCATAGCTGACAGTGGGTATGTTGACATTCTCCTGAGCATCAAATGCTGCATCGGACACCCTGCAAATGGTTTCCTTCATGTCAGCTGCTATCTGGTCCACGTGGAACTGCCTGAAGCTGGCTGTCGTGTTTGTGGCATCCACTTCATGAACCTGGAAGTCAATGGTGCTGCCTTAAGGTCAGGCATTGACACTGTATAGCTGCACCACTTTGGACATCAGTGGCAGTGTAGCCAGTGCCAATACATAGCGCAGCCAGGTATGTGAAATGCCAGGCTGGGAAGACAGTGACACACCGGCTGCTACAAAGCTACTGGTGGGGAGACTTTGCATAATTTGCCAGCCAAATCAATCTTGCTGACGCCTTTGGTGCGCAGTGACCACTTGTGATCATACCTCAAAGACGCCAGGCTGTCGCTCGACTCGCTTGATTGAGTAGCGAGGTCGTATGGTGAAGTTTTTCTCAGCCAGGATGGACTCTGCGGCCTTCAGCATGCACTTGGTCAGCAGGCTGCCTCCAAGGGGCGACCTTGTGATGGACTTTTGCAGCACATACCCGTCATGTACAGCACACACTGCAGACAGTCAGCACCTTCACTTGTTTTAGTATCATTGGAGCAAACTCAAGCCAAGGCCACTGCAGTATTGCAATTGATGTTTTAGTAAGATTAGCCAGACTTTTGCCAGATGTTGTGTTTCCTTTGGTGCCTTAGCCTTGCTGAGACCTTTCAGCTAGACAATTGCAAGCAGCTAGCAAGCGCCAAAGGGTCAACTGCAGCATAACCACTTGACAGGCCAGCACCTCCACCTCTTGCTGCCTGCTGAAGAAGTATGCTGCACTAGACCCTGTGGCGCCTGCTCTCTGCTTGCAGAAATTTCCAGCTGAGCGGTGTGGCTGAGGCTCAGGTGGCAAGGACAGAGATTGGACATGACTTTTTGCCGCATCCTGGCTTCTGAAGGAACTCTTGCTGCAGAAACCCCTTTGACAACTGCTAGCTGCTGGTCAGCAAGCGAGGCCTGTGTACTCACACTCTGTTTGCATTGCCTTGTTCAACAACAATCTTTGAATTGGGCAAATTGGATGAGAAGAAGAGGAGCCATGACCTGATGAGTAATCCAAGCAGCAAGAGACGATCGAGACAGGGCGGCACACACTCTTCGTAGAGGTTGCGCACGCTACACTCTTTCGCACCAACCGCTGCGGGTAGTGATCGGCCTGTGATCCAAAATGGCTGAGGCTGTGAACCCCAAGGCTTACCCTTTGGCCGACGCCACGGTAAGGTCGTCGTTCACACCTGCTGCCTGACCTTGCCGGAACTCGTTACTGAACGTGCTCGTGCAGCTCACCAACACCATTCTGGACATTGTTCAGCAAGCTGCAAACTACAAGCAGCTGCGTAAGGGGGCCAATGAGGGTAAACAACGCACTGTTGCTGTCCTGACTCGCTTGTCACGTCCACTATGTGCTGAGTCAGGGTTTCTTCTGTGCAGCCACCAAGACACTGAACCGAGGTATTTCAGAGTTCGTGGTTATGGCTGCTGACACAGAGCCTATCGAAATCTTGCTGCACCTTCCCCTTCTTGCAGAAGACAAGGTATGGCTATGCTGTGTGCAACATCTGTATGTCGGGCTCAAGCTGCTGAGCTGTTGAGGATTGACTTTGCATGCAGAATGTGCCCTATGTGTTTGTTCCTTCTAAGGCTGCTTTGGGCCGAGCCTGTGGTGTGTCCCGACCGGTAAGTGGCCTTGGTATCTAACATGCGTACACACTAGCTGGGGGATGGGTTTGAAAGCCTCAGATCAATGTATTCTCTGCTGCAGGTTATTTCTTGTTCTGTCACCACTAATGAGGGCAGTCAACTCAAGAGCCAGATCCAGCAACTGAAGCTGGCTATTGAAAAACTTCTGATCTAGGCAGATGAGTTAAAGTTACTGAGTTGACATTCATTTGAGCACTGACATCCCTGCCTGTTTTTTGCTGTGTACAGCGTTTCTCTCATTATCAGAACATGTGACTATATCACCTTTAAAATACCTATATTCAAATATGGCGTGGTGGCTCCATTTAAACAGTACTACTTTTCTGAGTGATGAGACTACACTGTGGCTATGCATATAAGGGCTGAATTGAATGATGCAGTTTGTGTATCAGCTGAGCTTACCTACTGTTCCTTCATGGCCAGCATCCACCACAAGGGAAGTTTGCCTTCCTGTTGCAAAGGAACTCAGCACAGCACTCTTGGCTAGAAAGACGGCAGGGGAGCCATACTGCTCAAAAGCTGTCTGCACAATCTGCTCCCGCATGGCTTTGGTGTTGAAGGTCGGCTCTGCAAATAGTATTGGATGCTCCTTGGGGTCAATGACCAGTCGATCTCTGCATGTCGCTGAACATATCATGTGCTGCAAGTAGCTCTTTTTGTGAGACAAGCAGTCTGCTGAAGTGGTCATTGTTTATAGTGCAGCTGACTGCCCTAAGCTTCTGCACATGCCATTGCTGAGCACATTACCCACCAATCATTGCATACGCATGTTTTGTAACAGCAGCCAACACAATACACTACACGTAATGCTTCAGGACCATGTCAGGACCATGGCAGGTAAGATGCAACTCACTTGAAGGCATGCTCCCAAAGCTCCTGGACAATATCCATGTCTTGATACAAACCTTGATGCAGAGCCGCTTCTACCTGCATGTTTTGCAATCAGCAAAATTGGACATTGTTTTGTGACTGCACACTGCAGCGCAGCTGGACGCCAGCTTATTGTTGCACATGTTGCAGAATGTACCTCCATGTGCTCACGTCGGTAGCTTAAGTCAGATGATCCCACATACACACGGTTCGTGATACGTCTGCGCTTGTTTGGGCCATCTGCGTCTGTTTCCATGGGCTTTGCACCGTTAGCTCTGTCCTCTGGCACAAGCCCAACAACCTGTAGACCCAGGAATTGTGTGATGCAAGACCATGATGCCATACTTGCGTCTATGCAGATGGCTTGCCGCAGGGAACAGAGCTTTTGGTGCGTCCTCTCCAGCAAAGCCAGCCTTGACCGTGTGTGATCCCACATCGACTACAACAGCATTGACTTCGTCTGCACATCATGGGCATGGTGTCAGTGGTCTACGTGTCTGAAAACATAACCGACAGCAAGTGATCGACATTGCACCCACCTCCACCATACATTGCGCCAGATGTGCGCTGTTCTCACAATAGATCGTTCAAGAACGTGGTATTCGTGTGTACTAGCTTCGGCCTAGTCACTGAGAACAGAATTCTTGGCCTGCTATAGCCAAGCGCACGCAGCATGCGCCCGCAGTTCAGGACATAAGCGCAGCGCCAAGACGGGTTTCTTGAGATCGTCAACAGCGAACTTTAAATGCAGTGTTAGGTCAGAACCCTTGCTTAGGTCAAACCGCTTTGGCAAATTCAGCAAGTATTGACAACACTTACTGAGCAACCCATATACAACGTCCCTCACTGGAGACATGTGGCTATGCACTAGACACACAAGCAGCACGCACATCGAGAGGTAAAAAGACCGACATCAATGGTTTGACTATGTTGTTATCAGGAGCATGCACATGGTAGAATATGGTAATAATGCCGTTTGCACACCCTGAGATAGATGGTCATACAATTTGCAGCTTTTTCCCTGCCTTCAGGCGCAACAGTTCGTTGGCCTCGATGCCCAGGACGTGGTTCAGCTGAGTCATTGCATTGACATGATTCTGTGAATGGTTGTGTCTGCAAGTCATGTTCAGGTCCAAAGAAATCTGCCACATCCAGAACCAGAGATATTTCCATAGAGCATGCAACATGTACATGACATGCAGGCTGCAATGAACAGGACGTATAATGTGCATACGGCATGTCACAGAGGTCAAAATTCGACCTTTATGGCGACTTAACGATAAGCTGTTTGATGCAACACAGAGCCGCTTTCATACGCAGAAACAATGTGCAAACTGCTAGAGCTGGGCTGTCCCAAAGGCAGCCAACTCAGGGCAAAACTGTTGCATGCACTGTTGCCCTCATTCATCATCTCCTCCACTGCACTGCCTGCTGCCGTCCCTGCTGCTGCGCGGGCAGTGGACTGATGACTTGCTTGCTGATATCTCCACAAACATATCTGCACATTTATGGCGAGTGTAACATTTCTGCACACCATACAGGTCTTTTGATCTGGTATTTCTGACCTGATGTTGTCCACAGGCTCAGGAAAGATATGGTCATACAAGCATGCATGTAAACCTTCAGCAACCCACCTTGCAGCACCTGCTCTCTGACAGATTAGTCTTCAGGCATGTAACACACATGAGATGCCTGCTGCGCATGCCATCTCTCACATGGAGAGATGGTTGTGCATGGCGGTGCATTGCAAACTTCATATCTACCTGTCCTGCCTGTGTACCAGCAGCAACTGCCTGCCCATCTGTCTGACAACACAGCAATGGAGATCCACAGGACACTTCTGCTGCCACCTCTCCTGCCTTTCGCATCTCCAGCAAAGTGAGGTGGCCATCCCCTGCTGCTGCAATGGCCTGCTGCCCGTGTGGGGTCTGGACCAGCCCCCCTATATACTCCGAGGATGCCTTCATCTACAGCAAGAATGGAGTCAGCCGCTTGCGATATCACTCAACCAAACGGCTGTTGTTGATGCTCCGTATTCACAGAGACTGGTCACGCAGTATTACTTGAGCCAAGATGAGACGACACAGACCGTTCTCAGCGGTATCTCATGAGCAGTAACACTTCACAAGAAGAGACCGGACTTGCTGCAGAGCTCCACCTACATGCAGTTACAACTGTTCTTGAGAAGGCATCTGTAGTTGTGACTGCAACTTGCATCATTTCTGTAACGGTATTGGGAAAGACCTGCCAGGCAAGCGCTGGGCTTCTCACATCCCAAGCAAGGACAGTGCCGTCCTCAGTGCCTCCAAGGATCAACCCCCCAGGGGTGGGGGGCCCAGCAAGAGCCCAGATGCCAGACTCAGCATCTGTGAGCTCATGCTCAGGCTGTGCGCCAGTCTTGATTGTCCAGGGCTGCCGACCCTCGGCCAGCCTGCACATGCCAAAACACACTGCTCCCAAGTACCGTTTTTGCTAGTCAAGACAGCCAGGTGGGCTGCACATCTTGGATGCATGATCTCCAGAGGAACTGTGCCTCGACCTCATCTTCTGGAGTGCCTGTACATCATCTTTGAGGATCATTGTTGGTAGGTGCGTAGCCTGCATGAGGTCTCTTTGCAGCTTGGAATGCAGACTTGCACATGGAGGTGCAGCGATAGGGTCGGCAAGAATTGATACCATGATGTTCGCAATCCTTTCCAGCCCCTTCTCACGGTGAGCTGAGTGAGTGCAAGGCAGACTTTGGATTCCCAGGCTGTCTAGCATTGAGAGGGGCATTGGAGCAGCATGCCCACTAGGTGTGTGCATGTTGAACTCATCCTAGCAGGTGTATGGGAGATTGTGCATGCTCAGCAAGCGCAAACAGGGATGTGGGTGTGCTTACTGCCACAATTTGACTGAGCAGTCCCAGGAGGCGGTGAGCAGCTGACTGCTGGAGGTGAGGTGTAGGCACGACACGGCGTCATCATGGCCTTGCCACCGCCCCAGCTGCCTGCCAAACTCCACAGAGTAGGCATACACCTGGCAGCAGCAAAACCACAATTACTGTGAGCATGTTTGCAACAAGTCCTTTGATGGTGTCTAGCTGTCACAAGCATCTTGAGATGCATTTGGTGCATGTTGTGAAGCATTGTGCGGAGCCATGGAACATGCTCATGGGTAGGGCAAGGCAAAAGTGGATGAGGTTCCGAGCAGCATTACCATGTCTCGGTCTGCTTTGTCAACCAGGAAAAGTGACACTTGTGTGTGCTCCGCATGGAAACTTGTTTTCAATGAATGGTACGCAAGGGGGTGGGGGGGTGTGGGGTTGGGGCTGGGGGAAGCAGCAGGAGGTAGGAGCGTTTACTTGGTTATCATATGACCCTGACAGGACAATAGGGTGGCCCCCTAGGCTCTGCCCCTGTTGATGAAGAAGACTCAAGGAGGTGAGGGGCAGGCTGCCTAGTTTGGCTGACCGGATCTGCGTGGCATCATGAAACTATCTCAGGCATGTTGATCTGAACTCCATCACCTGTGCCCGCGGTGCGACAGGATTTGGCATGACAACAGAAGGGAACATAGTTCATTTACTCGCTTGCAAGTAAAAACGTGTACAGTGCACTTTTGGGCGTTCTTCTAATTTGGCGAGCCACCATTGCAGAGGGGTCATCATAAGTATGATGTAAGCCAGATGTGCGCCGGCCCCTCCCCACCCTTGAAAAACCCTTCTGGTGCCTCAAAAGGAGTCAGCAATGAGACACTCACAAAGCAAAGCACACAACAGAAGTGTCAATGCATGCGAGCCAGCTTTGTGCATGTTGAGAACTACAATACCATGACAGGCCCCAAATGCAGCCAAGCAGACTGCAAAACACACGAAGCTATATGCCCTTAGGGTTTGTGTTCTATATAGGGGGTTATGGTCCAGGGATGTAAATATTGGTGGAGGTGTTTGTTTGCCTACAAGCACATAAAAACACACCTGTGCTCCAGAAGAGAGGGAATGGATTTTAAGTGTGGCATTATGACCCACAAAGTAAGCTGTCGGATCCCCATTGGGTGATGCCAGAGACACAGCTGTGGCTGCTCCTTGCTGTGTGGTAATTTCCTTTGCGCTGCCCTGCAGGCATTGCAGCAGAAACACCTTTTTGTGCTCAAGACAGATTTGCAATGTGGCATATCAGACATGCAGTGAGGGCATGCTATGTCACTTTCCTCTCATCAAGCTCCTTTCAGGCCTAGAGACATGGAAGAAGCTTAAAGCTGAACACAGAAGTTAGCCCAACCGGTTGAAGATCTGTGTGGAAGGACAATGTCACAGACCTCAACAACATTTGAAGGTGGCTGTGCGAAATCACCTCCAATGAATGTTACAGCTTAGCATGCGACAGTAGGCGGTGAAGTCACTGCAAGCTCCCCTGCAGGCTGGAAACACCACTCAGAACAGTGATACACTTCTCACACCAGCAAGGCTGAGTACAGACCAAATTGCGGAACATGTCAGAGCATGCCTTGACAGATGGTCAATGATGCTGTTCATTCCAAAGTGATTTTCTGTACAATGCTTGCTTGCAAACAGGAATGGCTTACATTTTGAGGACAGCATGCCATCAGACCTGAACCCCAGGGGCATCACACACTCAACCCTGTCAGCATTCCACAATACGGATACGCCTGCAGCATGCAATGATAGTTGAAAGCTAGCAAGCGTGAGCACCTTCAAGCGCCGCTTGAGATCAGCACCCCACAGCTGCGGATCTGAGCTGCTTGCTGGTGGTGATGTGGATTGGCCTGATTTGGCAGCAGGAGTCATGGAGCCGCCCACAATCATCTGCTGCAGCGCTGCCTTCAGCTTCTCAGTGTCCATTGCAGCTTGCTGTGGCTTGGGGTCAAGGGGGGTTGTCAGAGGGGGGTCAGAGCGTACCCCTGCCGAGGAGGAGGTTGTGGCGTGTGAGTGTGAGTGCACACGCTGTGTGAAGTCTGGTGCTGAACTGTCGCCTGGCTGTGAGGAATCTGACCTGCCTGTAAAACACAAGGCAGGAGTCAAGCTTGAGTACAAACTTGGGCAATGACTCTACTGACAGAGTTGGACAAGCACCCATCCCTTGAGGGGTTCCCAGCTGTCTTTCGCCAGTCGCACGAATGAAGCCGATTGCCAACAATTTGAGGGGTTTTGTCAGCAAAGCACCATTGTGCTATACATCTGTCCGCAAAGCTGCAGAAGAACCATCATCCACAAAGTTGCAGAAAAACCAGCATCAAGTATGCTCACCATACAGCAATGCTTACGGCAAGCTAGCCTGCCAGCATAATGGCAGTATAGGCCGCTCACACTGATACAGGAAGTCCTGTCAGAGGTTGTCAACTAGTGCACAGCTATCTCACACACAGCTGCTCAACAGAAGGCACATCCACAGCTGTGCATAATCGCAGTTTGAGCAGGCAGTTACGGTTAGGGCAGTTTGTGCCCTGACTATGCTCCCAAACATGAGATTTACACTGAGTTAGCGCAGTGTTGTTTGGGATCGACACACACCAAGGGCAATGGTCTGTGCGTCAGAGCTGTTGCGCCTGGATGACAGCAGGCCCCCTGAAGGGAGGGTGGCAGGGGGGTTGGGCTGCCTCTGGAACAGGCCCTTCAGAGACTGTGCAATGGGGGCAGTACTGCTGGGCAAGGAACGGGGGCTGATTACTCCACCCTGCCCCGAGCTCCCCTCACCTGTGTCCCCACCACATCACACGGTCAGCCAAAGCTGCAAAGTTGTCATGCAAACGCTTCCTGTTTGACAACAAAGTCATGTTTGGAGGTAGGTTTGGCCTGTGGACAATCTTGGTAGAGTGCCAATTTTGGTAAGATGCATGGAACCATGAGGGAATATCAAATGGACAGAAAAGCTGAAAATTCATGATTAAAAGAGGATGCCATGAATGAGTCTATACCACCAAGGGCAGCATGAGGGTCATTGTGTCGGAATAAGTAGACTAATGCAAAGAATCAGTGCAGTTGTCAAGTCAGCCAGAAGACGGTGAAATAACAAAACTGTGCTTGGTGGGGTATGCCAGGTGAGCCTGGTGATTGAGAAAGAAGGTGGGAATGGGAGGAAAGGGATGATTTGAGGGGTGGGGGGAGGTGAGCAACAAACAACTCAACATGTCAAGGCCACGAAAACGGCTACAACAAGGAGGGAGGCTCAGCCTGACTGTGTTGCACCAGTGGCAGCCTATGGTACAGGCAAAGTTGGCAACGCCATGGACAAGCGACTTCAACAGGACCAACCTTTGGTGAGGTTGTCGACCATGGCAGAGAGGGACCCCCCCATGCGCCCTGACCAGTTGCGCAATCGGTCTGGCAGCCCTCTTGCCCTGCCCCTGTACCAGGGCTGGCCCCTGTGCCCTCCCCTTCACCCTCCAGCATCACCTGCAGTCACACACCCTACAGTCGCTTGGATTCATTGGACCGAGGACAGTCAACCAACCACCTGTGTGCAGCTGTGTGATAAGCATACGTAGACAATTGAAACAGGAATTGTGTGCCCAGCTTCTGCACATTTGCCAGGCCCAGTACTGTAGTTGATAAGGCAACATTGACATGCCTCCCTGCAATAATGCAGCTCTGTGGGCTGACATGCGAAATGTATGCTGAGGGGCTGATAGCTGTAGTTCAGCATGTGCTGCATACCAGCAGCTGTGGGCAGTTTTGTCCTGTCATCTCCTATATGAGAATGTGTATGCATCTTTGCTCAGCAGCATGACGGATTGTCCTGGAATGCATATGTTATACATGTTCTGTGATGCTATGAAAGGCACTATGCTGGGACCACAGGCAGCTGTGCAGAAAAGGGCATGACAGAGGCAGCAAGGGCTGAAGAGGCTAGTGGAGGACGTACTCCCGAGGAGGAAGAAGACGCAGGCGAAAGAGGCGGGGCAGGATCCCGATGCAGAACATCCAGATGGTGCAACAGCTCGCTCTCCTGCATTCCCAGGACCAACATCAACTCCAGTCAAAAAACAGGAAATAGAGCTTGAGTGGCTTGACTTGGCAGCTTGCTTCCAGAGCAAGCATGCCAGAGCAACAGCTGGACAGGTGCAACAGTAATGCCGTTTTGGAGACATGCCTGTTGACAGCCATGGATTCGCAATTTGCTGCTGCAAGCAGGCCATTTAGACTGGCTGGGCAGATGTGGACTCCAGGATGTCAGCAAAATGTCATCGCTGATATGTCACTGACATTCTGGCAGATACATATGCCTAGACGGTTTGAGCACTCTGCTTGCAGCAGCGTCTTTTGCTGTTCCACATCCAACATTCACTCTGACTGCCTGGTTATAAGAAACTGAGATATGCTGGACAAAACAGGTTCTCAATGCATGGGCCCATGACCAGCACCAGTGTAGTCTACTTGCAGCCAGCACAGGCAAAGCATGCACGCTCAAGTGTGAGTTGTGCTGTCAGGCATACATGCCCAGCTGTGATGATAAAGTAGGTGAGCAGAGGTGCACATGAGACCCCATTGGGGACTTTGACACAGCCCCGCTGAAGTCTTTGAGGTTACAACCCACGCTTAAGCATGGGGACAGGGGGCGGGAGGCGGTTTGTGGCCACCTGCTTGAGACTTGGGCTCCCAACATACAACGTGAAGCCCAAATGACTGCCCATTACAAGCCAATACACACTGGGAGCAACAAGGGACAAGAGAAAGGGCTGGGGTCAGAGATGGGGAGCAGGGGGGAACAGGTTGCGATTTTGGGGGGAGGGGAGAGGAGGGGCGATTCACCTCAGCACTGGCAGCTGTTGGAATCTTGTCGGAGGCTGTAGCAGCTAGGATGGTGGTGAGTAGAGCCAGGGACAAAGCAGTCCCGGTTGTGCTAGTGGATGCATTGGCAGCAGGCGGCAGCAGGGTACTGGGATCAGGGGGGCCGGGGCACGCTAGCCTGGGGGTGTGGGGCTCCAAAAAGAGCTGCCTGCACACTTGCAGCAGGAAGCTCACACCCACATACACCATGTAACACAAGCAGTCCATTGCAAATCATGACTCTTGGCAAATTGTGGACAGCATATGCACTGATTGCACTCGTTGCATACTTTTACGTGATTAGACATGTAGCAGTCAGGACCCTTTGTGTTGACTCAATTGAATACACCTTTTGAAGGTATGCATGGCAGCTTGTGTACCGGTGCCCAAGTCATGTCACAGGACTGATGGGCATTTGCTGGCAGCTGCCGCTGCTGCTGGCTTCAGCAAGTGGAATCACCAGCCGCCACAGCCAAAGCAGCCGGCCCTGAGGTAAACATGCCCCACCCCATGCCCATCCCCCACTACTCCCCCCCCCCCCCCCCCCCCCCCCCCCCCCGCCTCACCCCTGCCCAAGCTGCGCTGACTGACCTGGGGCACTGGCCAAATTCATTGATCTGGGACTCCAGGGCGGCCTGCTGCTGCTTGTCCACCATACTCTCCACATCCACTGCTCCTTCGTAGGTCAGGTGATGGAACACATTGTCAGCCTCCTCTGCAGCTTTACCCCTCTGCTTGTACCTGCGCAACCCATGCATTTGCTAGCATTGTTCAGCAGTACTGACAGTGTTGTAGCCCACCAACATGGATGGCCACAGCTGCTGTTGTAGCTGAAGCTACAACAGTTGAAGCTAATGCCTGCTTGGTTGCAACTGCAGCACGACGTAGCAAGACCTAAAGCTGGTGAAAGGGGAAGGGCGGTGGGGGGGACCAGGGGAGCGGGTGTAACGTAATTATCAGATCCAGTATATGATTACGGGTGATTCATACTTGCCACCAGGAAACATCCCATTTTAGGCCAAACTTGGCTTAGTGGTTAGCACGATTGCCTCATAACGTTACAGGTGGTTTCGGAGCCAACCACCACCTGTACCTGACCTGATTGATAATGAGTTTGAGTACACTTTGGATAACATCCTAGGTCACAGGGTGGCAAAACGAGGTAAACAGCGCAGAATTGAGTATCTTGTGCACTGGCTGGGTTATGGCGATGAGCACAATACTTTTGAGCCTGCCGCCAACCTAACCACCGCTGATGACAAAGTGCAGGAGTACTGGCTCAATCAACCACCCCAAGACAGATTGGTTGCTGCTGCCCAACCTACATAAGGTCTGTACTGATCAGCTCTCCTTGCACTCCTTGTACTGATGCTGTAAGCTGAATCTTTCAGCATGCACTCAGGATTTGTGGTAGCCGGGCCTGGGAAAATTCCTCCTGAAATGTTGCGCAACTATATGTTGTGTGCATGCAATGCGTACTGTCAACCACTGCAAGGGTTGCTTTACAGCTTGAGACCTGTCTATGACTTGTCAAGCCATGCAGGAGACCTCTTGTTCTTGCTTTCTGGTCTGATCAACTGGACAGCAGGAACTAAACGAAACAAACTTGCTGGATGTGTTCAAACTTGAGTATGCAAATGTAAGCTCCCAGGAGTGAGGTTCTCACGACGGGGGAGTCTGTAACGCAATGTCACAATATACTTAAACACACCGTTAACATGACTAGTCTGATGATGATTAGTACTGGCCAATCAAAGGTGCGCAGTCTCATACAGGCTAGCAACACCAACATTGGTGTCCACTGAACACCAACTTTGCCTAGGAATAAGGATCAAATTTTACAGAAGGGGGGCGGGCGAATGAGAGGTACAGGGTCCGGTGGATACAGTCACCAACGAGGGGTGGGTATGCATAATGGATGGACGGCAGGGCAGGGCAGGGCAGGGTAGGGCAGGGCAGGGCAGGGTTACTGAAAGCTTATCAGATCAAACACAGCTCTGACATTTGAAGCAACCAGGGCAAAATGTGTTTGATACTTACCAACATACCAGTACACACAGCAGTTTACGACCAGCTGTTTGCTTGCCATACAGAGCATGTTCCTGATGAAGCAGGAACAGTTATGAAGTTTCCATGCCTGATTCCTGTTGCCAGGCTTCTGATTTGAGGGCAGCATCATTGATGACTCACCCAAAGATGAGGTCCAGCCAGTGATGCAGGTTGGCAGAGACAAAGGGGCTTTCCAGTGCAGCCCTGTGCTTGGCTATGAAGTCCTGGGGGCTGTTGGCCCAGGCCGGCAGCTCCACTGCATCCACAGACTTGCCATTCTGGCGCAGCCCCAAGGGCAGCCTCTCATTGTTCACCAGGAAGCTGTGGAAGGAGAGACACACACATCAGTGGGCATGACACTGTTGAGCCTCTGGGCAATGGCATATCAGGCTCAGAATCAGCCATGCATGCAGCTCAGCTGTGTGGCCAGATGGTTCCAGTCTGGTGCAACACTTATGGACATTACCTTGAAGGGGTCAGTCAGAAGATGCAGGCAGTGGCAGCAAGGCTGTTGGCTCATGGCACTAGCCTGCTTGGGCTGAAGTTGCTTTGGGTTGCAGTAAGGTCATGAGCAGTGAGCAACTTTTGCACTGCTTGGAGGTAGTAGCATTGGACAGGCACAGATGTATGAACCATGACATTGTTGGGACCATAAGGACCAGAAGCATCAAGGAGTCAGAGCTCTCTCGATGCAGCCTGGGGCATAGAAGCACAGCTACTTTCAACACATGGCGATATTGGGCTTGCCATGCCACATGTGCCGACAGCTCGTTGCAAGACCTGCAATGCTCTCTGATATATCAAGCAACACCACAACTAATGTCCACTCGATGCGGACCTCGTCAGGACAGGCATCAAACATTACACATGGGCAGCATGTGGTGCAGTCAGGCGAGGGTGCAGAAGCTCAGTTGTCACCTGCCATTGGATAGGAAAAACTCTGGAATGAGCTCCTTGACATCAGCAGGGTTCTTAGTGACGCTCTCCCAGGACTCAGGTATGCTGTAAAACATGCGGTCTGCTACATCAAACCTGCAGGCAGGCAAATAGACAAGCGTCCAATGCTGCTGGTCGTGGCCACTCATACAAGTGCCTGCAATTTTCTGTACATTGCATTCCTCAGACTGGCCAATGCATTTGGTGACGTATGCATGCACATCAAAGGCTTTGCATACATACATCTGTGTATGATACACGTATATACCATCTGGTACAAATATATGGGTATGTATATGGGTATATAACATCTGGTACATATATATATATACCATCTATACCATACACATGTATCATACACATCTATATAATGTATCACCATACTGCTGCTGGGAATGCAGCGGTGCAGCAGGGATAAGAGGCATCCCAGGCCATGGCTCAATTGGTCACTTAAAATGTTACTTTACCCAGTGCATGCCGCCCAGGCCCTGTGCACTGCACAGCAGCCAGCAGATCCTGTACAATCGAGCATATGCTTTGTCGCATATGATGGGGCATCAAACTGCTCAGTCAGCTGTGCAATGTCAATTGAGTAGGATGCAATGCCATGGTCCGTGACAACTATTACTCTAATGTAGTTGAAGGGATTGCCTGTAGCAATGCCATGTGAAAGATGGTTGTCATGGTGACAGACAGCAGCAAAGCAGCTGGCCACGGCATTGAACATCGTTTTCACACCCAGCAGCATTGGTAAAACAGACGTAGCTGTGAAAGTTATGGTCAGCAAGGTAAATTTCCAAGCTCTGCATGAGCAGGATTCACTATTACCCTAAGACGAGTCCTTTAATAGTAAGCCTGACAGGTTGAGTTGTGGACAGTCTCCTAGTTCATGATACTGATCTAATGATTTGATCCAGGTGGTCTTCACACAATCAGTACTGGGATGCACAACACAGCTTTACTGGAACCTTGCAGACCATATGCATCTATTCTTCTGGACTTCCTGGTCAATTCCCAAGCAGGCAGCTCCTGAGGGCGGGTGCTCAAGTCTTCTGATGTCCCTACGCCTGTCACTCAACAATGTTATCACTACATGTCACACTGCTTTGATTAGTGGACTGACCTGCCATTCTGAAGGCGAAGCAGATGTGCAGGAGCAGCACGCACCAGCCAGTACATCACATAGCCTGGACATGAGTAATGCGTGCCATATAAGAATGGCGGATCTGCACCCTGCAATGTCAGTACAGCATGACATTAGCTGTGAACACCATATTGACTTCCATTGTTTCAAGTGAGGTTGGAACTGACTGCAAGATATATTGCAAAAGAATAGAGATTCTCCATGCAATCCCTACAGAAAGCACAGCAATGGTGTCCATTGGTGAGTAGGAGTGTCACACCAGAGGCATACTAAGCTGAAAGCTATGCTCTGTGTGTACCACACAAACAGCAGCGGTATCACTTGCAAAGGTGCTGACACCAAGAGCAAGCCATTGTGCACTGCAAGGAGATGGGCATAGCCATCAGGGCAAGGCAGGGCAGGGGAGGGCAGGGGAGGGCAGGGGAGGGCAGGGCAGGGGACGGCAGGGCAGGGCATGGCACAGCAGGGCAGGGCGGGAAAAGGCAGGGCATGGCAAGGGCAGGGCATCAGCACTGGGTAAGGTATCACCTCATCCCGAGGCATCTCCTTGAATCGGAATCGATAGCTCTCAAGGCGCTGGGGGTTCAGAGCACCAATGGGCTTGGACAGGTCTCGAAAGCTGGCTGGACTGTTCAAATCCAGAGTTGGGCTGGTGTAGTCAGCTAGAACCCAAGGAAAGACCGGCCACTGCACATCAGGTGCTGCTGCAGCGTTTACATCAAAACAGGGACAGAAGTGAAGAGCAAATGACACAAGGCTTGTGAGCACATGGGTACAGCTTCACAGCAGCAAAAAGGGAGCAATAAGATTGGACATCAGCCTTGTGCATAGTAAAACCATATCATGTATGCTTTTCTGCAGCTCTCCAAGACGCATGTATGCCACCCAATGTACTGTACTGTTGTGACCCACATGCGGGCTCTTGAACTATGCACCAACAAGACTGCATGCACTGGGCAGCAGTGGGACTGCATGACATAGCTGCACCAAAGCACACAGTTTCTTGAGTCCAACTGTAGTTATGGCAGAAAAAAGAGAAGCTGGACAAGGTCCACATTGTACAAGCAAGTGTAAACAGCAGCACCTGTGTGTGACACACATGTGCATGGTGTTCAAGCATTGATAACTTGAGCAGTTTGCATTGGCTAGAGATGTTGGATGAGACACCTGTGTGAGATCATTGAAGGAACGGCCAGCAGCCAAATTGCAGTAGAGCAGGTAGTCCAGGTTGCTGATGTGTCCGGCCTGCCAACCACCTGTCACCTTGGCTAACCACCCACCCCCTGCCTGCACCAGCAAATTGCTTAGTGGCACCCTAAATGGTACAAAAGAACTTGGACTTTGCCGCTGCAATTGCGTCGTGTACATCAAGTGCTTTATGTAGGAAGGCAACACTTGCACTGACGTCGTCATGAGCTGAAATTGTCTGTAGTACTGTGATGACAATCATCACAAAACTAGAAAGCTTGACTGCTGTTGCTGCTGCTCAGCTGCTGCTGCCTCTGCTGTGTATACATGTGGTGTGTACAGGTCATCGCCAAATGGTATGTAGCAGCATCAACAAGCCAGCTTGGTCGCTGAGGTTGATGTCCCTGTGTAAGAGATTGATTGTTGCAACAAGCTCACTGGCATTGTGTCTGTGCAACAGTATGAGCACTGAGTCTGAGCAGAGTACGACACTTGAGTCAAAGTCCCAGCGGGTTACCTCCAGAATGGAGCCAGCAGCGGCGGCTGCTGACTTGCCACCTGGCAGGGCTTCCCCAAGGCAGGGCTGCGCCAGGATGGCCTGTGCTGCCTTGTTGGCCTCAACAGTGTTGGGGAATGCAAAGAAAGCGGAGGGGCCTCCCCACTGGGCCCCACCCCCACCCTCTATGAAGAACATCTCCAAGCCTGCCCCACCACAGAAGATGTAAACATAATGTTTCTGCTCAGGGCATCAGAGACGCCATTGCGGTGTTAAGAACTTGCAGGCATTGTGTGAGGTCCAGAGGCGCAGTGCAAATACCTTGAGCATGTGCCGTCCCAAACAACATTTGTATGTCAGTAAAGTGAAGGAGGATTATTTGTGTACAGCAGCTGGCTTGATGGGGATGATGACGGTATCTCAGCTCACCAACAGGCCTCAAAGAGCTGTTTCTGTGAGCAACCGCTGCCAGCGCCGCCAAGGGATGACTACGAACCGGGTTCCCGCCTGCCACATTGTGCAAGGGCTGGAAGTACAGGCGCTGGTCTGTGACAACCAAGCGGCCCCCTTCTTGCACAAGTGGGGTGAGTTGGACAGCAGGCGTGTCATACTGGATGTGCTCACCGAAGTCAACCAGGCGACTGTGGTCAAAGGCAGCTTCAGAGGCACGCAGCCTTGCGCCTGCCTGCACAGCAACAGGCAGGCTGGCCGTGACTTCACACTAGCATCAATGGGCAAAGGACCATGTAAGTGAACGACATGAGCATTGGAGCATTGGACTTGATGCATTTGCAACTGAATGCATTGCACTGAAGGCACCAGTATTTGGAACTTCTTGGTGACACGATACACAGATCACCAAGATGCAATGTGACTAATGCCTGCATACATGGTGACATTGATGAAGCACGAGGCTGGCTGAAAAGCTGTGTGGTAGACTTGGGCATGGATCAGGTTGAAAGGGGTCGATGCAACATCACAGTCGGAATGCACCTGCAAAGCTTCTTTTCTATCAGCGTATGGCAGCCTGCTTGCAGCCAGCTGCTCATGTGCCATGACCAGGAACTGATCAACAGAGGCATATGTCAAGGCAAACTGCCAGTGAGTCAGGGCACCCTTTTGAACCACGTATGGCGCATCAGCTGTGTTAGCCTTCATCTTGACAACTTGAGTTGTCGCAAGTGACAGACTGCTCTTGCTGACACCTTCAAGCTGTTGTACAGACAAGAAAGGAATCCTGCAGTGCAATATAGGAATGCTGGCGAAACTTGGAGCTGTCAATGTAGGGTGCGCCACTGGCAGATGTCTACCTGACGATGGGAATTCGGACATCATCTGGGTCAAAGAACAAAGACCTGGAGCACAATCTCAAGCTGCCTGGGATGCTTTTGGCTTGTTGCACATTGCCTGATACTGCTGTTGGCCAGGTGCAACTTGCGACAAAGTCTGCAACATAGTCTTCCTCTTCCTCAAGAAGCAGCAAGGTGAAGCGCTTCGCCGGTAAGCGCACGCCAAACATATGTCACGAGAGTAGCCGCCCAGAAAACAGGTCTATCAGCTGATCAGCAGTCAGGGATCGGTGTGTACTGGGTGCCCCGCGCTAGGCTTGATCTTGTCGGCCGGAGGCCAAGGAGGCACCTCAGCTTGATACTGCGGTCCAATCCTAGCACGTCTCTGTGGCGCTATGTTGTGAATTAAAGATGCTACTACTTTCGGTCGCTTTTCCTCCAATGTGTTTACATGCTTGCCATCAGCAACGGCTCTTTTGTTTGATGGCGAGTCATAAGTGATCGTAGGGTCACTATTAGAAGCTGATCGAGTGGGTTGCGAGGTCGTTAGGTCTGCAGAGGGTGAACTTGCAGACATGTGCAACGAGGTCGCTGGGTTGTGTCTCTTCGACAGGCACCAACCTACATATAGTCTTACAGCTTTTTCCCCAACAAGTTTTCTTTGTTCTTGAGCGCAAACACGCCATGTCCAGAGAGAACTACAACTGCTGTATGAGTCATATGTGCGAGCGTTAAACATGTTGTACCCGTTCAACTCTACTGCCGCTCGCAACACTCTGGCGAGTCACATTTCGCACAGCACCCAGGGCACGCTTTACAATAATGGCAAGCTTCACGCCTTTGCCGTTGCTTTTCAAAATTGCAGTAATCTGCACCATCACTTTCGTACAGGCACAGGCCAACGAAGGCCCTGCTCCTTTAGTCCATGTCAACTTTTATGGTACATCCCTTTCGAACTTTAGGACTGGGAAATGAGCTGCGAAGTGCCACTATGCAAAAGTCCCATGCCACTTACAGGGGAAGCCCTGTGCCCCTACTGTGCCAGATTTGTAGATACTGTGGCAAGAATCCAAGATGCTGGTGTTTTCAACCTGACAAACTTCCGATTTGTACCATATGGCAATGCAAAAGATACCAAGGCAAGCTTAGTCCCCTGCCAGTGGCCTTCATGTGCTGTTACAACACGTGTTGCTGCTGTTGGTTTACAGGATGGTTTGAAGTGTCAGCATGGGCCAAATGAGTGTGAGCTCAACCGTCTTTGAGTTGTGCCATCCACCTCAATCCCGATCAGAATGTATGGTTCCCATTTGTCAAGTGTCTTGAGTCGCGAGTGCTGAGCAGAGGCCACCCTCTTGAGCCAGCAGAACCATGCGCTGCAGATGCAGGCATCGACTTTACAGCAGTGCAGGAATGTGCATCAGGTACACAGCTTGGCTGCCACTGCTTGGCGGACTGTCCTGTGTCCACCAAGCCAAGTCAAAGTCTTAGCAGAGGCCTACCTGCCTGCGAAACTCCTTTCAGCAGACCATGTACAATGCCCTGGTGAAACGGGGCTTGAGGCGGTTGATGCGAGCTATGCAGGGGCAATGGCAGATGAGCTACAGAAGCAGGCAGCCGACGAAACAGCCAGTCTTAGGCCGCCACACTCATATGTGCCTTGGATCACTGTCAATGGTGTAGCCTTGGGTGGTGCATATGAAGAGTTGCAGATATTCATATGCGCAGCATATCTGGGTGACAGGTATGACCATACATTGCTTGCTGGGGCTCAGGCTATTGGCAGTTACTGTATCGGCCAGGACATGTTCATGGCATGACAGTTTTCGATCTGCTACAGTACAGGTTTTTCCTTGCAATGAACGTCAACTACTCCTGCATTGCAGGCCTGAGGTTTGCTATCGCCCTCCAAGTGTAGCAGCCACAGCTGTCACTCATGCCGGTCTGTCTCAGGTTTTAAAACAGTTGGACCACTCACTTGGAGCTGAAACACATGATTCTTTATATTGCACAATGTTGTTGGGTTGGTTGGTATCCCAGCATGTTGTCTTGCTCAATTATGTGTGCAGAGACAGCCAGTTGGTTTCAGCTACGCTCAGTGGCACTGTCGTGTAATTGTTTTGGTGAGACGCACTAACAGAATGATCAATTACTTGGATGACTGTTGATGCTCAAGGCGAATGTGTGCCACCCACAATCAAGTACGAACCCAGACAGGCCTTGAGTAATTTAGAGCAGACAGTCAAGCATGGCTGTCTCAAGGAGGCTGCTGAGTGACATACTGTTGCCTCACAGATGTGTAAATGGCCGTGCAGTACTTGATCCAGTGTCCTTGAGATCGGACATGTACACAGCCCTGTAAAAACCAGGTGCAAACAATTAATAATTTCATTCCATAAAATTTTCAATCCGATGTTTCTAGTCGTGGCGGGGTAGTCAACTTCTGCATGTTGAGGCAAACTGAGACTTTGCGACCTATGGAATACTAATTCACAAATATGCTGTCAACTGCTTTGTGACACAGGGCCTCGCCACAGTGCACAGCAGACACTGACGGGTCAAGTTACAAATGCTATCATCATCAGTTGGCATTGCCATCAGTCCATCAATCCGCGTATGCACAGAGCAATGCCATCCTACTATGTCACCTACAAATGTAAGACTGTACATAGCTACTCTAGAAGTTTGTTGCCAAGCAAGCAATGTTGACGTGTAAGCACATTGTATCAGTGAAAACATTCCATGCTAGCGGTACTGAGGCAACACAATACTCAAACATTGTGAAATCGAATGTGCAAGGCAAGCCTTGCTCTGTAATGAATGGAAACTTGGTAGACAAATGCCCTGTGAGAAGAGTGACTTTCAGGAAGTGACTGCACGACCCTGATATAAGATGATTGCTGTGCAGCAGCTGTTGAGAAAACAAGAAGGTCCCTGAATTGACAAGTGCTGCTGCAGGCAGCTAATGGGGCCAGCACTCCAACAATGCCAGAACTGTGTGTGTGTGTATGGGTGATAATTCACTCATTGACACCAGCCAACAACCCTGCACCATCGCTGTGCTTGACAAGCTCGTAGCCAACACCAACATCAGGGTAGGGGGCCTGTGAGCCAGTATCTCCTGGCTTGCCAGATGGCATGTGACTACGATCCAGCAGCTGCCTCAGCACCTGCATCGTATAAACCAAATCGAGAATTGCCATGACAGCTCACGTAAATATCAAAGCAAGAACCCTTCCAATTAAGACAAGAGGTTGCTGTAATGTCCTACCAACACTGCAACCTCACAACAAACAGGGCCAATATCACATATCATCGTAACTGTACTTCTGATATATGCTGGCCAGTACACCCCCACTCACATACAGTTGTGTTGGGTCTGCAACAGAGATCAATTGTCAATTGAGCCCTAGTGTCTTGATGACAAGGTAGGCCATGTGACACTGCAGCTTGAACATCTTGAAGACAAGCAAGGTCACGTGTTAGGGGTGACTCTGGGAGATGGCAAAGGTGGCTACCTTATCAGTGACAACACCCGATTGGGCCTTGTCTTGGAAAGTCTTGTCAGTGTTGAGCAGCTTCCAGCAGCTCATCAGCACTCAAGTTACTGCTGCTCTGTTGACTGCCTCACTGTCAAGGAAAGCTCCCTGCACATGCACCAGGAAAGTTGCTTTGACACAAACGGCTGGCTAGGAGCTATTCCAGCAATTTGAGCACACCGCCAACATGGCATAATAATACAAGCTAGACATTGACGTCCATGGGCAACAGCATCATGATCCTTGTTTGGGTTGGTGGGGGTTGGTGGGGGGAGGGGGGGAAGGGAGGGGATACTGACAAAACCATCAAATGGCGAGCACCAATATGACCCAAGCAATGTATGACGCAAGCAGCAAGCCCTGCAATGCTGGACAACCGCAGCCACACTGCAGCACCAGAGCAAATACACCAGCTGCCACTGCAGCATCAGGCTCAGCGGGGTGGTACCTGCTTGATGACCAGGCGTTCAAGCATGAGCTTGCTGGTGGCACGCTGCAGCAGGCGCCCCTCCACGCTGTGAGCAGTGGCCAGCCTGAACACCAGAACTGGCTTGGTCTGCCCGATGCGGTGAGCCCTGTCCATTGCCTGCAACAACAACAGAGACTGAGAACTCCTATCTTCAACTGATTCCTGCACAGTGGACTAGCACTGAGTGCACAGGCGACACCGGCAGTGCCACAAAACAACACTCTAGCAGGTCTGCTCATCCAAAAGCGTTTGACAGCAGATACCTTGCTTGCAGTTGACAAGGAATGGATGTGCAAGTTGAGACTAGCAGCATGACTGTGGTGATGATGCAGAACCAGGGATGAATAAGACCTGTATTTTCTATGAATGGGCACACCATCTGCCTGCTAGCAACCTGACTCTTCCAAACATTTTTGAGACAGAGGACCACAGACATGGTGGCAGTCAAGCTTTGTGCAGTCTGCCAAAGCAGTACAATAGCAGGCAAGACAGTCATTTGCTCCTTGAAGTCTGCTTTTTCAATCCCAGCTGGACTGCATACATCATGGCATTGAGATTGCAGGTGGCTAGCAGCAAGGCTACCTGCATGTCCTGGTGTGGGTTCCAGTCACTGTCGTAGATGATGACAGTGTCGGCAGCAGTCAGGTTGATGCCTAGCCCACCGGCTCTGGTGGACAGCAGAAACACAAAGACCTCAGGGTCAGAGTTGAAGGCACGGATGGCTTCCTGCCTGTCCTGCCAACTCACACTGCCATCAATGCGGCATGACTTGTGGCCCTCTCCCTCCAGGTAAGCATCCAGAAGGTCCAACATCTTGGTCATCTGCAGCCAGTATCAGCCATGATGCCGGGCCCCTGTTCAAGAAGCGCTTAGAAGCCAAAGGTACCCTTGTGAGAGCAACAGTAGGCAAAGTAAGCAGGGACTTACGTGCCAGTAGTGATGGGCGTCATGCATGTCACAGTCTGCAACTTACTGAACACATTTGTGGGTGCTAGAATCACCATTGGGTGCCCTGTGAGGTCCACTGTGACGTTCTCTTAATGCATATGAATGGGCATACAAACAGCTGTTATGTATATCAAGGGGCTGCCTATACAAGAAAGATATGCAGCGCTGTAACGTTGGCTCAAACCTTTTCTGCAACAGGTATCTGACTGTGCGCCTTGTCTACAAGACCAGCAGTGCTTTCCAACATGCTGTGAGCTTTGCAACAGCTGTAATGTAAGACCCTGGAAACGCCGCAGCGTCAAGGCAACATACACAAAATGCTGCTTCGGTAGCTGCACCTGACTGAAGATGAGGACTTTGTGTCCCCCCTTGTGTAGGCTCCTGAGCATGCGCTCCATGAGCTGCATCTTGCCACACTGGGCACGAATCTCCTCAGAGGGCGGGTAGGTGATGCTGCCATCGAAGGCGCCCTTGATGAGGTCTGGGTGGTTGCAGTTCTTGCGCATCTGCATTAGGACGTTGTTCAGCTTGACACACTGACGTGTGCCCCACCCTGGGACCTCGCCATGGCTTCCATTGTCTCCTGCACCAACGCGACAGCAAAAATGAGGAGGTGTGTCGCTTGCAGGCAAAGGGAATTTGACAAATAACGTGGTGAGGGTTTGTGGCATGATCAAGAGCTGAACAGACTAACACTGTAGGCAGACAAGACTCTGCAGCACGTTTTTTGCTGGTTGTGGCATCAAGCGCATGGTTCACTTAGCGCAATGTGAACTGCAATGATGGAGCAATTGTAAGAACTTTCGATCTAGACTGACTAGACGTTATGGAGCTGAGACCTCAATGCATACACGGCACATCAGACAGCCCAATCATGTCAAGCAAGCAACCTCAACACCATTGTACATTCAATGCTGGCATGCACAGTTGCATTCCCAATGACAACAGGCCATGGCCTCCTGCTGCAACGAACAGAGCCAAGGCCATGCCTGCACCAGCCAGGCTTGAGCAGGTAGCAAGACCCACATTCAGAGTGTTCTGGCGAGTTCCTCATTGAAGTCCCGCTGCTGCTGCGTCATCTCAGCATACAATATGAGCTCCTTTTTGCCCGGCAGGCTGTGCTCTACATCGTTCTTCACACGCCGCAGCAGGAATGGCTTCAAAATGGATGCAGCTTTGTGATGACCTGCACAGCATTGTATAACCTCAGCAAGGTAAGCCTTGCGCTGGTACGTGTTCTGATGACTGCCTATGTACAGACAATGCATTCAGTAGCCACAAACAGCAACAAGGCAGAGGGCTGCAGTCAAGTCTCTTGCCACTGCTGCTGCCAGGGCTGAGTAAGTTCAAGCCTGCAGCTGAGAATGAAGCTTTGGTGCAGACACAATGCTGCAGGTGCTACTAAGCAGATTGACCAACTGTATGTGACATGCCTCCATACGCTTCATGTACGCGCAGTGTGTGGAGCTGGAGATGATGAAGGTCCAACAGTCTGCAAGCATATATAGGAATATGCTGCCATGCAAGTGAGTATGTCAGATCCATGCCTTGTTGTGCTGCTGCTGAGCAAGAATCTCAGCATTGCCCGACTCCTCACCGACACCACTGAAATCAAACCAAGACTCAAAACTTTCAAGGTCTCTGAAGATGTCTGGCAGCAAGAAGTTGAGCAGACTCCACAGCTCACTCAGGTTGTTTTGCAAAGGTGTGCCTGCAACAGACTGATCACCATGAGAGTACAAAGACATGAACTGAATGTACTAAAACGTCCATGGAAACAAACACAAACTACCAGCTAATGCTGATACTAGTGCTGTCGGCTGTCAGTGCATGGATGTGCACAGCATATGCAGGATGGCAAGTTCTTCAGTGCTCGACACACCACACACATCAAAGGCACACACATGGCGTAACACCCTTGCACTTTCTATTAGGGGCTGCCACTCCCTGACAGCTGCGCATGTCATGCACATAGACAAGCATGTCAACAAGTGATCTAGAATCCGGGCTGAAAGACTGCTATTGAGTGTGACATGCAAGCATTCTGACATGGGTCAATCACACCTGTGAAGTAGCAGCTTGTTGTCCACAGGGATTTGACGCAGCTCGCGCAGCAGCTTGCAGTTGAAATTCTTCAGGCGGTGACCCTCATCGACAATGATGTACTTCCAAGTGTACCGCTGCAACAGCTTGCTGTCTGCTATGACAATCTCATAGGACGTCACAACCACAGGAACTTTTCGCTTGCTGGACCTGTTCACAGCACAATAACAATCATGCATGATGTTACATGATGATGGTAATGGCAAACAGCCTTTGAGAACACTGCCATGTGCTGGTGTACAACTGTAATGCACACACCTGACTAAATATACAGTTGTCACAGAAAATCCAGCTAGACACACACACTGCTTGCAGCTCTATGCCAAACTGTCGAGCAAGCTGCTGCCCAAAGCCCCACAGCAGAAAGACTTAGCACAAATGCAGGATCTTTGTAGCTACAGGTATGTCTGATGGAAAGTGGGAGTGCCACAGGACAACTCTGCACAAACACACAAGCAGAGCGGGTTATACAAGCATCCAGTATGTCAGGCATACCAACAGGCATGTGCTTGTTGCGCAATTTCTGCCGCTCATCCTTGCTGCCGTGGTATAGGATGACATTGATAGAGGAAGCCAGCGCTTGAACTCATCAACCCAGTTGGACAGGGTGGACAAAGGGCCCACCACCATAAAAGGTCCATTGATCTTCTTCCCCCTGAGATGGCTCAAAAAGCCAATGGTTTGCACCTGCAGCCGTTGGTGGCTTGCTCAGCTGCAGCTTGATATACAAGCGGCACATGTATTTTGCAATGATCTTTTCAGAACACTGGCACATGCCTTTCAATCTGTGTCACATGCATAGTGCGTTACCCATGCTGTTGCAGAAAAAACTGCAGGCATGCAACTAAATGACATTGTGGCAGGAAAGGCGAAGCCTGACATCAACACTGATCAGTGTACATGGGAACACACCAAGCACACGACAAAGGCACAAAGAGCTCACAGTCTTGCCAAGGCCCATCTGATCAGCAAGGATGCCATTCAGGCCGTTTTGATACAGGGATATGAGCCACCTTACTCCTCGCAGCTGATAGTCACGCATATCTCCAACCATTAGAAGGCAGCATGACCTGCATGCACCAGATAACTCTGTCACCTTGCCTGCCATGCAGCCCATGCATGTAGGCGGTCCAGCACCATAAGAAGCAGCCACAGTGTGCAGTGCCAAACACAAAAGCTTGAGTGCAACCCATTTGCTTAACATGAAATTGATGCTTGCAGATTATGAATTGTTCACAAACGCAGAAGTATACATTGCATAAGCAGGGCAGCCATCACTGACATTTGGAAGACAGAACCTTTACTTAATCCTGACAGACCTGGGTCGCAGATGTTGGCTTTTGGCGCTTTGCGCTTTGCCCAGAAGCTTTGCCTGCTTTGCGCTTACTGCCGACCTTGCCGTCTCAGCTTCTGCCTCAGGCGCTGCCTCATCCTTGGAGTCGCCCTCCTTCATTTGCTCCATAAGAAATTGAGTGTACATGTCAGTCTGGTTCAGTAGCTCATCCAGCTTCTTGTACTTGGTACTGTTAAGAGCACCGCTGTCTCCTGATAGTATAGCATCCTGCACAAACAGACGGCATGAACTCTGCAGCAGCATTTTTGTAGCAAAATCTGTAGCCTTGCCAAACACAATGCTGGCTATGGTATGGAAGCTCCTTTTCACTAGGGGAAGCGCTTTGTGACTGCATGGACACATCTCTGAGTGCTTTACACACTCGTACTGCATTGACAGCTACAATCCTGACCTTGATCTGCTGCTTTTCTTTTGCTTCTCTTGCAGCTCGCAGTTGGTCCTCCTCAGCTGCTGCATCCTCAGGCACTTGAAACCTATCAAGCTCTGTCTCCTGCAGGGCACACAACGCTTGCAATCACCAACTGCATTGTCATCATGGTTTGACAAGATGTGCCTCTCATGTCTGCCTGCAGAAGTGCCTTAGACAGACCCACACAGCTCACACAGCAGCAATGCCTACCGTGACAGAACCAGCCAGGCTAGACTGAGAGTCCATTCTTCTTTAGTGGCTTGCGAGCTTCTGCTAGAAGCTTCTCTGCTATTGCTTCAGCTTCTGCTTCACTTGCTTGTTCTCAGGCTGTTGGCCTGCTTCTTCACTTCCGTCTGTGTCCTGTGTAGAAGCCGCTGGTGGAGTTGCAGCTTTCACCTCGTCAGCTGCTGTTGCTTTCTGATCTTCTGAAACTTCGACGACCTTATTTGCTTCATCCGATTCCCTGTTTTGGTTTGGGGGCAGCACTAGCACCAGCCTTCTTGCCCTTGCCTACTGCTGCTCCTTTCTTGACTTGCCTGTCATACGGGCCTGGTGTCTTGTCTGCAAATAGCATACGTTGTGTCATGGTGGCTGCAAGACCAATAGACATGACTATCAACAGCTCGAAAAAACCTGTCTCGAGGAGCCGTTCATATCACAATTTGTCCTTGTGATCCTTGCCGCTTGAGCAGCTAGATGCTACTTCGGTCTGCTGATGCACCAATCATTCAGTGTCCAACTTGTACTTTGGAGTCCTGTGCCAGGCTGTTGCAGAGTCTGCCTGTCGTGAAGTAGAAACGTACAAATAGGCGTGGCATTCGGGTTGTGGTTTTGACAAACTGGCATTTAAAACATGAGGTTTTCTAATTAGGCAGGCGAATTCGTCTCCTTACGACATTCGACCCTGACTCAGCGGCGCTGAGGCCTCCAAGACACAGTCTCGACGCATCGAACTTCAGCTTGTTGTCATCCCGTGACTGTCCACTTCGCGATGTTTGCTGCTGCTTCGTTCACCTCGAGTGGGGGGGATGCCACAGGCAATAGCGAGATCAGATGTAAATATACCTATTCGTGTCTAGCGCGGTGGACAGTCTGCCACTTGTTGATACGCGGATTCCAGATTGCAGATCAGCTGCAGTGGAGGGAGATCAGCGAGGCGCATAAACACCTGCAGGGTCACATAGCCTAAGTAGCTGAGACTGCATACTTGCTGCAGCATCTGTGCTTTCGCTTCACGGCTGTGGCGTCATGCGCAGCCTATACTATTAACCTTAACAAGTCCAGCTACAGCAGATGCAATCTAATGCTCCAAGGACTTGACACGTACCTGGCACTCGAGGTCCTTGCATCCAAATATGAAGCATGCGTATACTGCTAAACACCACAGCCACACAGAAAAAGCTGCTTGTGGCTGTGCGTCAGCGCCCTTTGCCTTTCAAGCAGTGGCCCAACAGCCAACTTCAAAGGAGTGGATAAATAACATTGCAAGGCATACGAGAAGGACTATACACCATTAATCAACAACTACCTCTCCAGATACACAAATTGGCATTCATGTATCAACAGTACTTGGCCTGAAGACCCCACAAGGCAGATCGCAGCAGATTGTGAAAGGAGCCAGACCTGTAGTTTACCCTGTGAACAATACTTTGCACTATGCTGACCCTCAGATGTCACTCCGGCAGGCCACGGCATGTTCTCTGCTGGCTTCACAGTCTACTTCATGCCTGTCATTGAAAGGTACGTGTGTTTTCGACATTCTCTCACGACGCCACGCAGCATGTGGACACTACACTACATTTGAGGCATTTAACGTACTTATCCTCTTGGGTGATAGTTGGGCGCGCATGCTGAGACTGGCTGAGCAGATGTGTTGTCTTGACCTTCCAGGTTGTGCTGCTATGAGCACATGGTTGCCTCACATCAACAGCATGCAGCGCTGACAAATCATAGTTGTCAACTTGCTTGGCCCTCTGCATGTCGTCTTTTGTGGCATGACTTGTGTAGCAAGGGGTACGGATGTTGTACCGGAAATGCAGTGCCCTTGAACAGGCCCAGTCGCTACAGGCTCCACAACAAGTTTGTATTGTCTGCCACAATAGATCCAGATCATTGGTAGAATGTCCACAGGCGCCTGGTCATGATTTGCTGCCTTGCTGAAAGATTGGCTGCTGCAGGGCTACTGCATGAGATGAAGCTGCGGACATGCCGATTGCTTTTAATTCAGATGATTTGCCAACCAAGGATGAACAAGTTGGGGGTGGACCTTACTTCGGATACTGCAACGTCTACAAGATAACATCCAACTTGCCTATCCTGACCTAGGTGGCTCAACCCCCTCCAGCTGCGGCCATGGCTGCACACCCTTCACAGACACAGACCACAGAAAAGAACAAGCTGTCTTTTTGGGCAGGCTACAGGTGTGAGGTTCAATCTCACACTGCTCTGTGGACTTATGAATTCAGACACAGCAGGGTGTTTACATGACATGTCGCCTGTTACAGCACATGCACACAATCACCTGCTTTGTGACACCCAGCACAGAGCCATGCATTGGGTGGCAATGTGCTGTCTGGGTATACCTGGACAGAGTGGTTGCCTATGCAGCCTGGTCACAATAGACGGGCGAGTGGTGCATTTGTGCTGACACAGGTGTTAACAGGGAAGTTGTGACTGTGTGTTGACATGGTCCTGTGTTGGACACATTAAAGTGTTTGCAGGCTGGCACAAGGGAGCCAGCGAGCAGTCCTAATGGGCAGGCCTGAAGCACCCAGACTACATCCACAGTGGCATCACTCAATACCCAGATGAAGGGCATGGTTTCGGATACAGAGAACAGAAAGTCGGCTTACATCCTCGGATGCCCGTGGCAGAGCAAATCAGGCAGTTCAAGTATGTCATCAATGTGGATGGCTGGTGTGGGTCCAAGCGGATGAAGTCATTGCTGGGCTCAGACTCAGCCATCCTGAACCTTGTCAGCATGGAAGGGGAGTGGTACTCTCCACTGTTAGTGCCTGGAAAGCACTACATCCCTGTCAGATATGAAACACGCGACAATGATCTTGAAGATGAAACAGACCTGGTACATCAGATCAAATGGGCCAAGAGCACCCTGATGATGTAGCCAAGACGTACAGCATGCAAAACAATTTCACGCCTTCTACATGTCACAGCGCGGGGAGCAGTGTTTTGCTGTGCAATTGTTGGAAGAGTATCATCGGCTGTTGCTGGACCCCTGGAAGCTTCAGATGATGGCTGCTGATACACTAGCTTCTGTGTAGCTCTGAGGTTGTGCATGCTAGTGGTGCAAAACTGCTGCTGTCTTTCAAAAGCTATGAATCACACCAAATGAAGAAGCACCTGCGTGTGATTGCACAATATGTCACATCAGGCATGCCAATGGCAATGAACTAACAGGTTATTTCCATCTGTGATGCCATTTGCTGCCTCTGCTCCTTGTTCAACGCAATCCCTAGTTTAGCCAAACTTTGCCCAGAAACTGGAAGTTTGGGTTGCAGGCCCGACAGCTTTGTGCGTGAATCACTCTGCTTGCTTTGCTACACTACATTCTTCATGGTCCTAGGCATCTTCTCAAGCTAGCTTGCAATTGAAGTTCTTGACCGTGGGCCAAACTAATCCGAAGCATGGGGTTTTGTCCATGGGCCAAACCTACTTTTCAAACAAATTTACTCATATCAGCCAACTTTTACTACTGTCTGCTTATGTGTCTCATGTCTGCTTCTTCTTCAGGTTGGTACAGCTGATACCGGAAGCATGGGGCCCGTCGTCCGATCTTCGGTGCAGATACGGGCTGTGGGCGAGAGTATAGCATAGCTCAGCCTCATGGCGGCACCGGGGTGGCCAAAAGCCGATACAATACCAGAGGCTTCCGTAGTCAGGATCGACGCCGACAGCTCTCACCACGGTTCTCACATGGTTCCCACCAAGGCTCCCGTCATGGTTCGCGGCACGGCTCTCAACACGGAGCCAGCAACTATGCGCAGGCTCTACAAATGACCCATGAGTCCAGCAACGCTGCCAAGCTAGAGCGCAGAGCAGTCGCAGGCTCGAAACGCAGCGTCGGGCGTGAACGCATTGGGACCAAGACTACACTGATGACTATCCTACCGAGCGAGATAGTCAGGCTCAGGTGGACGCAAAGACAAAGACGCAGGGCTACACACCATGCGGAATACTCACAGCATATTTCAAGAAATGGAGAGGGGGCATGGATGAGGTGGGAGCAGCTGTGGCTTTTAGTGTGACTTTTTCCTCTTGTATGGTTGATATGCAAGTTATCTTCTGCAGGCCTTGCCTGTACCTCCCATCCTTGATATGGTGATATGTTATCTGGAGCATTCTTGGGCATTTTGTGGGTAGCTGGGTGTGCTAAAGCTCTGGATCAGCAGCTGCATGAGAACATCCTTGTGGCCTCCCTGGGTGCTACTGCGGTGCTGATTTATGGAGTGATGGAAAGCAAGCTAGCTCAACCTCGCAATGTCATAGGTACTGCACAATACAGTACATACATACACATATACATGCATGCATGCTTGCATGCACAGACACTTCATACACGGTCACAGCATCCCCTTCAGGCTCTGCAAAGCTTGATTCATGTGTCATACAACTAAATTCGTGCATGCATCACATGCTGGCGTGCTCCTGCATTGTTTTCGATATGCTATTCTCACCGAAGCGCTGTCAGAACATAGGTCTGCTGTCCTCGAACGTGTATGCATGGCTGGTCTATCAGCATGATATAAAGACTTGCCTTGATTCGACTCTGTAGCCTCTCTTGCTCTCTAGTGTGAAGTAGCAGTGATGAAACTCAGTTACTTAACAAGGCTATCACCCAAGTTGGCTCTTGAGCAGAACCATCTCTCATTACTAACACTTGTGCCCCTGGGCATGGCATTTACAGCAGTCATGACTCTGCGAACTGGCAGGAAATACACTTGTCTGCAAGATAAAGAATACAACAACCCTACGCAAGTCAGGCTAGTGCTGTGAACAAAAGTTGTTGCAGGCCATCACACAGGAGAAGCAAACACTTAGTCCCAAATTTGTCATGACGCCCACTGTTGGTGCTGCAGACTTTATATGCTGGATACAGGTTGTGCTGTATGTACATACCTGGCTAGGGCCTCAGCCTAATGGCAAACCTGTGAATGAACAGATGTAATGGCTGAGACAACAGGTATAATGCACTGCAGGGGGTCATGTGCTATCAGCAGCCGTGGGGATGTGCTTTTCAGGCTAGCACTGTGGGATGCACGATGGGTGGCTGCTCCTCTGTCCATGGCTACATCCTTGTTGGTCATGCAATGGACCCGAACTGTTCACCCTCCAGGTAAGCCCCCTGCAGGTCTACAAGCATATGAAACAGCTTCAGGATGCTGCAGGGCATGGGAACATTAAGATCACTTGTGGAGGGGGGGGGGGGGGGGGGGGGGGGGCCGGGGCAGATCCGGAGGAAGGGGGGGGGAGGGGATGTTGAGGGGTGGGATGCAACCATTGTTGTTGCATGTCGTGTCTGCTGTCATTGTGGCTGAGTCTGTCAAATCAACTGTGCTCTTGAGCCCATTTCCCCCCCTCCTTTTTCCGGATCCGCCTTTGGCCCCCTTCCACAAGCAATATCAATGATCATGATGCATTCTAGCTACCACGCATCTGTGACCGTGCTATGCAATGTAGGAGGGGCAACAGCCATCATTGCTTCACAGCAAAATCCCCTTCCTCCCTGGGCAGGCTTCAGCTTCATCATTGTGGTGCTGGTAGCATCCTCAGGCATGACCCTCATTGCAATGATCACAAATAACTTTCATTACAAGAAGCGCTACCCTACCTTCTGGTTTGGTATCGAAAACCTGTAATTGGGATTCAATGGAAGTAGTGCTGTGCTGTTCAATTTTGAACTGTCGTCAGTATGCAACACACAGGTGATGGGAGCGTTGTTGATTTGCATGCATGTGCAGCGTACCTGCCTGGTGGTCATAACTTGGTGTGATAAGTGTTCCAGTATTTCATGAATTGTCACTATTTGTTCATGTTTCACATTTGTATTTGATTTTACGCCCACACGGGTTGCATAGAAATGCACAAGGAAGTTTCAAAAGACACCTTGTGGACTGAGTTTTGATTAAGTTGCGCTGGCAGTGGCTGTGGCTTACTGAGTGTATTGTTTGATTGGTGTGCAGCAAAGGTGCACAGATTTTGTTATTGAATATTTATTTTTTGAAAACATGATGTGCTTCTGAGTATTGATGCAGTGCAGAGGTTTTTGCTTGAGGCTCCTATGCCACCTGCTTATAATGAACATACGTTTTGAGGGTGTCTTGATTGCGCAAGCGTCACACGCTGATGAACGGCAAGGGGGATTGTGTATGGCACATTCCAGATAAGGCCCTGCAAACTCTGTTGTTCCCAATGTGAGTATGCCCTATTGTCTGCTGTCTAGAAGCTTCACAGGGCACTGCAACTTGTAAACGGCTGCATGTACACAGTTGCATGACGGTGCCAGGATATCATCATGATGCACTTGCTGTGTGGCACTTGCACAAACTAGAAAACTGAGATGAGAAGAAATCTGTTATACAATTACCACGCAAATGCATTACTGTCACTTGATTTGCAAACGTGCAAGCGACGTAAAAGTGAAACACATATATACACTATGTCCCCACAAGCCAATCACTATACACAGGCTTCTTGTGAAGCACACCTAGCAATGTGTGTCAGACTCTCTGCTCTTTTGCACATGTTATGAACAAAGCATACGACATGCTGACCATAAAAACATTTGCAGGGCGCAGTTCATCAGCACACAGGTGGGTGAGTCATGGGGTTGTGTGCTTTATGCTTAGGTCTTGGCTTTGGCTGGATGAGCTGATGCAGGTCAATTGCTCAGCCTAGCAAGCGACATAGCTCCTCCACGCCTAGCATCGCAGTCACCCTGGTAAAATACGTCCCGGTAGTTGCCTTCAGAAAAATTGAAGCCAGGGCGGGCCTTTGAGGCCATGTTGTGGGCCAGGGCCTCCGCCACCTCTGGGTCAGCTTCACCTACCTTTTACCCGTGGAACATCCTGGTTGACCTTGTCTGCATGACCAACACCACCGGTAGGGGAGACGTCTGGAAGTACGTTGTCTTTGGCAACATGTGTGTAGATGATCAGCAGAGCAAGCACAAAATGGAAGCCGATCAGCAACACATTGAGCACTGTGCAGGCAAGCCTGTCATCCTCCCAGAAGGCCACTCTGCACCAGGTGTGAAACCACAAGGAATCTAGACGTGACCCCATTGCTGCATGGCAGGTTCAGGAGCTAACAATCACGAAATCAGACAAGCTAGGATGGTCCTGTTATGGCTTGGAGGGAGTGCATGGAAGTATACATGAAGGGATTGCTGGGAGGGGTGAAGGGGGTTGGCATGCAGGGGAAAGTGCTGTATGATCACATGGAGGCTCACCTATAAGGGATGCAAATGGGTGCACTGTGAGGCTGGTCCCCATCACAATCAGCAGATCGGCCCGGGGGAAGTCTGTCTGCATCTTCTGGAAAAATCTTGGCGGCAGGCTCTCTCCAAAGAAAACTATGTCAGGTTTGACAAGACCCTCTGCATTGCCAAATTGATTAGCACAGCATGCAGGCATTTACAAGCAACATGCTGGTGAGATGACCAGTCAACATGCCAGGCAAGACCACACTGGCTGTGATGCTGATGCATATCACACTCCGCTGCTTTGGCTGGTGTGTCAACACTGTTGAGCATGCCACTGCGTAGCGTAAAATGGCTGCAATTGGACCAGTCAGTGCTAATTATGACGGAACAAGGATCCATTGGATCACAACCCATGCCACACCATGATTGATGATGACCTGGCCAGATCATGGTGTATGTGCGGAACTCACCGCAGCTTTTGCAGATACACTTTGTTTTGCCTCGCGAGACTGCCCGCCTGACATGCTCTAGGCTGTGTTCCTGCTGGCACTGCACACAATGCGCACCTGCACCATGCACTCCAGTGTCACACAACATGCACACGTTCCTGTTGCACTGCACCATGTAGGCAGCAGCTTTATCAAAGAGACAACCGTAGCACAGCAACACTCTGTCTACCAGTCCTTCGGGACTGACTCAGCAGCGGTGGTGCGACTACTCAGGCCAAGCTCATGGAGGCAGCAGTGTAACAGCGCTGTTACACAACTGATTCTGAGTTGTACAGGTAGGGAGCAGGTGGGTCTGAACTCTTTCCGTCATAGAGGCCGTCAGCCTCAGAAGCACTTTTTCATTGCACCCTGTCCTAGCCCTAGCATGCCTTGTCCCCAGTAAGGTATTGCTTTCAAACGGCCATTCAAAGAAACAAACGACACTGAAACTGCTCCAGACAGATCCCAGTAGTATTAGCAACCCCCCTATTTGAGTGTGACCGCCAATCAACAGTCATACTAGGCTGTGTTTGCGTGCATATGACGCTGGGGCATGTGCACGTTATCAAGCACTTTCAATACACTGTGCAGTATCATTCAGAAATGAGCAAAAACTGGGTGTCTGCAGCCCTGTGCCTCAGAGATGGGTGCAATGTATATTTGGACCCATGCCACACTCATGCATGCCTGCAGGGCTGCTGCTATCTTCTCAGACACAGAGGTATGATTCTTTGGGAGCTGCAAAAGTATTGCAAGGCTTTTCCGCACCATCAACAGCACACGCCCTATGCGCCATCCCCTCACTCCCCCACATCTCCCGCCCTCAACCTCACTCAAGGTATATTAGGGACTCACTATCAAAGTTGCCATGTGCAGCCACAATCCCTTGTTTAGGCAAGCCCGCCTGATGCTCTAAGGAGTCAATGTTCTGGGTGAAGCAGCGCTGAAGCAAGCCCTTGTCATGCAGCAGCTTGATGAAGAAGTGGCCCGGTGTGGGCTGGAAGGTGCCAGGGAAAAGCTCCTACATACAGCTGAAGTATAAATGCATATTCAATGGTTATGCATGTGTACAACATCACAAAGCAGGGTTGAGTGCTGAGGGTTGCCCAGAACAGCCTGGCATGGGGCTGACTGATCACAGACACATAGCTCTGACCTGAAACCTGATTTCCGACTGGAACAGAGCACCACAACAGGACAGTCACTGAGAGGTCAAGTACACACGGCAGATTTGGAGAGACAATGGACCAGCTACAGAAATGGGTAGCAAAATGTAACATTTGCCGATGCACTCCCATGGCAGGACATTCTACAAGCTGACAAGTCTCCAGGTTCCGATAGCACTGTTGAACCTGAATCATAGGCTTGCACAGGCCTGTAAATCAGAAACCTTGAACATATAGGCCTGTGCCCTGAACACTCCTGCCTTTTGCACACATGCTTGACCACCAGAAGCTCTCTTTACGTGCAAAGCTAGATACATACCTTTGCCAGCATGAAGAATGGCGCAGGGTTGCGTTGGAAGTAGTTGATTTCAAAGACAGCTTCTGGGTATGGTAACTTGAACTTCTGTAAGTTGCTGTATAGGCCAGTGCCTGGAGTTCTGAAGTCTGGGATGCCAGCACTGACACTCAGACCTGCCCCACACATGCAAATTATCCTCTTTGCCTTGCCTGCAAGGCAGAGCGTCTTCTGCTTCAAACCTCCTGGGTGTGAACTAACCCCTTACCAGGACATAGATGTTCATACCCAGTCAGGATTGTACACAGCAGTATGTCAGCAGTACTTCAGAGTGCCAGTGCCAGTGACATGAGCGCCATAAGGCAAACCTTGTTACTGGCAGAACTATACTTGATCAAGCCTGTTCAAGCAAGTGCCAGGTGCATATGATCTTTGTTCTCACAAAATGATTTGCCAATGGCTTTGTAAGTTACGTGCCTGATTTAATGCGCTTGGCAATACCCTCAAGGTCCAGGCTGTCCAGCAGTGGCTGTGCATCTGCTGCCTGCAACATGTAATGCATGAATGCAGGCTGAGGAGGCACATCAAGTCTTGGTGCTTCCTCACAGGCACAAGCATTAGCCAGTGATCAGCAGCCCCATCAATGTAGATGCCTTGAGGTGCACACCTGTGAACCTTCAGGCGCCAGCTTGAGATCTGATAGTAGGGTGCCCACATCAGCAACCTCCTGCAGGACATTGTGACACAACTCCAGGTGCTACATGCAGATAACTTCAGCGAAGACTCAAGCCGTCCCAGACCTATGTCAAACCATTGAATCACCTCTGAGGATTCACTATGACGAGGCTTCTCATGAAGCACTGTGCTTTCTTTGACCTTCTCTGCAGGTTGTGGCAGCGACTCTATTGCAGGCGACGGAACTTTATTGTTCTTTTTTGTGGCCAGCTGGCTGCCTGTAGTGTCATACGGCGTTTGCAGAAGCACAGATTTCGGACAGATATGCTGCACCACCTTCTCGAACCTGCCTCACAGTGAAAGTGTGCAGCTTTATGACTGTCCAGCTTACCCATGGTAGCAGCCTGCTCAGCCCAACGGACTCCGACGCCGCCTGGACTTGAAGTTTGCCTACAGGTGCTGCAGCTTGCAGGATGGAAGAAAACAGGGGTTTTGAGCTGTGATTGACCGAGAACGGCTTTCGGTGTTGCAGCCAGAGCTGGACCAAGTCAGTAGGACAGACACCTCACAGACTGACACGATGGATTCTGTCTGGTGCTCAGGGGTGGAACAAGGACACGGATACCTTGGAAGCGGTTCTCTGACCGTTTTCAGGGCCCTTCTAAGTACTGGAATTTTTCTAGCTAGTTAGTCATGCACAGCACATGCTATGAGTCATGACCTAACACCGCCAGCCAGGCAGCATAGCACGCATAGCATGTGAAGACTCGAGACCGCAACAGAAGTCAACCTTCCTCTAGGTGTCGAGCGACTAGAACCACAAATATCTAATCATTTGCTGTAGACTCGTGACATAGTGACGGTCACGCTTCGTATGGTTTCCAGTTAGGTCAAACTCGTCGAGTTATCCAGGTATCCGCTGAACCATAGACCCCCTACAGTGAGCCAGCAACATAAGTTATACGTCTTCGCAATGTCTCCTGCAGTCGGCAACGACCTTCGGCAAGTTCTGGTTACTCAATACCTACCTTGGTGTTCTGTATAGTTGGGTAAGTCAATACAGAAAAATTTGAGTAACGTGCGGCTGTGACTTCCTTTAATTTGTCATCATTAGCGTCCTATTGCTATGCAGGGATCTGCTGGCAGCAGGTGTCTCGTCGCCAGATGTCTCAAGTGTCCATTGATGACATTCTTGAGTACACCAGCAACAATGAAGAGTTGCTTGTAGGCGTGCAACCAGTTCAGGATGATGAGCAAATTCCCGATTTTGTGCCAGACAGTTCTGCCCAGCAGGCTGTTGTCCTAGATCCTCCACCACTGGACTGCTTCCAGGGGTATCAGCCTAACACAGACATTTTTGCTATCAACAAACAGGAGCTTAGCTACAGAGCTGGCAAGGGCTTTGTTCCTCTTGTGCCTCCAACAGCTCAAATGCTGCAAAATGCTGCTGATCCAAGGATCGGGGAGCTTATTCCACAGGATCATCCAGAGTGGCAA
>JAYKYS010000210.1:55000-56202 GCA_036924285.1 Asterella californica | reverse complement strand
AGATGTTTTAACAAAGATAAAGTTATAGCAACCTAAAAAGTGAAGAAGACTGTTCAATTTATTTTTCTGAGAAAGCGTAGAAGGAAATACTGAAAAGGTATTAGCAACAAATAGTTGAAATTATTCCTCTGGAATTTGAGAAATTCGTAGAAGGAAATAGTACAAAGTTATAGCAATAACAAAGTCGATGCAATAATAAAAGCAAAGCAGTAGATTGAATAAAGCATTAAGTTCGTAATAAAGAAATATTTAAAAGTAGAAGCAATAGTAATAATTTGTTCCTCTAATGTAGCGGAAATGTTTAAGAAGGAAACAAGAAGAAGGGAATATGTAAAAAAAAAGCATGGGAAAAATCAAATATAACACATAATACATGATACAAGGAACAAATAAATTAAGAGAGCAGAAGGAAACAAAGGAGAAACACGGGATTGAAAAGATACAAGCTGAAAGGGGGTGTGTTGTATTTATTTCTCACTAGAAATCGCAAGTATTTTACTTAGCCTTACCCTGGAATGATTAACGAGGCGGTTCGTACCCAAAATGGAGGAGTAAGGGTACTCTTTTATCCTTTTGTAATGCCTAAATGGCTTCAGAATCGCTTTCCGAGAACTTGGGCCAAAGATAGTCATGACTAACGGTAGTTGGCCCGTAGCTAAAGGTCAAATGGGGTATCTCTCGCATCGGGAGCCTTTGTCGGACACCGGGCCAGTACAGTTAAGCACTGTCTTTATCGGGACCATAACTTCGTTACCCTTCCGGAAACTTGGGCTAAAGATAGTCATGACTAAGGCTAGTTGGCCCGTAGTTAAAAGTAATCCGGGTCCCATCGCTGATCGAGATCTGTCGCACCGGGACCATTTGTCGGACCACGCACAGGGCAACCGAGACCATTCTCTCCTTGTCGGAACCCTTCCGGGAACTTGGGCCAAAGAGATAGTTAGCGACTAAACTAGTCGCTAAAGCAGTTAGGCGAGCCGGTGATGACCATCGGGACCATTTTCTGGAGCCAGCAACCCGAGCAGCCTAGAGATGCTTTGTACATCGAGTGTGTCGAGGGACCACGGGCATGAGAAGCCTGGAGTATTGGAACCAATTCTGGGACCATCGAACCGGCCGTGGATCAATTTTGGTCGGGGCGAGGTTTAGGGAAGGATCAGAGATGGGACCATTTTGGGCATTTTCTGGAGTTAAGAGTCAAT
>JAYKYS010000210.1:30000-45000 GCA_036924285.1 Asterella californica | reverse complement strand
CTCCTCCTCCCGGGAAGACGGCGGCGGCAAAGCGGCGAACCGCTCAGCCGCCGCAGACTTCCCAAGACGGAACCACCCGAGAACAGCAGCCGAAAGGCTGGCGCGGTCTCGAACAGCCCCGCGCATCAAAGTGGGGGATCAATACGACTCCAACTGCACATGACTCGTGTTACTAGCGTTCACGTACTCGGGGCCCCTAAATCGCTTTCCGATCCAATGATTCACTTCGCTCTACGATCAACAGCGTCAAGAACAAGACAATCACATAGTGAGGGCCCTGAACCCGACGCGGCATCTCGTCGAACTTTACAGGGACGAAAACACCACGACCGAGTCACAAGCTTCATCCACCGCACAACCCGGAACCTACGACACTCATCAAATCACAAGACATTCGGAGGTTTCGGGTGGTACGGCAAAGTTCACGAGTTATCGGCAACGGAGCTCCGTCCCGCTTCAACCGTCTAAATGCCCGTCGGCGTTACAACCTTCCTGTATCGATACAAGCCCCGCGAGGAGACGAGAAGGCGGTCGCCCGCAATCTCACACTCCCTTTGAGAACCATCGACACGGTGCGGCGCCCTTCCCCTTGGGTCGCCAGGAGACCGACCACGACATGAATCGAGCCTGATGTGCAAAGGGTGGTTCCGGCGAGGTTAACCCCACCGTGAAGAACTCCCATTTCAACCGAAGAGAAATATCGGGATGCGTCACGACGCATGGCACAAGCTCCACATCGCACTGTCGGTACCCTTTGGGGAGTCGCACCGCAACTTGCGTCGCTGGCACTACCACTCAACTTCCGCCTGCACCATAGAATGGACAGTCCACCGAACAGCGGTGACCCCGTGGAGTCCCTTACCGTGGTATTCTGCCAGATGTGTGACTTCGGTCTCGTGGTACCCCGAGGAGGAGCACCCCCTCATATATACTTCTGGGGAACGGCGGCCCCGCCCTCCTCTTTGGTCCGCGAAAATTATACCACAACCCGATTTTTCTACAAAAACGGCTAAGTAAATGAACCACAGAGGAACATTCCGAAGAAAACCCAGACGCGTCAGACCCTGGGAACACGCATACTCGGGAAAAGGAGACCGCGAAAGACTCCCAGAACATTGCGCGAATCATTGCATACTCGGGAAACGAGACCACGGCAGACTCCCGAGGCATGGGAGTTGACCGCATGGTCAACCCCAAGGCCATCGAGGACTCACCCCTTGCAACTCATGGAACCGTGCGGGTCTGACAGTCCTTCTTGTCAGGCTCCCCCGGATCTCACGTAGAGACACGAGCCTAGACAGGGTACAGCCTTCAATGCATCTCCCGCGGGTTACGGGGCACGCGACAGCCGCACCCGCCGGGGGTGGCTCGCCTACGGAACCCCCTTCCCTTATATATACTTCTGGGGAACGGCGGCCCCGCCCTCCTCTTTGGTCCGCGAAAATTATACCACAACCCGATTCATTCTAGCGGCTAAGTCCTCAAGGGTGCGGCACCAAAAATGCGATAACTCGGCCATTTAGATTCAGAATGCATTAATTCTTTTTTCACAAGGACTGTTTTCAGTTGGGGCACGTGCATGGTGAATTTCAGGGTCATTGGCTTATGGATTAAATTCTCGCTCACGAATAAGTGACCCAGATTCACTAAAACAGTCTCCACTGCCTACACGTGGGTACAGATCACTCCAGATCTCGAAGGTGGCTCGATGAAATTGGCTCAAATAAATTTTAGGTGTGAGGACTACTCTCGAGCTACCCGAGGGGAAAATTTCAGGTCAAATGGGGACGGTTTAATCAGCCGAATATAATTTCAACTGATAATTAGACAGAAAATCCTGGAAAAATATAAAACGATGGGTTAAGAATGATATTACATCACCAAGAAATCTATTAATTTTATACTTCGAACCATAATTATTTTCGGGGCGAGAGAACTTATAAATTTATTTATCTGCATTTATATTCTCCATGATTTTATCAATAATCTATATATGTGCTAAAATGTACAGTAAAGATCAGAACCATTCATTTAGTGGTAATAAATATGCTGCATGCATAATAACGAGATGATCTAATGAGTAGTTTTAATTTTAGTTTATCTTTCATAAACATATCTTATTCATTTAGTAAAAATATATATTTTGATAATTGTATTCATACATATTTTCTTACAGCGATGTCTACAAAGTAATGACGAATAAGTAAGATATTATATCACCAAAAGATCTGCTAATTGTATACCGTAATTATTCTCGAGGAAAGAGAACTTATAAGTTGAATTTCTCTATTTTAATTATCTATCATCTTATCAATGATATACCTAAGATCGGATAAAGGGTGGATAAACGAAATTGGTGGTGAATACGAGTTTGGGTATATTTTCTAACAGCGAGATCTTCAATGTAATTAGTGATGGATTTTCTTCTTGATAACCAGATTACATAAAGATCCATGCACATTATCTTCTAAGTTATACTTGAGGTCGCTTATGTTAGGAGGTGCTAAATAATATATTTTATTATTTTAGTGAATTCAAGATGATCTTACAGGTGGAAATCGCAAACGATCTGATATATGCATATTAGTTCACACATAACTCAAGTTTGATATTATAGAGTCTAACATCAAGAGAATACAAAGAGGAGGATGAGAACTAAATATATTATTGCTGCAAACAAGACCATCATATGATTGTCATCTAAGTGTCATATTTTGGTGATATAATATCAGAATAAGTAAGATATTATATCATCAAAAGTTTAACCAATTTTACATCGTTATTATTCTCAAGGAGAGAGAATTTATAAGTTGACTTGTCTTTATTTTAAGTCTCTAATATTAATAGAATATGTAGATGTTCTAACGGGTTGTTTTATCTCAAACTTGTCTTTTAGAAATATGTTATCTTCATTTAGTACTAAACCCATTTGGATAATTCTTTCCATATAGACAACACTGTTTTTCTAACAGCTATTTCTACAAAGTAATTAATAATGAATTTTCTTCTCGACGTAGAGATCCATGCACATTTTCTTCTAAGTTATATGATAGTAGGTGGAAAAAATAGATATTGTATTATTTTAGCACATAGTTATTTTGAAAGTACTGCGTATATAAGATAGTGAGATACCCGTTTAGTTTTAATGATCATCCGTACTTATACTGTCAATAAGACCGTTTCATTATTTGTAGTCGTAGTAGTGAAGCTAGACTTGATATTTCGACTTAATTAAAACCTTGAATCAAGCTAATATGTAATATGCTAGAATGAAACATGAAAGTTGTTATGTGGAATATATGTATATGATAATATCCCCGCATCTAGACATTTGGATTGGTTATATTATTTTAACGTTGAGATGCACGAACTTGTTTAGACTGATCATATGCAAAACATCAAAACGTTATTGGGCTTGTGTATTTTAGGGTTAGAACGAAATATTACCTTATAAACTCATGAATATACTTGTGAGTTTACCAGTTATTGCAAATAGGTCTTGAGTGATATTTGATGAGTAGAATTTCTTGTATTTGATGAAATAGTTGGGAGGATAATTCAAACTCAATTTAACTCATTGTTGGTAAATCTGCCACTAAAATGTTGATAAACAAGATAATGTGTTTTATGTATTCTACTATGCAGATCAGAAAAGTACTTAGTACTTAGAGATGTACATGGTTGTTAATGTTCTCGAAGAGAAGAGATGCAAGTCATGAGTTAAGATAGTACTTTGGTAGTAAATTGGTACTAAGTCTGAATAAAACTTCTAATACAAAGATGAAGATGAGAACTATAACATAGTTGCAAACAAGACCATCATATTATTGTCGTCTAAGTTTCATCTCAGTTTCTTGAATAGATAGAATAAAGGATATTTCAACCTAAGATATACAAACCTCTCGTAATATATATAATCTACTACTACACATAGTATTTAGTATTTAGTTGTCAATGTAGACTCAATAATTCAGCCTAAATCTACCTTCTATTTGTTCTAGTCAAACACGAAAAAGAAAGATATAATGTTGCATAGAAAGTTCATGACGAGTATATCCTTTGATGTATCGTAAAACAATACAACAAGAGTATATTGGAGTAAAGTTTCTAAAATATATATCATTGATAGTAAATGCTACACAAAAATACACAGTATTAATTACTACATGCAAAGCATGACAAGTATTACGTATCATTTTCATAATGGAGAGTATATCTTTGGATGAATCGTGAAACAATACATCCAAGAGTATATTGGAGTAAAGTTTCTAAAATAAGGCTGAATTAAACTCTAAGAACAAATTAAGATGGTCTTATTGATGAGAAAAGTCATAAACTATCTTACATATAATATTAATTCACAAACAACTAAAGTTTGATACTATAGAGAGTCAGTCTTAAATCAAGAGAATTCAAAAATGAAGTTGAGAATTAAATATACTGTAGTTGCAAACAGTACCATCGCATTACTATCCTCTAAGTGATATTGGTGCGATTTTCTTGAGTCGATAGAATAAGTACTGCTTGTCATTAAAACCTAAGATATACCTAACTCTCGTGATGTAAATAATCTACTACTATACTTAATATGTAGTTGTCAAGTTGGACTTGATAATTCAACCTAAATACCTTTCATTTGTTTTAGTCAAGTATGAGAAAGAAAGATATAACCTTATATACATATATAAAAGTCATGACAAGTATATCTTCTTATCAATGTATTTTAAAAGAATACATTCAAGGGTAAAGTTTCTCAAACATCTATCATTGATAGTAAATCTACATAGAAAGACATATAGTATGAACTACTACATGCAGAGAATGAAAAGTAAGAAGTATATGTGTAATAATGGGATCTATATCTTGGAGTAAAGTTTCAAAAACATCTCGGTATTAAATGGAACAATAAAACATGGAAAACAGAATACAACTTATGTTCAAGTTGATTTCCTTATTGAAATCCTTATATGTTACCAGATGTATAAATATATAGCTTTAATTGGTGTATAGATGACCATATCCAAAATATTAAACCGACATTACATGTGTCTTTAAGATCTAGCCTGAAGGTATATGAAGTATATATGATGGACTACATGTGATATTCAGTTAAGTGAATATAAAATATATTTAGAATAATTGTCAAGTTATTTAAATTTAGAAATTGAACCATGTGTAGATTGACCATATGCACATATCAGAACGCTATTGGGATTATGTATTTAAGTTTTAGGGTCAGAAAAGCTTAATAAGTAAAATTTCCCGGAGAGAGGTTATCAGTTGAGGGTTATATTCGTGAAGTGAAGAGATGAATGTCATGAATTAAGGTAGAACTTCGGTAAACAGTCTAAGTAATAGTTAAAACCTATAAGATGTAAATTAATATAATGGTATTATTTGATGAAACCTAAGACACGATTTAGTATATAAATGGAATTTTAGTTTGATAATCTAGAGTCTTACGAACAAGAAAATACAAAAGATAAAGGTGAGGCCTAACTATTTATTGTTGTAAACTTCTCATTAGTGAAATATCATCTTATTGTTATCCAAGAGATTTATGGTGAGATTTATGAATCAAGTCCAGCTTAACTACTATACATAGGTGCCACGTAAATAAAAATGACACTACATGTGTATTTAAGTTATATAAGGTTAGAAATGAACAGATATTATGAGTAGCTTAAGGTTTAAAGACATAAATTCGTGTAAGAATATCATAAGTCACTTTGAGAAGTATCTTCTTGTATCTGTTAGGAGAAGTATGGTTAATCAATTAAAACCAAATGTATAAACTATGAATATAAACACATATAGTAATTATATTCAGATTAAGACATATTTAGATTCACCTACACATATAGTATGTAGTAGTCAAGCTGGACTTTATAACTCAACATGATTAATATTCAATCTGTTCTGAACACTGAAAAAACTCACGTATGGAGGATAAATGATTGATAGAATAAATCATGTTGAGCATTGAAACGGAGCGTGTTCTAATTATTTGAATCATGTAATACTTAATCAACTAATTCTACTTATATTTGTTAAATATTTTGAAACCAAGTTCTACATGATAAACCAAAAAGAGAAAGATGTAGGGTTACAATATGGTACCACAAGTTTCAAAAACATCTGATATTAAATTGATACTACATGTGTATGAATAGGGTTCTAGGGTTAGGAATGAACACTATGAATATCTACGGTTTATACTTCAGAGGAATGTTTCCAGTGTAAAAGGGTCAGAAACCATCTAAATGACATTTCTAATGACATCTGAGTGAGACCAGTCTTGATCTTTAAGTTGTTGTATTTGATAGGATAAGCGACTCATTAAAAGTGAATATATATCAAACTCTTTTGAATATAGTAGTTAAGCTGGACTTGATTTTCAAACCTATATCAAGATCTTGCTTGTTTTTAACAATGAATAAACTACTATACGAGAAAAGAGAAAATTGTAATGATACGTATAAAGATGAACTTCAGTACATATGGTTAAAGTCAATAGGAAAAGCCAAGAGAGTAGAGAAAATATTAGTGGAAGAGATATAGAGATCATATTTTATTTAAACTTTGAATCAACATTTATATGAGTTAATGGAAAGGGAAGATGTAATGACGAGTACGAAGTATCAGTACTTTAACATAATACAATACATCCAATAATAAATTGGATTAAAGTTTAAAAAGCATGATGTTAAATGCTATTGTAAGATAAATAAATCAAGAATGAAGAAAATTATCAGTTGAGGGTTGTTGACGTTAAGAGAAGAGAAAATCATGAATCATGATACTACTTGGATATAATAAGATTAAATTGATATAATGGGTATTATTTGACGAAACATCAGAATATATAAAGAAATTAAAGTTTGATACTATAGAGTTTTAACAACACGAGAACACAAAAGTTGAAGTTCAAACTTAACTTTATTATCGTCTAGGACTTCCCATGAGTAATTGAACCGTAATATTATTGTCATCTAAGTCAAGTTGATGTGAATTTCTTGTGATTTTTTTTCTATTGAGAGAACAAGTAAAGTTACTCACTAGAATCTAACTTATACCAAATTCTTTTGTATATATTAGACTAGTGAAGTTATTAAAATATTCAAGACATAGATTAAAGACAACAACAAAAAACCAAGGGAGTACAGAAAATATTAGTGGTTGTTCGCTTGAGTAAAGTTTAAAAAACATAGGTGTTCAATGCTACTGCAAGATAAATGAATCAAGAATGGAGAACATTATCAGTTGAGGGTTAAGGGTTGTTGACGTTAACAGCTGAGATGTTAGTCATGAATCCTCGTACTGCTCAACATAATAAGATGAAATGAATATAATGCTATTATTTGACGAAAGTCAGATCAGATGCATAAACCATTTGATATATAAAGAAAATTAAAGTGTTACACGTAAATAAAAATGACACTATATGTGCATTTTAGTTATATAGGGTTAGAAATGAACAGATATTATGAGTAGCTTAAGGTTTAAAGACATAAATTCGTGTAAGAATATCATAAGTCACTTTGAGAAGTATCTTCTTGTATCTGTTAGGAGAAGTATGGTTAATCAATTAAAACCAAATGTATATCAAACTATATGTATAAACTATGAATATAAACACATATAGTAATTATATTCAGATTAATACATATTTAGATTCACCTACACATATAGTATGTAGTAGTCAAGCTGGACTTTATAACTCAACATGATTAATATTCAATCTGTTCTGGACACTGAAAAAACTCACGTATGGAGGATAAATGATTGATAGAATAAATCAGGTTGAGCATTGAAACGGAGCGTGTTCGAATTATTTGAATCATGTAATACTTTATCAAGTTGGACTCCTTTAAACTCTTCATAAAGTTATACATATGATCAAATGGAAAAGAAAGATGCAATGTGACATATGAGAAGTCAGTACCTCGAGTATTATAAGAAGGGAATACATGGAAGGATATACTCAAGTATAGTCTACAAAACAATTCATATTAAATGGTACATAGGAAAACCGAACATGGAGACAGTATACAAATAGATTGATTTTATATTGGAACTAAATTCAAATATAAAGCACGTTCAACTTGGTTATCTTGACCATATGCAAGATATCAGAACGATAGCACATGTCCATTTTAGTTTGAGGGTTAGACATGAACATGAAATATCATATGCAAATAGCGTAGGGTTTAAACTCATGTAATTCTGAGGAATCTTTAAGATACATGTTAATCTTTAATACTTGAAAAGACAGAGAAGGATGTCAATAATCCATAGTGAAAAATTGAGTGATTTAATTGAAAAGCATAGATGAGTTCCATGAATTAAAATAGTACTTTGGCAAAAGTATGAGTAAATGTTGTAAGATCTTGTTAATAGAGGCTCATTGTATGAAGAAATCCTAATAAATGCATAAATGATATAAAGTTCAAGTTTTAATTCACAGAAAAATTTAGTTTAATGTTGCAGAAATTAAATGTTGGCAGAAACTGATATTGGTTTCTGAATTATTTTAATTGTTAATTGACATAGTTAGTTGATTAGTAAATATGTCCAACTGTCTCTAGTAACTTAGATATGAAAAACCCAGAGTGTATAAACAAGAGTGAAAGACCTTGTTTGAAGTATATAATCCTAAATAGGCAAGTATAGTACTTCGGTAAACATGAAAGATCTGATTGATAAGTTGTGATTCGATGGAAAATCACAAAACTCAGATAAGCGATCTAAAATAATGATTTTAATTCATAGAGATGTTACAGTTGAAACTTTACAGTATTAGATTAATTTATGTCTGAAACTGACTTTGGCTTCTGAATTATTTTAGTGATAGTAGATATAGTTACTTGACAGTGTGAATCTGCTCAACTCTCACTTGTAATTCATATTTGAAAAACCGAGGGTGTATAAGAATGTGACATTTGGCTATATATGAAGTCTTGATCCTAAAAGTTTAGGATACTAATACAAACGTCAGAGTAATATGTGTAAGATGGAGTTTACAGAGTATTGTTAGAGAAAATCATAATATATATACCGATGACATGGAATATAAATTTTTATTCAGAAGACACTTTATTTTAGAGGTTCAGAGTCTTAGATTAATTTTCATAAGAAAGTGATATTGGCTTCTGAATTATTTTAGTGATAATAGATATAGTTAGTTCATCATGTGAATGTGTTCAACTCAGAATCAACTGTAATCACTTTTTAGAGGTTCAGAGTCTTAGATCAGTTTTCATCTGAAACTGACTTTGGCTTCTAAATTATTTTAATTGCAGTTGAATAAACAATGGATAGTACAGTATGTTGTTAAGCTGTCACTTGGATTCTATATTTGATCAACTGAGGAACCCTAAACAAAAGAGGGAGAGCTGTGCGCACAGTCCTGATCAAAACTAATCGCTATAGAGGATGATCGAGTAATCCAAAACTATATGATCACGATAATCATTTATTAAGTACATATGATTCATGACATAGTGAGTGTGAAGTGTCCATATGATGGGATATTACAAATGAGTATCCATGAAAATAGTTTCTATAAAATAAATGAGCTCCAAACTGTATATATGTGATATTGATTGAAATAAACTGAAGGTGAGAAATTCAGATATGGATCCTTGAAGGGTCTAACAACTACGTGTGCTAACCACATGCAAAGTATAGAAATGATACAACCGGCAGATTTACATATACGCGGAAAGAAGCAAAGAAGGACCAAGTTTGTTCTTAAGAAAAGTTAAACCCTCCACCATCAATTTTTTGCTCACACTTTTTATGAAGGGGTGTTAAGTGACATTTGAAACGTAATAGGCAAACATGATAAACTCTTTGACAATTGCGGATACATGTATTTTAAGTACACAAGTAGTAAATAGGTGTAAATAGAACAAAGAAAAGTTTAAATACAACAACTTACATGGAGTAATGGAAAAAGTGTCCAATATTTGGGTTTATTATGTATATCTAATGGGTTGCTATGAAAGACTAATGGGTTAAAGAGATCGAAGTTACATAGAGTAATGAAAGAAGTACTACGGTATTTGGATGTATTATGAATAAGTAATGGGTTACTTAGATCGAAATGATATAGGGTAATGGAAGAAGTATTACGGTATTTGGATGTATTATGAATAAGTAATGGGTGACATAGATCAACGTCACATAGAGTAACGAAAGAAGTACTACGGTATTTGGATTTATTATGATAAACTAATGGGTTCCATATTCAAGGTTATTCAAGGTTACTGGACCAGCCAGTCCAATATTTGGGTTTATTATGTATATCTAATGGGTTGCTATGAAAGACTAATGGGTTAAAAGTGACATAGAGTAATGAAAGAAGTACTACGGTATTTGGATGTATTATGAATATGTAATGGGTTCTTAGATCGAAGTGATATAGAGTAATGGAAGAAGTACTACGGTATTTGGATGTATTATGAATAAGTAATGGGTTCTTAGATCGAAGTGATATAGAGTAATGGAAGAAGTACTACGGTATTTGGATGTATTATGAATAAGTAAGGGGTGACATAGATCAACGTCACATAGAGTAATGAAATATGTACTACGGTATTTGGATTTATTATGATAAACTAATGGGTTCCGTATTCAAGGTTATTTTATGCTGGAAGAAAGAAAAACAGACATACATACGAGCAATTAATTTATTCAGTACCAAAGAATCAATTCACGTCCAAAAATGAAAAGAACATTAGTCCACGAGTAATTAATTAGTTTAGTGCCTGGCAGCGTAATATATTTGTTCGATTGCCAAAGAATTAATTCGTAAAAAAAAGGAAAAAAGAATTGGATGCAGCACCGGGACTTCCCGGGAGGTCACCCATCCCAGTACTATTCCGGCCCAAGGGCATTTAACTGCAGAGTTCTGATGGGATCTGGTGGCGTGGCCCTGGTATGACCGCATCACGCTGCAAATGGTGGTATCCAAGTTTATAATAGCCAGTTGTTGAGGCATGAACATGGTTTAGGTAAAAGTTCGAGGGAGGAATAATGTTTATCGATGATGGAGAATTTCATAGAAAAAATCAACTCCGCGAGACAATAAACCACCGGGGAAAAGTAAACCATCGCTACATTATCGCTACATTATCGTAAACCATCGCTACATTATCAAATACACGGGAATAGTTACATCGAGTCTAAAATTTAGCTTAAAGGCCCTGAATAAAATCATACTTTGCGTTGAAGTAGTCGGAATAAGATATCGGGAGCCGTCGCAACATTAATGAATCGGGAGGAGGAGGAAAACCATCGGCACCGGAATAGTTACCATCGGGTAAAAAATGTAGGCTTAAAGGCCTCTGAATTAAATCATACTTTGCGTTGAAGTCATCGGAATGGAATATCGGGAGAGCCTCCGCAACATTAATGAATCGGGAGGAGGAGGAAAACCATCGGCACCGGAATAGTTACGTCGAGTAAAAAAATTCGGCCTAAAGGCACTGAATTAATCGTTATTTACGTTGAAGTCAACGGAATTGAATTTCGGGATCCTGTCACAAAATTAAAGCAACCCCAAACATCGGGAGGAGAAGGAAACCATCGGGTCCACGGAAATAGTTACGGCCGAGTAAGAAATTAATGCTTGAAGCCCCTGAATTAAATCGTACTTTTGCGTTGAAGCGTATGGAATTTAATTTCATGAGCCCGTCGCGACACTAAACCATCGCTAATATTCGGGAGGAGGGGGAATTTCAAAAGGGACTTGACTTGATCCCTCTGAGTAATTTGTTTCGGGAGTAAAAACGGGCCTAAATTATGAATCAAGTTCAGTGGAAAGGGAAATATTTTGAATTAAAAGGGATGGGATTAAACCGGAGAAGTTCGTTAAAGGGAAATATTTAAAGTTAAAGGTATAGTAATAAAGTGAAGCAAACGGTTTGATTGATTGTTCCGAAAATAGCGTAGAAAGAAATAATAAATAAGCAATAGCAATAATTTATTCACCCTAAGTTGTAGGCAATTAATTAATAGGGTTAGTTAAATTAGGGTCCCTCTGAAAAGCAAGGGGAAAAATCAACTTAATTAATATCGGGAGGAGGAAGAAACCATCATGGAAAATTAAACCATCGGCCTCCAGGAAAAATAGTTATAATTAAATCGTACTTTGCGTTGAAATCAAAGGAATTTAATATCGGGAGCCGTCGCAGCATGAAAGCATCGCTCTATCGGGAGCCGTAGGACACAATCGGGAAAGAATATTCCATCGGGCTCCACGAAAATAGTTACATGGGGTCTTTAAATTAAGGCTTAAAGGCCCCTGGGCCAAATCATTATTTGCGTTTTCGTCAAAGGAATGGAATATCAAGAGCCGCAGCAACATTAACAAATCATAAATATCGAGAGGAGGAGGATGAACAATTGCTCGACCCCCTCGAAGCTAATTGTTTCGCGAGTAAGTGCGAGCCTAGTTCGTATAAGGAAATATTAAAAGGAGATGTTTTAACAAAGATAAAGTTATAGCAACCTAAAAAGTGAAGAAGACTGTTCAATTTATTTTTCTGAGAAAGCGTAGAAGGAAATACTGAAAAGGTATTAGCAACAAATAGTTGAAATTATTCCTCTGGAATTTGAGAAATTCGTAGAAGGAAATAGTACAAAGTTATAGCAATAACAAAGTCGATGCAATAATAAAAGCAAAGCAGTAGATTGAATAAAGCATTAAGTTCGTAATAAAGAAATATTTAAAAGTAGAAGCAATAGTAATAATTTGTTCCTCTAATGTAGCGGAAATGTTTAAGAAGGAAACAAGAAGAAGGGAATATGTAAAAAAAAGCATGGGAAAAATCAAATATAACACATAATACATGATACAAGGAACAAATAAATTAAGAGAGCAGAAGGAAACAAAGGAGAAACACGGGATTGAAAAGATACAAGCTGAAAGGGGGTGTGTTGTATTTATTTCTCACTAGAAATCGCAAGTATTTTACTTAGCCTTACCCTGGAATGATTAACGAGGCGGTTCGTACCCAAAATGGAGGAGTAAGGGTACTCTTTTATCCTTTTGTAATGCCTAAATGGCTTCAGAATCGCTTTCCGAGAACTTGGGCCAAAGATAGTCATGACTAACGGTAGTTGGCCCGTAGCTAAAGGTCAAATGGGGTATCTCTCGCATCGGGAGCCTTTGTCGGACACCGGGCCAGTACAGTTAAGCACTGTCTTTATCGGGACCATAACTTCGTTACCCTTCCGGAAACTTGGGCTAAAGATAGTCATGACTAAGGCTAGTTGGCCCGTAGTTAAAAGTAATCCGGGTCCCATCGCTGATCGAGATCTGTCGCACCGGGACCATTTGTCGGACCACGCACAGGGCAACCGAGACCATTCTCTCCTTGTCGGAACCCTTCCGGGAACTTGGGCCAAAGAGATAGTTAGCGACTAAACTAGTCGCTAAAGCAGTTAGGCGAGCCGGTGATGACCATCGGGACCATTTTCTGGAGCCAGCAACCCGAGCAGCCTAGAGATGCTTTGTACATCGAGTGTGTCGAGGGACCACGGGCATGAGAAGCCTGGAGTATTGGAACCAATTCTGGGACCATCGAACCGGCCGTGGATCAATTTTGGTCGGGGCGAGGGTTTAGGGAAGGATCAGAGATGGGACCATTTTGGGCATTTTCTGGAGTTAAGAGTCAATACCTTTTTGGGGTTGATCTGGGCGGGGCGGGGCGGGGCGGGGCGGGGTTGGAGTAAAGTAGGGTCTCTGATGGATCAGCGAGCAGATCAGATCTGGGACCACGTAACCCACAACCCTCCCTCCGGGTGGATGGGTTGGGGTAGTGGAGGGTGTAAGGGTGGTCTCCCAACCAAAGGGCGGGCGGTCTGGCTGGTCCCGCGGATGATCCAGAGAAACACAACCCGAGACAGTGTGGTCTCCACAACCACAACCCATCCGACCGTGGTTGCCTCTGTACGTACGAGGTTGCGAGCGGTACTAACTAGGTTAGAGCCCGCCTTCGTACGTGTGGCGTGGCCCAATGAGAGAGAAGAACCAGGTAAATTTGAATTAATTGAGTAAATAGATAAATAAATAGATAAAAATTAAGAATAAATAGATAAAAATTAAAGAATGAATAAATGAATAAGAGATAAATAAATAAAATTAGAAATAATAAAAAAAGAATAATATTTAAATAATTGAATTTGGTGTTCCTTTTTACCTTGGCCATTTTCTGTGTTCGGACACACCTGCGGGCTAATCCACGTGGCAAGTTGGCATTTTGTCCATTCCAGGTTTGGATCTGAGTGGCAGAACACCTGCCACGTGTCAAAAGAATAAGGGATATTGAGTGGGACTCCGCACGTAAGTCCACGTGGCATCCAACCCAACATTTAGACGGAAATCATACTTCCGCATAAATTTCGAGTATTCTGGCGATATAAGAGCACCCTCACGTGTTGACACGTGGCAACATCCCTACTTCCAACATTCAGGGAAAGGGATTTTCTGAGTACATAAGAGGTACTCATTTCCATCTCCTAAAAAATGAAGGAGTACTGCGAATGAGAGAGTGCCACGTGGTAGATTTATTACGGTTCACATTTCTTGAAAACCTTTCCACACGTATGGCCACGTGGCATTGGAATTCCACACGAGAAGAAAAATCCGTATAGATGGCCGTTTTCGAGGTCTAGGTTTTCCCTCACACGTGCGTCCACGTGGCACCCACTTCCAACACTTGGTCAAAAGAAAGAAGAAAAGAAAAAGCCTTGTTCTCACGTGCGGGTTAGAATTTTAGAGTTCAAACAGAGTAGTAATAATAATAATAATAATAATAATACTATTATTATTATTATTATTATTTCATCTTAAATTCCCTTGAAGTAACTCGTGGCACGTGAGAACTCTCAACCCACCCCCCACGGAAGTAGATGGTAATTTTCGACCCTCCACACACCAAAACACCATGTTTCGCACGTGCGAACGATAAACACCTCGTCACATAACAA
>JAYKYS010000210.1:7500-20000 GCA_036924285.1 Asterella californica | reverse complement strand
CCTTCAATGCATCTCCCGCGGGTTACGGGGCACGCGACAGCCGCACCCGCCGGGGGTGGCTCGCCTACGGAACCCCCTTCCCTTATATATACTTCTGGGGAACGGCGGCCCCGCCCTCCTCTTTGGTCCGCGAAAATTATACCACAACCCGATTCATTCTAGCGGCTAAGTCCTCAAGGGTGCGGCACCAAAAATGCGATAACTCGGCCATTTAGATTCAGAATGCATTAATTCTTTTTTCACAAGGACTGTTTTCAGTTGGGGCACGTGCATGGTGAATTTCAGGGTCATTGGCTTATGGATTAAATTCTCGCTCACGAATAAGTGACCCAGATTCACTAAAACAGTCTCCACTGCCTACACGTGGGTACAGATCACTCCAGATCTCGAAGGTGGCTCGATGAAATTGGCTCAAATAAATTTTAGGTGTGAGGACTACTCTCGAGCTACCCGAGGGGAAAATTTCAGGTCAAATGGGGACGGTTTAATCAGCCGAATATAATTTCAACTGATAATTAGACAGAAAATCCTGGAAAAATATAAAACGATGGGTTAAGAATGATATTACATCACCAAGAAATCTATTAATTTTATACTTCGAACCATAATTATTTTCGGGGCGAGAGAACTTATAAATTTATTTATCTGCATTTATATTCTCCATGATTTTATCAATAATCTATATATGTGCTAAAATGTACAGTAAAGATCAGAACCATTCATTTAGTGGTAATAAATATGCTGCATGCATAATAACGAGATGATCTAATGAGTAGTTTTAATTTTAGTTTATCTTTCATAAACATATCTTATTCATTTAGTAAAAATATATATTTTGATAATTGTATTCATACATATTTTCTTACAGCGATGTCTACAAAGTAATGACGAATAAGTAAGATATTATATCACCAAAAGATCTGCTAATTGTATACCGTAATTATTCTCGAGGAAAGAGAACTTATAAGTTGAATTTCTCTATTTTAATTATCTATCATCTTATCAATGATATACCTAAGATCGGATAAAGGGTGGATAAACGAAATTGGTGGTGAATACGAGTTTGGGTATATTTTCTAACAGCGAGATCTTCAATGTAATTAGTGATGGATTTTCTTCTTGATAACCAGATTACATAAAGATCCATGCACATTATCTTCTAAGTTATACTTGAGGTCGCTTATGTTAGGAGGTGCTAAATAATATATTTTATTATTTTAGTGAATTCAAGATGATCTTACAGGTGGAAATCGCAAACGATCTGATATATGCATATTAGTTCACACATAACTCAAGTTTGATATTATAGAGTCTAACATCAAGAGAATACAAAGAGGAGGATGAGAACTAAATATATTATTGCTGCAAACAAGACCATCATATGATTGTCATCTAAGTGTCATATTTTGGTGATATAATATCAGAATAAGTAAGATATTATATCATCAAAAGTTTAACCAATTTTACATCGTTATTATTCTCAAGGAGAGAGAATTTATAAGTTGACTTGTCTTTATTTTAAGTCTCTAATATTAATAGAATATGTAGATGTTCTAACGGGTTGTTTTATCTCAAACTTGTCTTTTAGAAATATGTTATCTTCATTTAGTACTAAACCCATTTGGATAATTCTTTCCATATAGACAACACTGTTTTTCTAACAGCTATTTCTACAAAGTAATTAATAATGAATTTTCTTCTCGACGTAGAGATCCATGCACATTTTCTTCTAAGTTATATGATAGTAGGTGGAAAAAATAGATATTGTATTATTTTAGCACATAGTTATTTTGAAAGTACTGCGTATATAAGATAGTGAGATACCCGTTTAGTTTTAATGATCATCCGTACTTATACTGTCAATAAGACCGTTTCATTATTTGTAGTCGTAGTAGTGAAGCTAGACTTGATATTTCGACTTAATTAAAACCTTGAATCAAGCTAATATGTAATATGCTAGAATGAAACATGAAAGTTGTTATGTGGAATATATGTATATGATAATATCCCCGCATCTAGACATTTGGATTGGTTATATTATTTTAACGTTGAGATGCACGAACTTGTTTAGACTGATCATATGCAAAACATCAAAACGTTATTGGGCTTGTGTATTTTAGGGTTAGAACGAAATATTACCTTATAAACTCATGAATATACTTGTGAGTTTACCAGTTATTGCAAATAGGTCTTGAGTGATATTTGATGAGTAGAATTTCTTGTATTTGATGAAATAGTTGGGAGGATAATTCAAACTCAATTTAACTCATTGTTGGTAAATCTGCCACTAAAATGTTGATAAACAAGATAATGTGTTTTATGTATTCTACTATGCAGATCAGAAAAGTACTTAGTACTTAGAGATGTACATGGTTGTTAATGTTCTCGAAGAGAAGAGATGCAAGTCATGAGTTAAGATAGTACTTTGGTAGTAAATTGGTACTAAGTCTGAATAAAACTTCTAATACAAAGATGAAGATGAGAACTATAACATAGTTGCAAACAAGACCATCATATTATTGTCGTCTAAGTTTCATCTCAGTTTCTTGAATAGATAGAATAAAGGATATTTCAACCTAAGATATACAAACCTCTCGTAATATATATAATCTACTACTACACATAGTATTTAGTATTTAGTTGTCAATGTAGACTCAATAATTCAGCCTAAATCTACCTTCTATTTGTTCTAGTCAAACACGAAAAAGAAAGATATAATGTTGCATAGAAAGTTCATGACGAGTATATCCTTTGATGTATCGTAAAACAATACAACAAGAGTATATTGGAGTAAAGTTTCTAAAATATATATCATTGATAGTAAATGCTACACAAAAATACACAGTATTAATTACTACATGCAAAGCATGACAAGTATTACGTATCATTTTCATAATGGAGAGTATATCTTTGGATGAATCGTGAAACAATACATCCAAGAGTATATTGGAGTAAAGTTTCTAAAATAAGGCTGAATTAAACTCTAAGAACAAATTAAGATGGTCTTATTGATGAGAAAAGTCATAAACTATCTTACATATAATATTAATTCACAAACAACTAAAGTTTGATACTATAGAGAGTCAGTCTTAAATCAAGAGAATTCAAAAATGAAGTTGAGAATTAAATATACTGTAGTTGCAAACAGTACCATCGCATTACTATCCTCTAAGTGATATTGGTGCGATTTTCTTGAGTCGATAGAATAAGTACTGCTTGTCATTAAAACCTAAGATATACCTAACTCTCGTGATGTAAATAATCTACTACTATACTTAATATGTAGTTGTCAAGTTGGACTTGATAATTCAACCTAAATACCTTTCATTTGTTTTAGTCAAGTATGAGAAAGAAAGATATAACCTTATATACATATATAAAAGTCATGACAAGTATATCTTCTTATCAATGTATTTTAAAAGAATACATTCAAGGGTAAAGTTTCTCAAACATCTATCATTGATAGTAAATCTACATAGAAAGACATATAGTATGAACTACTACATGCAGAGAATGAAAAGTAAGAAGTATATGTGTAATAATGGGATCTATATCTTGGAGTAAAGTTTCAAAAACATCTCGGTATTAAATGGAACAATAAAACATGGAAAACAGAATACAACTTATGTTCAAGTTGATTTCCTTATTGAAATCCTTATATGTTACCAGATGTATAAATATATAGCTTTAATTGGTGTATAGATGACCATATCCAAAATATTAAACCGACATTACATGTGTCTTTAAGATCTAGCCTGAAGGTATATGAAGTATATATGATGGACTACATGTGATATTCAGTTAAGTGAATATAAAATATATTTAGAATAATTGTCAAGTTATTTAAATTTAGAAATTGAACCATGTGTAGATTGACCATATGCACATATCAGAACGCTATTGGGATTATGTATTTAAGTTTTAGGGTCAGAAAAGCTTAATAAGTAAAATTTCCCGGAGAGAGGTTATCAGTTGAGGGTTATATTCGTGAAGTGAAGAGATGAATGTCATGAATTAAGGTAGAACTTCGGTAAACAGTCTAAGTAATAGTTAAAACCTATAAGATGTAAATTAATATAATGGTATTATTTGATGAAACCTAAGACACGATTTAGTATATAAATGGAATTTTAGTTTGATAATCTAGAGTCTTACGAACAAGAAAATACAAAAGATAAAGGTGAGGCCTAACTATTTATTGTTGTAAACTTCTCATTAGTGAAATATCATCTTATTGTTATCCAAGAGATTTATGGTGAGATTTATGAATCAAGTCCAGCTTAACTACTATACATAGGTGCCACGTAAATAAAAATGACACTACATGTGTATTTAAGTTATATAAGGTTAGAAATGAACAGATATTATGAGTAGCTTAAGGTTTAAAGACATAAATTCGTGTAAGAATATCATAAGTCACTTTGAGAAGTATCTTCTTGTATCTGTTAGGAGAAGTATGGTTAATCAATTAAAACCAAATGTATAAACTATGAATATAAACACATATAGTAATTATATTCAGATTAAGACATATTTAGATTCACCTACACATATAGTATGTAGTAGTCAAGCTGGACTTTATAACTCAACATGATTAATATTCAATCTGTTCTGAACACTGAAAAAACTCACGTATGGAGGATAAATGATTGATAGAATAAATCATGTTGAGCATTGAAACGGAGCGTGTTCTAATTATTTGAATCATGTAATACTTAATCAACTAATTCTACTTATATTTGTTAAATATTTTGAAACCAAGTTCTACATGATAAACCAAAAAGAGAAAGATGTAGGGTTACAATATGGTACCACAAGTTTCAAAAACATCTGATATTAAATTGATACTACATGTGTATGAATAGGGTTCTAGGGTTAGGACATGAACACTATGAATATCTACGGTTTATACTTCAGAGGAATGTTTCCAGTGTAAAAGGGTCAGAAACCATCTAAATGACATTTCTAATGACATCTGAGTGAGACCAGTCTTGATCTTTAAGTTGTTGTATTTGATAGGATAAGCGACTCATTAAAAGTGAATATATATCAAACTCTTTTGAATATAGTAGTTAAGCTGGACTTGATTTTCAAACCTATATCAAGATCTTGCTTGTTTTTAACAATGAATAAACTACTATACGAGAAAAGAGAAAATTGTAATGATACGTATAAAGATGAACTTCAGTACATATGGTTAAAGTCAATAGGAAAAGCCAAGAGAGTAGAGAAAATATTAGTGGAAGAGATATAGAGATCATATTTTATTTAAACTTTGAATCAACATTTATATGAGTTAATGGAAAGGGAAGATGTAATGACGAGTACGAAGTATCAGTACTTTAACATAATACAATACATCCAATAATAAATTGGATTAAAGTTTAAAAAGCATGATGTTAAATGCTATTGTAAGATAAATAAATCAAGAATGAAGAAAATTATCAGTTGAGGGTTGTTGACGTTAAGAGAAGAGAAAATCATGAATCATGATACTACTTGGATATAATAAGATTAAATTGATATAATGGGTATTATTTGACGAAACATCAGAATATATAAAGAAATTAAAGTTTGATACTATAGAGTTTTAACAACACGAGAACACAAAAGTTGAAGTTCAAACTTAACTTTATTATCGTCTAGGACTTCCCATGAGTAATTGAACCGTAATATTATTGTCATCTAAGTCAAGTTGATGTGAATTTCTTGTGATTTTTTTTCTATTGAGAGAACAAGTAAAGTTACTCACTAGAATCTAACTTATACCAAATTCTTTTGTATATATTAGACTAGTGAAGTTATTAAAATATTCAAGACATAGATTAAAGACAACAACAAAAAACCAAGGGAGTACAGAAAATATTAGTGGTTGTTCGCTTGAGTAAAGTTTAAAAAACATAGGTGTTCAATGCTACTGCAAGATAAATGAATCAAGAATGGAGAACATTATCAGTTGAGGGTTAAGGGTTGTTGACGTTAACAGCTGAGATGTTAGTCATGAATCCTCGTACTGCTCAACATAATAAGATGAAATGAATATAATGCTATTATTTGACGAAAGTCAGATCAGATGCATAAACCATTTGATATATAAAGAAAATTAAAGTGTTACACGTAAATAAAAATGACACTATATGTGCATTTTAGTTATATAGGGTTAGAAATGAACAGATATTATGAGTAGCTTAAGGTTTAAAGACATAAATTCGTGTAAGAATATCATAAGTCACTTTGAGAAGTATCTTCTTGTATCTGTTAGGAGAAGTATGGTTAATCAATTAAAACCAAATGTATATCAAACTATATGTATAAACTATGAATATAAACACATATAGTAATTATATTCAGATTAATACATATTTAGATTCACCTACACATATAGTATGTAGTAGTCAAGCTGGACTTTATAACTCAACATGATTAATATTCAATCTGTTCTGGACACTGAAAAAACTCACGTATGGAGGATAAATGATTGATAGAATAAATCAGGTTGAGCATTGAAACGGAGCGTGTTCGAATTATTTGAATCATGTAATACTTTATCAAGTTGGACTCCTTTAAACTCTTCATAAAGTTATACATATGATCAAATGGAAAAGAAAGATGCAATGTGACATATGAGAAGTCAGTACCTCGAGTATTATAAGAAGGGAATACATGGAAGGATATACTCAAGTATAGTCTACAAAACAATTCATATTAAATGGTACATAGGAAAACCGAACATGGAGACAGTATACAAATAGATTGATTTTATATTGGAACTAAATTCAAATATAAAGCACGTTCAACTTGGTTATCTTGACCATATGCAAGATATCAGAACGATAGCACATGTCCATTTTAGTTTGAGGGTTAGACATGAACATGAAATATCATATGCAAATAGCGTAGGGTTTAAACTCATGTAATTCTGAGGAATCTTTAAGATACATGTTAATCTTTAATACTTGAAAAGACAGAGAAGGATGTCAATAATCCATAGTGAAAAATTGAGTGATTTAATTGAAAAGCATAGATGAGTTCCATGAATTAAAATAGTACTTTGGCAAAAGTATGAGTAAATGTTGTAAGATCTTGTTAATAGAGGCTCATTGTATGAAGAAATCCTAATAAATGCATAAATGATATAAAGTTCAAGTTTTAATTCACAGAAAAATTTAGTTTAATGTTGCAGAAATTAAATGTTGGCAGAAACTGATATTGGTTTCTGAATTATTTTAATTGTTAATTGACATAGTTAGTTGATTAGTAAAATATGTCCAACTGTCTCTAGTAACTTAGATATGAAAAACCCAGAGTGTATAAACAAGAGTGAAAGACCCTTGTTTGAAGTATATAATCCTAAATAGGCAAGTATAGTACTTCGGTAAACATGAAAGATCTGATTGATAAGTTGTGATTCGATGGAAAATCACAAAACTCAGATAAGCGATCTAAAATAATGATTTTAATTCATAGAGATGTTACAGTTGAAACTTTACAGTATTAGATTAATTTATGTCTGAAACTGACTTTGGCTTCTGAATTATTTTAGTGATAGTAGATATAGTTACTTGACAGTGTGAATCTGCTCAACTCTCACTTGTAATTCATATTTGAAAACCGAGGGTGTATAAGAATGTGACATTTGGCTATATATGAAGTCTTGATCCTAAAAGTTTAGGATACTAATACAAACGTCAGAGTAATATGTGTAAGATGGAGTTTACAGAGTATTGTTAGAGAAAATCATAATATATATACCGATGACATGGAATATAAATTTTTATTCAGAAGACACTTTATTTAGAGGTTCAGAGTCTTAGATTAATTTTCATAAGAAAGTGATATTGGCTTCTGAATTATTTTAGTGATAATAGATATAGTTAGTTCATCATGTGAATGTGTTCAACTCAGAATCAACTGTAATCACTTTTTAGAGGTTCAGAGTCTTAGATCAGTTTTCATCTGAAAACTGACTTTGGCTTCTAAATTATTTTAATTGCAGTTGAATAAACAATGGATAGTACAGTATGTTGTTAAGCTGTCACTTGGATTCTATATTTGATCAACTGAGGAACCCTAAACAAAAGAGGGAGAGCTGTGCGCACAGTCCTGATCAAAACTAATCGCTATAGAGGATGATCGAGTAATCCAAAACTATATGATCACGATAATCATTTATTAAGTACATATGATTCATGACATAGTGAGTGTGAAGTGTCCATATGATGGGATATTACAAATGAGTATCCATGAAAATAGTTTCTATAAAATAAATGAGCTCCAAACTGTATATATGTGATATTGATTGAAATAAACTGAAGGTGAGAAATTCAGATATGGATCCTTGAAGGGTCTAACAACTACGTGTGCTAACCACATGCAAAGTATAGAAATGATACAACCGGCAGATTTACATATACGCGGAAAGAAGCAAAGAAGGACCAAGTTTGTTCTTAAGAAAAGTTAAACCCTCCACCATCAATTTTTTGCTCACACTTTTTATGAAGGGGTGTTAAGTGACATTTGAAACGTAATAGGCAAACATGATAAACTCTTTGACAATTGCGGATACAATGTATTTTAAGTACACAAGTAGTAAATAGGTGTAAATAGAACAAAGAAAAGTTTAAATACAACAACTTACATGGAGTAATGGAAAAAGTGTCCAATATTTGGGTTTATTATGTATATCTAATGGGTTGCTATGAAAGACTAATGGGTTAAAGAGATCGAAGTTACATAGAGTAATGAAAGAAGTACTACGGTATTTGGATGTATTATGAATAAGTAATGGGTTACTTAGATCGAAATGATATAGGGTAATGGAAGAAGTATTACGGTATTTGGATGTATTATGAATAAGTAATGGGTGACATAGATCAACGTCACATAGAGTAACGAAAGAAGTACTACGGTATTTGATTTATTATGATAAACTAATGGGTTCCATATTCAAGGTTATTCAAGGTTACTGGACCAGCCAGTCCAATATTTGGGTTTATTATGTATATCTAATGGGTTGCTATGAAAGACTAATGGGTTAAAAGTGACATAGAGTAATGAAAGAAGTACTACGGTATTTGGATGTATTATGAATATGTAATGGGTTCTTAGATCGAAGTGATATAGAGTAATGGAAGAAGTACTACGGTATTTGGATGTATTATGAATAAGTAATGGGTTCTTAGATCGAAGTGATATAGAGTAATGGAAGAAGTACTACGGTATTTGGATGTATTATGAATAAGTAAGGGTGACATAGATCAACGTCACATAGAGTAATGAAATATGTACTACGGTATTTGGATTTATTATGATAAACTAATGGGTTCCGTATTCAAGGTTATTTTATGCTGGAAGAAAGAAAAACAGACATACATACGAGCAATTAATTTATTCAGTACCAAAGAATCAATTCACGTCCAAAAATGAAAAGAACATTAGTCCACGAGTAATTAATTAGTTTAGTGCCTGGCAGCGTAATATATTTGTTCGATTGCCAAAGAATTAATTCGTAAAAAAAAGGAAAAAAGAATTGGATGCAGCACCGGGGACTTCCCGGGAGGTCACCCATCCCAGTACTATTCCGGCCAAGGGCATTTAACTGCAGAGTTCTGATGGGATCTGGTGGCGTGGCCCTGGTATGACCGCATCACGCTGCAAATGGTGGTATCCAAGTTTATAATAGCCAGTTGTTGAGGCATGAACATGGTTTAGGTAAAAGTTCGAGGGAGGAATAATGTTTATCGATGATGGAGAATTTCATAGAAAAAATCAACTCCGCGAGACAATAAACCACCGGGGAAAAGTAAACCATCGCTACATTATCGCTACATTATCGTAAACCATCGCTACATTATCAAATACACGGGAATAGTTACATCGAGTCTAAAATTTAGCTTAAAGGCCCTGAATAAAATCATACTTTGCGTTGAAGTAGTCGGAATAAGATATCGGGAGCCGTCGCAACATTAATGAATCGGGAGGAGGAGGAAAACCATCGGCACCGGAATAGTTACCATCGGTAAAAAATGTAGGCTTAAAGGCCTCTGAATTAAATCATACTTTGCGTTGAAGTCATCGGAATGGAATATCGGGAGAGCCTCCGCAACATTAATGAATCGGGAGGAGGAGGAAAACCATCGGCACCGGAATAGTTACGTCGAGTAAAAAAATTCGGCCTAAAGGCACTGAATTAATCGTTATTTACGTTGAAGTCACGGAATTGAATTTCGGGATCCTGTCACAAAATTAAAGCAACCCCAAACATCGGGAGGAGAAGGAAACCATCGGGTCCACGGAAATAGTTACGGCCGAGTAAGAAATTAATGCTTGAAGCCCCTGAATTAAATCGTACTTTTGCGTTGAAGCGTATGGAATTTAATTTCATGAGCCCGTCGCGACACTAAACCATCGCTAATATTCGGGAGGAGGGGGAATTTCAAAAGGGACTTGACTTGATCCCTCTGAGTAATTTGTTTCGGGAGTAAAAACGGGCCTAAATTATGAATCAAGTTCAGTGGAAAGGGAAATATTTTGAATTAAAAGGGATGGGATTAAACCGGAGAAGTTCGTTAAAGGGAAATATTTAAAGTTAAAGGTATAGTAATAAAGTGAAGCAAACGGTTTTGATTGATTGTTCCGAAAATAGCGTAGAAAGAAATAATAAATAAGCAATAGCAATAATTTATTCACCTAAGTTGTAGGCAATTAATTAATAGGGTTAGTTAAATTAGGGTCCCTCTGAAAGCAAGGGGAAAAATCAACTTAATTAATATCGGGAGGAGGAAGAAACCATCATGGAAAATTAAACCATCGGCCTCCAGGAAAAATAGTTATAATTAAATCGTACTTTGCGTTTGAAATCAAAGGAATTTAATATCGGGAGCCGTCGCAGCATGAAAGCATCGCTCTATCGGGAGCCGTAGGACACAATCGGAAAGAATATTCCATCGGGCTCCACGAAAATAGTTACATGGGGTCTTTAAATTAAGGCTTAAAGGCCCCTGGGCCAAATCATTATTTGCGTTTTCGTCAAAGGAATGGAATATCAAGAGCCGCAGCAACATTAACAAATCATAAATATCGAGAGGAGGAGGATGAACAATTGCTCGACCCCCTCGAAGCTAATTGTTTCGCGAGTAAGTTGCGAGCCTAGTTCGTATAAGGAAATATTAAAAGGAGATGTTTTAACAAAGATAAAGTTATAGCAACCTAAAAAGTGAAGAAGACTGTTCAATTTATTTTTCTGAGAAAGCGTAGAAGGAAATACTGAAAAGGTATTAGCAACAAATAGTTGAAATTATTCCTCTGGAATTTGAGAAATTCGTAGAAGGAAATAGTACAAAGTTATAGCAATAACAAAGTCGATGCAATAATAAAAGCAAAGCAGTAGATTGAATAAAGCATTAAGTTCGTAATAAAGAAATATTTAAAAGTAGAAGCAATAGTAATAATTTGTTCCTCTAATGTAGCGGAAATGTTTAAGAAGGAAACAAGAAGAAGGGAATATGTAAAAAAAAGCATGGGAAAGAATCAATATAACACATAATACATGATACAAGGAACAAATAAATTAAGAGAGCAGAAGGAAACAAAGGAGAAACACGGGATTGAAAGATACAAGCTGAAAGGGGGTGTGTTGTATTTATTTCTCACTAGAAATCGCAAGTATTTTACTTAGCCTTACCCTGGAATGATTAACGAGGCGGTTCGTACCAAAATGGAGGAGTAAGGGTACTCTTTTATCCTTTTGTAATGCCTAAATGGCTTCAGAATCGCTTTCCGAGAACTTGGGCCAAAGATAGTCATGACTAACGGTAGTTGGCCCGTAGCTAAAGGTCAAATGGGGTATCTCTCGCATCGGGAGCCTTTGTCGGACACCGGGCCAGTACAGTTAAGCACTGTCTTTATCGGGACCATAACTTCGTTACCCTTCCGGAAAACTTGGGCTAAAGATAGTCATGACTAAGGCTAGTTGGCCCGTAGTTAAAAGTAATCCGGGTCCATCGCTGATCGAGATCTGTCGCACCGGGACCATTTGTCGACCACGCACAGGGCACCGAGACCATTCTCTCCTTGTCGGAACCCTTCCGGGAACTTGGGCCAAAGAGATAGTTAGCGACTAAACTAGTCGCTAAAGCAGTTAGGCGAGCCGGTGATGACCATCGGGACCATTTTCTGGAGCCAGCAACCCGAGCAGCCTAGAGATGCTTTGTACATCGAGTGTGTCGAGGGACCACGGGCATGAGAAGCCTGGAGTATTGGAACCAATTCTGGGACCATCGAACCGGCCGTGGATCAATTTTGGTCGGGGCGAGGGTTTAGGGAAGGATCAGAGATGGGACCATTTTGGCATTTTCTGGAGTTAAGAGTCAATACCTTTTTGGGGGTTGATCTGGGCGGGGCGGGGCGGGGCGGGGGCGGGGTTGGAGTAAGTAGGGTCTCTGATGATCAGCGAGCAGATCAGATCTGGGACCACGTAACCCACAACCCTCCTCCGGGTG
>JAYKYS010000210.1:0-2500 GCA_036924285.1 Asterella californica | reverse complement strand
GCACTTTTTAACTCTCTTTTCAAAGTCCTTTTCATCTTTCCCTCGCGGTACTTGTTCCGCTATCGGTCTCTCGCCGGTATTTAGCCTTGAAGGAATTTACCTCCCGCTTAGGGCTGCATTCCAAACAGCCCCGACTCGTAGACAGCGCCTCGTGGAGCAGCAGGGTCCCGGCCCGACGGGGTTCTCACCCTCTCTGACGCCCCTTTCCAGGGACTTAGGCCGGGTCCGCCGCAGAGGACACTTCTCCAGACTACAACTCGTTGCCGCCGAAACGACACGATTTTCAAGCTGGGCTTCTCCCGGTTCGCTCGCCGCTACTAGGGAATCCTTGTTAGTTTCTTTTCCTCCGCTTAGTGATATGCTTAAACTCAGCGGGTAGTCTCGCTGATCTGAGGTCAGTGCTGTTCCGGTAAATCAACACCCTGAAGAAGAAGAAAAAGGGAGAGAATATGACAGTTTGAAGGGGGCCCTCCTTAAACCCTTCAAACCGCTCCCTTCTTCGTCGACTCACAGAGGTCTCTTTTCCCGAATCTTTCCTGTGTATATTTTCGCCAAGGCATCTAACGAGAAAGGCGTGCTGTTCTGGCTCTTTTAACTCCGGCCCCTTATCACGGGGGGCCTTCGTACCATCACCTTCACGCACGCCCTGCTCGGACGATGCCCACGACGACTGCATTTAAACCGACCGCGACCACTCGGCTATTAAGACCGGCGTTCCGGACGTTCAAGTCCACTCTCTCTCCGTACCAAAGTACAGAGAGAGGTGAGTTAATGCGGCGACGCTCAGACAGACGTGCCCTCGGTACGAGACCTCGGGCGCAATATGCGTTCAAAAACTCGATGATTCGCGGAATTCTGCAATTCACATTAGGTATCGCATTTCGCTGCGTTCTTCATCGTTGCGAGAGCCAAGATATCCGTTGCTGAGAGTCGTAAGATTTTTGTTTGGTATTGCTTCGAAGAAACCACCACCGAATCCGCGGGCTCCTCCGTCCAGTCCCAATGCCTTAATCCGAATTGCCAATTTCCGGTAAGGCAAGAGAGGAAAGAGATCCTCCGACCGGAACGGAAACCGAATCCGCGGGCTCTTCCCTTCCAACCCAATGCCCTCCTCGAAACTACGTTTGTTCCGAAGAAGGCAAGAGAAGGAAGAGAAGAAAACCTCCGACCGGAACGGGTTCCGAATCCGCGGGCTCCTCCCTTCCGATCTCAATGCCCTCCTCGGAACGTCAGTTTCGAAGAAGGCAAGAGAAAGGAAAAGGAGAAAACCTCCGACCGGAAACGGTGAGATCTCCCCGGAACAAAAGGCTCAGCCAATAATTTTTCCTATGGTTTGTTCTCCGTTAGGAGAAAGATTCAAGGAAGAGCACCGGACAGACGGATCCATGGCAAGCTTCTTCGCGTCCGTAGAACTGGCGGAATCCGAAGGCCCGGAGGAGGAAGACGGCAGTACTACAGGACCGTGACGGCGGGCATCCAAAGACTTCCGTAGTCGTTCACAAGGACGGATGTCCGCACCAGAAAATCGCCCCGGCCCTGAACGTCCTGAAGTGTCTTGATCCCGTCGGTGCCCCACAACTCGGAGGGGTGACTCGAAGGACGAGTCATTTAACACCAATGAATGCCGGAGTGCTTTTCCACTACAGCTCCGACACCCGAGACCACCACAGCGGGTCCTTTATCAATGACGGGTTTTCAAGACACTCCCAGGGACTTCAAGGACGGGGCGGAATGCCGGTACGGCATCCCGCCCGAGTTAACGGCTAGCGGGTGTCTATAGACGCCCGTCGCAGGTCGCCAGGCCGACGACCACCAGCTTACACCGGGACGTGTCTACTCGCGTTCGGCACAAGATCACACGCGGACCCCAACAGACTCCGTCATGTCTTCGTAGAACGAGCTACTCCAAGCAGGCCAATGCTGGAAAGATCCTCTACGAGTCGTACGGAAGATGTGCGATCGAGACATTAAAGACCGACCCCCCGGCACTCACGAGGACCTCTTGCCCGGGGACTCCACCCCGCTAAAGGCAGAACCGCGACGGACAGAAAAGCCACAAGTGAACACCGACGGAGACCGGTCCAACCCCCGGCGGCCACGCCTCACGACGCGGCACCTCTAAAAAGTACAATTTTTAAATTCGCAGAAGTTGACAAGGTTGGCATAAAAATGTTTGTGTTCAATGATCCTTCCGCAGGTTCACCTACGGAAACCTTGTTACGACTTCTCCTTCCTCTAAATGATAAGGTTTAAAGAACTTCTCACAACGTCACCGGCGGCGAACCGCCGGCGTCGCCGCGATCCGAACTCTTCACCGGACCATTCAATCGGTAGGAGCGACGGGCGGTGTGTACAAAGGGCAGGGACGTAGTCAACGCGAGCTGATGACTCGCGCTTACTAGGAATTCCTCGTTGAAGATCAATAATTGCAATGATCTATCCCCATCACGATGAATTTTGAAAAGATATTACCCAGACCTTTTACCCAGACCTTTCGGCC